>CM070096.1:465000-467500 GCA_036178185.1 Liparis tanakae | reverse complement strand
ACAGAGAGGACCAGAGAGGACCAGAGAGGACCAGAGAGGACCAGAGAGACCAGAGAGGACCAGAGAGGACCAGAGAGGACCAGAGAGGACCAGAGAGGACCAGAGAGGACCAGAGAGGACTAAAGAGGACCAGAGAGGACTAAAGAGGACCAGAGAGGAAACGTGGCGCTAACCAGACGCCGCCTTAACTCATTAGTCTGACTCCAGAAGATGAATAAAGGATGACTGTAATGTGTAATCAGTCCCGAGGCGTCCTGCTGGCCGTGGCTCCTCCCCCTGATGGAGTCCACGCCGTCATCCTCGGCTAATAACACAATAAGCCTGATCCATCCGTAATGCAATCACAGCTATTCAAATCTAATCCGGTCCCAGAGTCCTAATTGGATCTGGTGGATCATGTTCCGCCCTCTGGCTGCCCGTCGTCATGGTGACGGGCAGCCGGCTCTGGAGACGCATCGCGGCCGCCGGCTGTAAAGACGAGAACAAGAACAAGAAGAACAAGAACAAGAACAAGAACAAGAACAAGAAAAAGAACAAGAACAAGAAGAACAATAACAAGAAGAACAAGAACAAGAAGAACAAGAACAAGAACAAGAAAAAGAAGAACAGGAACAAGAACAAGAAGAACAAGAACAAGAACAAGAAGAACAGGAACAAGAACAAGAAGAACAATAACAAGAACAAGAAGAACAGGAACAAGAACAAGAAGAACAAGAACAAGAACAAGAACAAGAACAAGAAGAACAAGAAGAACAAGAACAAGAAGAACAATAACAAGAAGAACAAGAACAAGAAGAACAATAACAAGAACAAGAAGAACAGGAACAAGAACAAGAAGAACAAGAACAAGAGGAGGAGGAGGAGGAGGAGCTCTGCTCCTGCTCTCCTCTGGTTGGACGCCTCCTTCCCTCTGAGGTCATGACCTTGTGAGTTCTGCTGACTCAGTGGCCGTGGCTCCGCCTCCTGCCGCCGTCTCAGTAGAAACACCGGATGTATAATTGATGCACAATTATGCAAATGTTATGACAGATTAAATATATATCATATTATCATATTGAACCCTCAATTATTTACAAGGCTGGAGAGATGTCCCTTCACCGGGGAGAGAGAGAGGGAGGAGAAGAAGAAGAAGAAGAAGAAGAAGAAGAAGAAGAAGAAGAAGAAGAAGAAGAAGAAGAAGAAGAAGAAGAAGAAGAAGAAGAAGAAGAAGAAGAAGAAGTTTTTTCTTCTCCTGAGAGGAGAGAGAAGCTCAGTGTATCCTAAACGTCCGTGTGTGTGTGGTTTCTATTGTTCTCTCCTGTCTGGTTTCTATTGTTCTCTTGCGGTCTGGTTTATATTGTTCTCTCCTGTCTGGTTTCTATTGTTCTCTCCCGGCTGGTTTCTATTGTTCTATTATGATCTGGTTTCTATTGTTCTTGTATGGTCTGGTTTCTATTGTTCTCTCCTGTCTGGTTTCTATTGTTATCTCCTGGTTGGTTTCTATTGTTCTCTCCCGTCTGGTTTCTATTGATCTCTCCCGGCTGGTTTATATTGTTTTCTTAAGGTCTGGTTTGTATTGTTCTCTCCCGGCTGGTTTCTATTGTTCTATTATGGTCTGGTTTCTATTGTTTTCTTACGCTCTGGTTTCTATTGTTCTCTCCCGGCTGGTTTATATTGTTATCTCCTGGTTGGTTTCTATTGTTATCTATCGTCTGGTTTATATTGTTCTCTCCCGGCTGGTTTCTATTGTTCTCTTATTGTCTGGTTTCTATTGTTCCCTCCCGGCTGGTTTATATTGTTCTCTTACGATCTGGTTTGTATTGTTCTCTCCTGTCTGGTTTGTATTGTTTTCTTACGGTCTGGTTTCTATTGTTTTCTCTTGGCTGGTTTCTATTGTTCTCTCATGTCTGGTTTCTATTGTTCTCTCCTGTCTGTTTTCTATTGTTATCTCCCGGCTGGTTTCTATTGTTCTCTCCCAGTTGGTTTCTATTGTTCTCTCCCAGGTGGTTTCTATTGTTCTCTCCCCCTCTGGTTTCTCTGATGTTTTATCGCTCTGCTCCGTAAACTCGTCGTTCTCGTAAATTCTCCCCGGATGAGTTTCTGCTAATTGTCGACGGCCGACAGCAAAACGTATGATGTCATCGTCAACGCGTCTCCCAACGACCACCAATCAAACCTACACACACACACACACACACACACACACACACACACACACACACACACACAAGGCACACCTCCACCTGTCATGTGACGCTCTGCACTCTAACATGAGGCGTTGAACAAACTGTTGTGAGGAGGAGATCAGACCGGCGTGACGCTCGTGGTCGTTTAGCCCTCCTGTCCCCTGCTGGTGGGAATGGGTACCGCGCCGCCTCGCGCTGATGGATGGCGGGGGAGCCGTGAGATTGTGTCGGTATATTACGCCTCCCCCTCCAGATGGCGCCGCTCTAACTCTCTTTATGGCGTGGGATAAGTTACGGTCACCCGGTGAGATGAACGCCGGCGGGAGCAGACAGAG
>CM070096.1:432500-452500 GCA_036178185.1 Liparis tanakae | reverse complement strand
ATACACTAAATATATATACACTAAATATATATATATATACATAATATATACTAAATATACACTAAATATATACCATAAATATATATAATAAAGATATACCGTCTAAAACATAGTGTCAGAATCTCTGCACTGAATATATATCTCTCAGTGGATGTCTGCTCACTAAATAATATGACAAGATGGAGCTCCTGTTCCTAAGGATATATATACTAAATATATATACCAAATATATATACCCTAAATATATATATACCTGATACCACCTCCAACAGCTCCGTGTTGGCCCCTTGACTGAACCACTCAGGACCTGACCACCACCTTCACCAGCTCCGTGTTCTCCTACCCTGACTGCCCACTCAGGACCTGACCACCACCTGATCTTCTCGTGTTGGCCCCCACCCTGACTGAACACAGGTCAGAATCTCTGCCCACCACCTCCAACAGCTCTCAGTGGCCCCTATGTCTGCTCACCAGGACCTGAAGATCCACCCTGACAACCGAGCTCCTGTTGGCCCCTACCCTGACTGAAGGTTCCCCACTCCAGGACCTGACCACCACCTCCAACAGCTCCGTGTTGGCCCCTACCCTGACTGAACCCCACTCAGGACCTGACCACCACCTCCAACAGCTCCGTGTTGGCCCCTACCCTGACTGAACCCCACTCAGGACCTGACCACCACCTCCAACAGCTCCGTGTTGGCCCCTACCCTGACTGAACCCCACTCACGACCTGACCACCACCTCCAACAGCTCCGTGTTGGCCCCTACCCTGACTGCCAGGAGCCTCGGGGTGACGCTAGACAGTCAACTCTCCCTGAGGGCCAACATCGCTGAGACAGCGTTCCTGTAGGTACATGCTGCACAACATCTGGAGAACACGGCCTCTTCTGACCCAGAAGGTGGTGCAGGCTCTGGTCCAGGCTCTGGTCCAGGCTCTGCTCCAGGTTCTGGTCCAGGTTCTGGTCATTTTGCGCCTCGACTACTGCAACTCCCCCCTGGCTGCTCTACCTGCTAAGGCCATCCGGCCTCTGAGCTCCTCAGAATGCAGCAGCTCGACTGGTCTTCAGCCTCCTGAGGTTCACCCACACCACTCCACTCCTCCACCCACACCACTCCACTCCTCCACCCCCTCCCCTCCTCCACCCACACCACTCCCCTCCTCCACCCACACACCCACCCTCCCCACCCACACCACTCCTCCACCCACACCACTCCCCTCCACCCCACACTCCGCCCTCCACCCACACCACTCCCCCTCCACCCACCCTCCGCTCCTCCACCCACCCTCCACCCTCCACCCACACCCTCCCTCCTCCACCCACACCACCCCCCACCCCACCCCACCTCCACCCACCCATCCCACCTCCACCCACACCACTCCGCTCCTCCACCCACACCTCCACCCACACCACTCCTCCACCCACACCACTCCACTCCTCCACCCACACCACTCCGCTCCTCCTCTCTCTCCATGGTTACCGGTGGAGCAGCATCCTCTTCAGAACATTGGTTCTTGGTACCGTGCTCTGAACGGATCGGGCCCGTCTACATCCTGGATGTGGTCACACCGTACACCCCGGCACGTTCGCTCCGCTCGGCAACAGCCAACCGACTCGTGACTCCGTCACCTGGAGCTCATCACTACATCAGACTGTCTGCTGTCCTGGCTCCTGATTGGTGGAGCCAGCTCCCCACTGACACCAGGACAGCAGGAAGTCTCTACATCTTCACCGGAAACTGAAAACGCACCTTTAGACTATATCTGGATTAAACCCAGATTATCACTTCAGTAGCACTTGAATATCTCTTATTGTGGTACTTTAGTAGTTTGACTATGTTGAGGAAATGTTACTTTCTGTATTCTTGTTGTTCTTAGTTTGTACTCTAGGTTGAAATGCACTTATTGTAAGTCTCTTTGGATAAAAGTGTCTGCTAGATGACATGTGATGTCATGTAATGTAAATATATATACTAAATATATATATATATATACACTAAATATATATACTAAATATATACACTATATATATATATATATATACTAAATATATATATACTAAATATAAATACACTAAATATATATATATATATATATATATATATATACTAAACAGAGTGTATCATTAAAGCAGCACATGCTAGTACTCTAGTACTGTAGTAGTACACACACAGTGTAGAAGTACCTCTCACTATACCGTTAACCATATGAGTGATAAAGGAGATATTTTAATGTCACGTCTATCAGTTAAAAGTAACATATTGAACCCACTACTTACCGTCAGATGAATCCGGAGCTGCTGCCGACCGACGGGTCCAATCAGACGGTTCTTCTGTCGGGCTGATCTGAGGCCAGCGGAGAGCCTCGAGGGCCCGGAGGCGGCGAGCGCCTTAAAGCCACAGATCAAAGGCTCTGTGTTGGAGAGACACGCCCACAACACGAGTATTCATGTGTATATAAATATAAATATATGAGCTACCTTCTTTACTGCAACAACAACACGACGTCCCCACAGGGAAATTAAGATGAGCCGAATGAACGCACACACACACACACACACACACACACACACACACACACACACACACACATCTTAGATGCCTGTATGTGTGTGAGATGACAAACATATGGCTCAGAGGTTATCACACACGAATGCAACATGTGTGCAGCACACACACACACACACACACACACACACACACACACACTCGCGCTGTCAGTTCAACACAAATGTTCCAGTGTTATTTAAAGAAGTCCAATTAAACGTAATGCTCGACATAATCTCTCTCTCGCTTTCATTAGCTCGCCTCTCTCTGCCGACGCAGCGCGGTGACAGCGGCCTCCCACGCCTCCGGGCTCCGCGCAGTGCAACAGCGCCCTCTGGCGGCGGCGGCGGAGCTGCAGGCGGCGGAGGGCTGCGGGCCGGACTGCGAGGGGAGCTGTGGGCCGTGATATATATACTATTAATATGATATATATATATTTATATATATATATATATATATATATATATAATATAATATATTGTATATATAAATATATATATATATAATATATTATATATATATATATATATATTATAATATTATATATAATATATATATAGTATATAATGTATCATATATAAATATATATATATATATATATTATAATAACAACATATATATATATATATATATATATATATATATATATTCCCTGTGAAGAGTGTGTCTGCACATCTTTATGTTGAGGTGGAACAGAGAAACGCTGAAAGCTGCAGAGTGAAACATTCGGTGGCGATGACGTCTGTTTATCTGTTTACCTGCAAAAACAACGACAGAGTCCCTGTTGTTTGGAGATGTGTGTCTACAGCCGTGTCTCTGAGCTCCTGCTCCTCCCTCCCGTGTGGATGCAGACTCTCGATGGACGCTCCCCGGCAGCCGTTTCATTTTACAGCCGAGCTTCACGAGAACAAAGCTCGCCCAAAAGGATTTATTCTGTCTCAAAGAGATGCAAGTAAAAGTACAACTAAGTCCCCTCGCTGAGATGTGACGCGCAGAAAAGAATATGAATGGAGGCCTGAGAGAGTGATGCTGACCCCGGGTCAGTCCACCGCGCTGTTCCTTAATTTACCTCCACATCGCCATGGCAACGATTCATTAACCTGGATCTCATATTTACAACAATATGTTCATTGTATGTTTTTGCAAACCTGCAGCGTAGCGGCGCCACAACGCTGCAGTGTCAAAGAGGGATCTCCCAGTCACTGGGACTGAAAGCAATCCCAGAATGCATTGCACCGGAAGCAGGACATGTCCTTTGCGGTGTCCATCTTTGTCTCTGCCCCCCCCCCTCATAGTGGCTGCTGCTCGCCGCTCTATCACAGCAAACGGCTGTTTTTATTTCAATTTCCCAAAATTGGATTTTAATGAATTCCACAATGAATAACAAAGCCAGACATTATTTCCCAATATCCCCACACGGTTTCATTCCTCCATCTCTTGGTATCAGCGGAGTGAACACTGGGAGCTGCAGGAAGGGACCAGGAGTCTGAAGAGGAGCCACCAGCTGCTATTTCACTTTGTAATCTCGGGAGAAAAGTCCCTGGAGCAGCGTGGGGACAGAGGGGGGGGGGGGGGGGACAGAGCGGGGGGGACGGGGGGACAGAGCGTCTCAGAGGGATCTGAGACCGCGCGGTCTGGGACACTTTGGGGACGGATGCGTCTGTTTGATAACAGCATCGAACATCACGGAGAACACCGGGGACAGGGAGCCGCCGGCGGGACGAGAGACGACAAACAAGACTCCTGAGAGGAGGAGGAGGAGGAGGAGAAGCGCTCTTATTCTGAAATGTGGGTTAACTCATGGTTCAGAATGCAGCTTCTGCATCAAAATAAATGCATAAACTGCAGATCACATCCCTCACAGCGTGAGTTTTCATTCATGACCTTCTTCACCAACACGTGGCCCAGAGGCGTCCTGCTGGCCTCTTCATCAATACACACTCCCTGGTGGTCACCTCGTCTCAGACACACGACGAGCGGGAACTCCTTCCTCCTCAGGAAGCGTCCTTATTCACAGCTTTAGTTAGTCACCCTAGTGGTGGCAACTGGCCACTGCACTCCTCTTGTACTTAAGCCAAACAAATTGCTGAGTGCTTCTGCACGAGAAGAGGAAGAATGCATGGTGTAAGGCGTTCCTGTTATTTTGTCCAGCCCCAGTATTGAGACCTGGCGTGAAGCCACACAGGAGTACCTTAAAGCTGCATTCTCTCTAGTGTCCATGAGGGGGCGACTCCTCTGGTTGTAGAGAAGTATGAGAAAACGAGGCCACTGAAAGTATTGCTGTTCTCTTCTCCTGCCCAGTCGTCTTCTTAATCTTCTTCTTCGTTCTTGCTGTTGATTTAACTTGTATTATAATGATATGTACTGCTCTGTGGTTTTTGTCTTGTTTTCCTCCAGAGGGACTGGAGGTGGATCATAGTTCTCTCTGAACGTGATGCATCCTGTAGTTCTGCAGCTGTAATGCTGCGTGTGTCCAGCAGAGGGCGCCGCTCCTCCAGAGCGGTTCTTGCCCCCTTGACATCTTCGTTGTTTCAATGGAGAGGAACATAAAGGACGAGCATCTGTGTGACTTTAGTCGACCAGAGATAATTAAATGATTTATTATGTTCCCACATGCAACAACTTCTTCTCAAGAACCAACTCAATAGAATCACAAAACCACCTGAAGCAGCCACGACTAGACGAGCGACAACAGGTCAGCGTATTGAATGAGCTGCAGTGAGCACGCGTCGCCACTGGGGGGCTGCTCTACACTTCTGTCTGGCACACAGAAAACAAACTGGAGTGTCCAAGTGGGACTTTATATATGTTCACTATATACAAACATCGATTCCAAATGAAGAATAGAAGCTTTTTATGAAGCTTCAACCGTAGAGCTCAACAGGGAGAAACGGTCCAGAACCACCTGGACAGGAACGTCAGGTGAAACTAGACTTCATGTTCAGCTCATGGAAACATTCACTTCCTTGTGATCTTTGAAGACTGATGTGAACCAGCAGAGCAGAGACTCGTGCTTTAGAGGCTTTGACGTGAAGGCAGCGTGGGGCTGCAGGGAAGGTCAAAAGGTCAAAGAGCGAAGGGTTCAAAGTGAAGCAGCAGAGACGTCTGCTGACCTCCGGTCCGTAAGAGACTACAGAGGTCAGGCCTGAGCCCAGACGGGCGAGGACAACAGCCTGCGTGTTCCTCACTGTCGCCGTGGGAGACGCCCGCTGACCTCTGACCTGCAGCACAAGAGAAGACGTTCCTCGGGGATCACGGCGATGAGATGGAGTCATTTCACGAGTTCTGGGTTCCGGCGCCTCCCCTCCTGTGAGGAGCATAAGGAGCGCCAGTGTGTGTGTGTGTGTGTGTGTGTGTCCTAGGAGGTCCAGCGCCACCAGGTGACCTTCATGCGGTCCCACACGGCGCCCAGGGAGTCGTAGGCGGGGCGCACGTCCAGCGTGGAGAACTGGTAGTTCTGCTCGTTGAGCTCCCCGTCGTAGTAGTCGATGACGTAGCGGACCTCCCGCCCACAGCGGTCGATGATCCAGTCATGGCGGTCGAACGGGAGCTCGTAGCTGAGGGGAGAGAGACGGGACATGACGTCACATCACATCACATCACATCACATGGCATGACGTCACATCACATGGCATGACATCACATGGCATGACATCATATGACATCACATCACATCACATGACATCACATGGCATGACATCATATGACATCACATCACATCACATGGCATGACATCACATGGCATGACATCATATGACATCACATGACATGACATGGCATGACATCATATGACATCACATCACATGACATCACATGGCATGACATCACATGGCATGACATGACATCATATGACATCACATCACATCATAAATGGGGATCCATTACAAAGTGTAAAGGATGCTGAGTGCCTGATGGATTCCATCTGTTCATCTTAGTGAAACATATTTGAGGTCCACACATTGTTTCAATATGCGTAGCCAGATTAGCAGACAGCGTTAGACAGCGTATACGTGTGGCTTTGTGCAGCAGCTCACCCAATCCAGTGGCGGATCCGAGCCCTGGGGGAGAACTCTTTGGCTTTCCCCCCGAAGCGCTTCAGGGTCGGCCCACAAGGACATTCCCTACAACACAAGACCCCGTCGTCAAACCACCAGCTGCACTTCAGACTCACTCAGACTCACTCACTCACCCGGCGTGCAGCGCCTCCCATTTCAGGATCTCCTGCCAGGCCTGCTCGTTGTTGGTGTTGTGGATTTTAATGATGTTGCTCATATCTTGAGCGCCGAGGTCGTCTTCACGCCAGCGCCACCTGCAGCGCGAACGAGGCCGAGCGGTCAGATCAGAGAGGAGAACCGAGCAGCGCCTCCTGCAACCGTCACACTCTAAACCACGGTGGACAGATTCACCCGTCACATTCAGTCATTTATTTGACCGAACGATTTATTAAATGACCCTCATCGACCTCCTAGGAGACGAACATCGGCACTCTAGCTTTTAGCCGCCCGTCTCTCAGAGGACGTGAACGCCCGGGGGTCCGTCTGCTCAGAGAGTCGGAGGGGGGCTACATTGCGGCGCGGCGTGGACCGACCCTTTGCGCAGCATGGCGTTCCAGAACATCTGCTCGGACGGGTAGACCCAGTTCTTCTCCGTGTCGTGGCGAGGAATGGTGGACTCCTCTCTGGCCAGGGGGAGCGCGAAGGGCTGGTCCGGGGCTGGCACCTGGTTAGGAGGAGGCATCTGCGCACACACACACACACACACACACACGTGACCCACGGCTCCTCTCTCCGCGGCGCGCTGCAGGGCGGCGGCCCTCCGGCGGTGCGTCACCATGTTGGCCGGGTCGATGTCGCTCTGCGTGCTTTCTGCAGCCTTCATGGGACACTCCACGAAGTCGTAGGCCCGGTCCTGGTGAACCGGACCCGGAGCCGCTTGGTGCATCGGACACTCCGGCGGGGGGGAAGCTGCGGGAAACAAGAGCCCCCTGTGGAGGTAAGCAGGTACCAACACCCGGACCGCCCCCCCCTCTACATCGGGGCGGAGCGGTGACACCGAGTCATGAAACATGGGCGAGCAGGACCACCTCAGAGCTCATTACCTTTCACGGGCTGAGCTTGATGCATGGGGCACTCCACAGGTGGAGAGGCTAAGGGAAGCACACACACACACATTGCACCATGATGACATCATTCTGACAACTGTGGCTAAAGAACAACAAGTGATGAAAACACGACACACAAGTAAACATGAGAGCGTGGCACCTGTAGCGGGGGGGGCTGCTTGGTGCATGGGACAGCCCTGAGGGGGGGCGGCCGCCACGGCCTCCGCCCACACTGTAGGAGCAGCAGGTGTAGACAAGGAGGCGCCCATCCTGCCCTGTGAGGTCAGAGGTCACACACACACACACAGATGAACCAGTATGGCTACCTAGCGCTCGGCTAATGCCAGGAGCTAACTGGATGTAGAGCTGGTTGCTTTGACATCGTCCCGTCAGAAACACCTGGTGACCCTCTGACCCCCCCCCCCCCCCCCCCCCAGGGCTTTTACAGGCCTGGTAATACGTTTTAACCATTCTTAGATCCCTTGAACGTTCCCCGTGTCCCGGGCCGCCAGCCGCCTGATAACGAGGGTCCACCACTTCATGAAGCACCGGACTAAGGATGGAGCTTTATTCACCGGCCGGTTACCGGAGCTCAGTACCGGAGCTCAGTACCGGAGCTCAGTACCGGAGCTCAGTACCGGAGCTCAGTGCCGGAGCTCAGTGCCGGTGCCGCGGGGACGAGCCGTGTGACGTCACGTCGAGAGGAAGTATTGTTAAGTTAACTCCAATCTCCAGCTCGCTTAGCACCTCCATGTAGCTCGTCGGGAGGGTTGACCAACCCGACATGTGCTCCTCCCTCCGGGTATCCTTGAGTAACCTCACGGTGAGCACTAGCATCAGAGCTAACGTGCTAACCTAGCAGCTATGCTAACGCTAGCCCTTACGCGTATCCTTTTACTACTTTCCCGCTCTTTTACAACACGTTAACCACCCCCCGCAGCCTCCTCTTCTACCCTGGGTCTAGCCGCGGGTCTCGAGCGGGTCTGGGAGCCCCGCGCGCCGGAGAGAGACGCCCCGGTACCTGGAGAGGAGTCGGCGGAGCGGCGTCCTTCTCGAGTCGGTGCGCTGTGCCAATGTCAACCGGCAGGCTGCGTCACCGTGCGTAACCGATGACGTCATCACGCTGGACTCGACCGCACGACGTGCTGCAGCCCAGTGGTCCTCCTCCTGTGAGCCCAGCTCTGGGAGCGGGTGTTTCTGAGATTTTATCTCTCTCTATATATATATATATATATATATATATATAATCAATGATTTATATTACATATAGCAAAGAAAAACATATGCAACATATATATGTTATATATATACATTATATATAATATATATGTATATATAACATTGTTATTGTATTAAGTTATAATAACCCTTTGATATCATGAGGTCATAAGGATATAGCATAGGGACTGGACTCAATACAAACACATGTGAACTTTATATTATTATGACACTAATGGTTCCTCCTGTAGTGGCGGTCGTTGTCCACTAGGGGGCGTGAAAACACAGTCTTAAATGTAGCTTTGGTCATGGAATAACAACTTTTAAGAAAAGATAAGATTAACTGTTTATAAATCGTTATACAACAATCACAGTGTGTTAATGATCATAATAATATTATAACGTATTTCTGTATTTTATGATCTGACAATATTGTATTTTATATTTACTGCTATGCCAATGAAGCACCATTTAATTAAATGTTATTGAATATCAGTTGTTGTTGTTGTTGTTGTGTGGTGGTGGTGTTGATTATAAATAATAATATCACGCCTATTGCTTTTTCTCTCGCTCCATTAGAGCATTAAAGCGTGAAGGCGTTGTAACGTTGCTCTGTCGCCAAACTGCTTTACGTGATCAGTCCGCTGACCTCAGCCAAAACATTCCTCCAGTTCTTTATCCCGGAGTTTATCACCTCGTTAAAACCTCGATTCTTCCTTTTGCTGCTTTTATGAGAATTTTCCAAAAAAGTTTCAAACGCTTGCAATTAATAGCTCTATTGTGCCGATGCACCTTCGTGGCGGGAACACCCACGCCGCCCGCGTGGCCACGCCCCTCCGACGCCAGGACGCTCATTAATCTGAGTTCTCGGGGCGCCTGGAAGAAAACTCCAACCGCAGCGACGTCCGAGTGGAAAGCGGCGGGCGGCTCACGTTCAGGTGGAGCTGCCGCCACGTGGGACCCTCCGCCATGCCACCAGCAGGAGGCGCTGTCCTCTTGACCTCTTCAACCTTTAACCACCGAGTCTTCCAGAGGAGCACCGCCCGGCGTGTGCAGCGTAACAACCGGGTGTGGCTGATTAGAACCTGCAGCCCTCCACTCAGGGTGGAGGAGGAGGAGGAGGAGGAGGAGGAGGAGGCTCCTGAAGGCTTCCGGAGCCGCGGCTCACACACAGGACATGTGCCGCGAGGCGAGCGCCAGGAATGGAACCATCAGCTCCTGTGGCCACGAGGCCGAGATGTGAAGAGAACCCGGTAGACGGGTGAGTCCTCCAGAACCAGAACACACCGAGGGCGTAACCACGGGAACCGCCGGACCCTCCTGGAGCTCGGTGACCCGGATCCACCGACCACGGCCGCCTCTGTGTGTTGGGAAACACAGAGGACCTGGTGGAGGCCTGCATGGTTCTGCACGGTTCTGCACAGTTCTGCGTGGTTCTGCACAGTCCTGCATGGTTCTGCACGGTTTTCCGTTGTTCTGCATGGTTCTGCATGGTTCTCCGTGATTCTGCATGATTCTGCGTTGTTCTGCATGGTTCTGCATGGTTCTGCACGGTTCTGCACGGTTCTCTGTGGTTCTGCATGGTTCTGCACGGTTCTCTGTGGTTCTGCATGGTTCTGTCATTACATCAGTGGATCCACAGCTTGAACCGGACCGTTGATCAGTGAGTTCTCATGTATCTTTTTTTGTTTTTGAGATGTTCCCTTTCCTCCGTTTGTCTTTTCATCTGTTTTGTCCCCCCCCCCCCTCTCTCTCTCTCTCTCTCTCTCTCTCTCTCTCTCTCTCTCTCTCTCTCTCTCTCTCTCTCTCTCTCTCTCGTGCCCCCCCCCTCTCTCTCTCTCTCTGGCTATAATCAGACACATGAGGGAACACATGGTCCGTTTCTGGAGACTCCTCTGAGTTGTTTACCCGATGGTCGTCCTCCGTCGTCCTGGAGGAGGACCTCAAGGGGACGAGGTCACATGGGAGTGAGCGTCCAATGGGAGAGCAGGAGGGACGCAGGTTCCCCTGTACTGAGACACCTGGTCCCTTCTCACCTGGCCTTGTTTCAGCCTTCAGGGCCACCGGACACGGGGCTCACCTCTACTCCCAGGACCGGGGCAGCAGATCCCCAAAGAACCTCAACTCCTCCCAGAACCACGTCTGAGTGTGGAGTCCTGGTCCTGGTTCTCCCTGTGGGGTCCTGGTTCTGGTTCTCCCTGTGGAGTCCTGGTCCTGGTTCTCCCTGTGGGGTCCTGGTTCTGGTTCTCCCTGTGGAGTCCTGGTCCTGGTTCTCCCTGTGGGGTCCTGGTTCTGGTTCTCCCTGTGGGGTCCTGGTCCTGGTTCTCCCTGTGGGGTCCTGGTCCTGGTTCTCCCTGTGGAGTCCTGGTCCTGGTTCTCTTACATATAACCCAGGTGCCCACAGTGTTACACAATTAATGAACGATCAAAAGACTCAATTTATACAAACAACAACGGCGAGAACAACAAACATGACATCACCATGTGTCATTTGCTCAGGAGTGTGTTGGATGGGTACAAAACAACAACAACAACAACAACAGGAGCAGGAGGCGCCTTGTTGCAGCTGCCTTCCCTCCGAGGAGCAGCTGTGTCAGGCAGAGTGACAGGTGGCGAGGAGGCGGGGCTTAGAGGCCACGCCCCTGTGATGTCCAGCTGTGCCCTGATTGGCCGGCTGTCCTCTGCCGTGCTTCATACAGTTTGTTGATCTTCTTTCCAAAAGGTTGTGGTTGACCCGGTGAACTGGAGCCACGCCCCCGTCCAGGTGGACCGCAGTGGGGGACACCTGGACCTCTCAGAACCACAGGGACACACCGTGAGGTGGGAATGGAGAAGTTGAAGTGGAGGAAGTGTCTGTGCTCATGGAGCTCTGCATCCTTCACCAGAACCTAGAACCCAGGAACCAGAACCCAGGAACCAGAACCAGCTCAGACCCAGAGTCCGGTCTCTGGGTCGTTTGAACGTCACGCCGCTCTGGAAACTGGAGCGTTTACTCAAAATGGGATGTTCTCCTCCTGAGGTCTGGAGCGTCCCGTTTTAGATGTAAATGACAGTGTGTGTGTGTGTGTGTGTGTGTGTGTGTGTGTGTGTGTGTGTGTGTGTGTGTGTGTGTGTGTGTGTGTGTGTGTGACTCTCTGGGCTCTAGACGGTCACCATAATTATTGAGGGAGAACTAAAAATGAAAAGTAGACACCAACAAACAGAAGAGGAGGGAGAGGAGGAGAGGAGGAGAGGAGAGGAGAGGAGAGGAGGAGGAGGAGGAGGAGGAGAGGAGAGACTGAGGCGTTCTGGGGGAGTCACGGTACTTTATTTCGGCGAAATGTACAATATTCTGGGGGTTCTGGTCCAGCCAGGTAACGGACCTCTAGGGGTTCTGGGACCTTGATGGTGAACATACACACACACACATACACACACATACACACACAAACAAACACACACATACACACACATACACACACAAACACATACACACACACATACACACATGTACACACACGTACACACACAGCTGATGTCACAGTCAGACCTCCAGACAGTGGGAGGAGGGGGGAAGCTGGAGTCCGTCTCTCCGTTCATATAAATGTGTTCTGGGTTGTTTCTGTTTCTGATGTTTTACAGCCTTCATTAAATCAGCTTTAAAGAACCCAGAGACCAGGAGGACCAGGAGGAGGACCAGGAGGAGGACCAGGAGGAGGTGCTGGCGGCTGCACGTCCGGGGGCCTCCAGTGATGTCACAGCAGGTGTTCAGCAGATGGAGAATACCTGCTGTGACATCACGGGTTGGCCGGCTGCCAGATGGCTCTGAGGCTCGCGTCTCTCTGCCTCCCTGGAGATACTCGTTCACTCCCTTTACAGCTCGTGGTTGGAGTTACTATAACATTAAGCTTGTGTCATATCAGTGACGCCCTCGCCCAGCGGCCATGACGTCACTCAGCGGCTCTGGAGCTCTGAGAAACCTTCATGTGACGGTAGCCGTGAGCTGCAGTTCCTCTAACCACCACTAGAGAGACAATCGAGCAGGAAGCCGGAGGGCGGGGCTTGAGGGCGGGGCTTACTGAGACTGACAGGTCGACGGAGCGGCGCTGTGAGGGGTCACGGGGCGGGTTCAGCCGGAGAGGCTCACGGCCTCGTGACCTTGTGACCTTGTGACCTCGTGACCTCGTGACCTCACCTCCACGGCCACCGGCGGCGGTCCGGCGTGCAGAGTGTGGTTGCTTGGCAACAGCAGCGCAGCATCCCAAGCACCTGGTTGAGGATTGGATGATACAGGTGAGCCAACGATAGCTCCAGCTGTAGCTGCAGGTGTTCGTCTGGTGAGCTCACACCTGATGGAACGTCTACCTGGAGACAGGTGTCTGACCACGAGGCCGACGCCACGCCCAGCCGACCACGGGAAGGTGAGGACCGGCTCCTCGCTTCAAATACCTGCTGTGCGTTACACACTCACACACTCACACACATACACATACACACTCACACACACACACAAACACATACACACACACACACTCTTACACGCACACACACACTCTCACACACACACTCTCCCCCCCCCCAGCTGTTATTGATGTTTGTGAGTCAAACAGTGAAAATGATTTACTGGACAACAAAAGAACAAATGTTCCTGTTCCATCAATCACAGCTGACACCTCCTCTCCTCACCTCCACTCCTCTCTCCTCTCCTCCTCTCCTCCTCACCTCACCTTCTCTCCTCTCCTCCTCACCTCCTCTCCTCCTCTCCTCCTCTCCTCTCCTCCTCTCCTCTCCTCTCCTCCTCACCTCCTCACCTCCTCTCCTCACCTCCTCTCCTCTCTCCTCTCCTCTCCTCCTCTCCTCCTGCTCCTCTCCTCACCTCCTCCTCTGTGTGTGTGCGTGTGTTTGTTTGTTTGTTTGTGTGTGTGTGTGTGTGTGTGTGTGTGTGAGAGAGAGAGTGTGTGTGTGTCACGCTGCCTGAGAGACACTCAAGGAAGCTTAGTGCTGAGGTTACCTTGCACGCACACACACATGCACACACAGAAACATACAAACAAACACACACACACACAAACACACACACACACTCACACACATGTCTCCGGTCCTCCGTGACACCGTGAAAGTTTATATCAATGTTTTATAATTCTGCAATAACAAAAAAATGAAAAGTTAAAAAAAGAAGAAAAAAAGCATTCTCTTTAAAATAAGATAAGTAGATCATGTGGTAAAATTAATACATAATGTAATATATATTGGATTATGTAGTATAATAAATACATAATATAATATATATATTAGACCATCTGGTATTATGAATACATGATATTATTTATTTATTTTATTTATTTATTGGATCCCCGTTAGCTGACGCCTTAGCGACCGCTAATCTTCCTGGGATCCACAGAAAGGACAAAATACAATACATACAAAAACATACAAAACACATCGTGAAACAAACAGTCAAAGATAGTACAACAAAGTGAAGAATAGTGCAGTCAGAGGCACAATACAGTCGAAGGATCAGATATATGTTCTGCAATTCGACTTAATTCATACAAAGAAAAAGAAAAATCAGATGACTAAAAAGCAATAGAATCCGTCAAGTGGTGAATGTTCTTAGATGCGCCTTTAATTGTTTTTTGAATGAAAAATGATTGCTTATGTAAGTTAAACGAGGAGGTAGTGAGTTCATATTAGACTGTGTAGTATCATAAATACATCATATTAGACCATGCAGTTTCATAAATAGATCATATTACATTGTGTGGTATCATAAGTACATCATATTCCACTGTGTGGTATCATAAGTACATCATATTCCACTGTGTGGTATCATAAGTACATCATATTCCACTGTGTGGTATCATAAGTACATCATATTCCACTGTGTGGTATCATAAGTACATCATATTCCACTGTGTGGTATCATAAGTACATCATATTCCAGGGCTCCTTGTCTGCGGCTCCGGCCCAGAGGACCCAGATGACCTCTGTCCGTCTGCATGAATACGTGATTCATGCGGGCCCCTCGTGACGGACCACATGGGCCTCACATCCTCCCCACCCATGACCTCTGACCCCTCACAAGAGAGGGTTGTCTCCCTTGACGGAGATTCCCCTGCTGCCTGGCGGGGCATTAGGAGGCACAATGAGGGGACAGACTGCCCCCCCCCTCCCACTTGACAACAACACTTCCTGTCTCTGGATGGGGGTGTTGGCAACGCGCCATGTCCGTCTCTCCTGAATCTGCTCACTTCAAGTCGAGGTCCACTTAGCAGCTCCCGTCTCCAGAGCATTGGGCCTCAGGTCTTCATGGGTCCGATGGGCTGGAGGTTCCTCCGTGATTCTGGAGCTGGAACTACATCAACTCGGCGGATTGAGTCCAGACACCAGAACAAACAGATCATGTCAGGGAGATCAGTTTGTCTTCACTGGCAAAACATACGATAAATACTCAAAGATATGACCTCAGAGCCAACCGTCATTATACCTCATTGTTAGAGCTGCATTCTCTCTCCTGGCCACCAGGGGGCTCTTCTGGTTGTATAGAAGTCTATGCTTCATGTGTTAAAGCTGCATTCTCTCTCCTGGCCACCAGGGCGCTCCTCTGGTTGTATAGAAGTCTCTGCTTTAAAGTCTGTGTTAAAGA
This sequence comes from Liparis tanakae, assembly GCA_036178185.1. NCBI lineage: Eukaryota > Metazoa > Chordata > Actinopteri > Perciformes > Liparidae > Liparis > Liparis tanakae. The sequence continues at coordinate 437,009 of CM070096.1, read as the reverse complement.
AGCTGTGGCCTTAAACGTGACCTTTATTTGAACCGTCACATCTATAATAAATAAATCTTCTTCCGACCCGTCATTAGCGTTATAGGAGCAGTGAGGCACATTTCTTCCTGCATTATATTAAATAAATAAAAATATTTGTATTCCTTTTTCATAAGAAAATGGGTTAAATTGACATTTTAATTAATTAGAATAAAACTGTTACTTTGTTTCTGAAAAAATACCTAAATAAATAAACTATATTGCTTAACATCATGAAGTAAATCATGAATGTGCTCTATGCTTATTGCAGCACGTCACGTGCTGCAATAAGCATAGAGCACATTCATGATATAGAAGACGCACTTATGTTTATATTATTGTATTCAACCAAAGACATAGTAAGTGTAATAACTGGGTTGTCGCGTCCTTTACAGAGCGGTTATAAGCTGTTCGTGTGTAGTTGTGTCTGGTGGACTCGGACCGGCTGCTTATAACTTTGCAGACTTTTGATGACGTGTTTCACTTTGCAGGAGCATTAAGAACCGGATTAAGAACCGAGCGGGCTGAGCGGACCGGCGTCCCGTGGTGGCTCCTCTGCGTCCGCTGTGGGTTCTGGTTTTAGGATTTATTATACAAGAAGTTTATTTGCGTCGCATCTGTTTTAATCTACCGGGAACCGGCCAACAGAAGAGAGCCCGCAGGCTGCTGGTCCCCGTTAACCGGCCTGCGCGCCCCCCGTTCTGCGCATGTCCCCTGGGTCAGAGGGGGGGGGGAGAGAGAGCGAGAGCGCGCCGCAGTCACAGTGGGTCCATGGAGCTGGTCCCGGCGCCGCTGTTCTCCGCTCTTCTTGTCCACGATGCCCTCTAGGACCTCAATAAGATGCGTCTGTGTCTCCAGATAACCAGCTTCCTCCTGGCCCTTCACTTCCACAGCCGGCCGCTCGCAGCTCAGGGTGAGTCCTCCCACGCGTCCTCCGAGTCCCGGTCCAATGTGTCCACAGTGCCGCGTTCGGGTCGCTGTGGTGCCGCTGACAGCCGGGCGTGTGAGGCCGGTCCGCGGCGGCTCGGAGTCGGCTCTGACAGCTCCGCTCTCCGGAGAACTTCCTCCGCCCCTCCGCCGGCGGCGGCCCGCTACGGCTCCGCGGTGACGCAGCTGCTCGCTTCTGGGTTCAGAAAAGTTTCTTTGGACGACGAAATGAAAAGTTCGGCAACTTTTTTCCACCAAACGGACTTCTTCCATTTTCTGTGTGATTACGCGGCGCGAGCTACCGCCCACCCGCCCGTCGGCGAGATGTGAGGGAATAACGGGGAGGGGGGAGGGGGTAAAGTTCTTATTTAATCACGTCCAGCTCGTTAGAGAACTTGTCTCTGGACTTATCTGAAGGTTTTTAGTTATTCGCGCTGGAGTTCACGTCGGACTCCGTGACGTCACTGCTCGGAGAGCAGGGCGGCTTTTGGGGCGAGCCTTTGAAGTGTCCCGACACCGATGGCGTCGTTAACGCGTTCCCTCTGTTCCGTGTGGCTGCTGCTCCCCGGGCGGGTCACTACGAGCATGGGCTCGGTTCCGTGTGACACTACGGGCCGGCGGAAACAACACAGTGGACCGGGACCGTTACCGCGGCGGCGCGCGCCATGAGCCAGTCGGTGGTCATTAGCTCACGCGCGCGTCCTCTGGAGAGAACTGGGACGCGTTCAGAACCGGGAGGACGTTCCTGCTGCTCGGCCTCCCTCACGCACACAACCCCACACGTTTACTTCCATTAACTACTTCACGGTTCATGTCATGGCGGCTCCCCAGAAACCGTTACTTCAGCCCCGGTGCTCTGAGAGCTGAGTCTTGTTTTAATGGACTCCAGGTACCGGAGGACATCCTGAGGAATGTTTCACTCGCGTTCTGAGGGGAGGCAGAGGCCCGAGGGACGGGGAGAAGCCCGGCTCACGTCAGCGGGACGCGTCCGGTAGCTTCTCCCGGTGCTCGGGGAGCCCCAACCCGAGCCGGAGGTGCGTGCCGGTGTGTCGGACACCAGGCCGTGAAGCGGCTGCTCTCACGTGTGAAGCTCCGAGTCCACACGGAGCGGTGCCTCCACGCTACCTCCTCTCCCCCGAGCGAAGCCGTCTCCTCCCCGCTCTCTGGCGTCCTCTCCGGGCTCATGGGTCTCTTATCTCCCGCTGTGAGTGCTGTTCCAGAACCGGGGGGTTCTGGTTCTGAGTGGGTCTCACGTGCCGGCGGCTCGGCCTTTGATGTCTCGGTCCACATGGCTGCAGGATGTGGATAAAAACACTTTGTATCATTTTGTTTCTTCTGCTTCTGACACATGTGGCCGGAACATGAAAGCAGCAGGCTCCTCAGATCCTCATTTGGGGTCCACATTGTGTCCCAGAGGCCGAGAGGGTCCTGGAGGTCTCAACCACCCCCAAAGGAGTCCTATAGATGTATAATATATGTAGTACATGACGCGTGTGGGGGGGTCTGCCCTCAGAAGATAACGCTTCTCCTGGAGCCACACTTGTGTCTGTGGAGCCACATTCCACAGCTCCACCAAACTTTAGCTGCTTTCATGTTGTGATTCGGTTATGGAGGCTGCAGCGTGAGAGAAGGCATCTGGAACCAATTTGGCCTCCTCAAAGCAGGAGGGAAGGAGGAAAATGAGGGAAGGAGGGAAGGAGGGAAGTGGAGGGAAGGAGGGAAGTGGACGGCAGCCCCTTCTTACCATGTCAGCTCAGGGCTGAGTCCCAAAAACCTAATTATAGTGATGTGAACACCAGATTAAAGTGGCATGTAGTTGGATTTCTTGGCTTGAGATATATATATATATATATATATATATATATATATATATATATATATATATACAATGGAATATAATGTGTTGTTCCCGCTGCTATAAGACTAAATATATAAACATGTGACAGAGGATGAATCGCTACCCCTAATGTGTATATATATATATATATATATATATATATATATATATATATATATATATATATATATATATATATATACACATTAGGGGTATATATATATATATATATATATATATATATATATATATATATATATATATATATCAATTATTGTATTTCTTTTCTTTTCTTTGAATGTCACAAGGGGAAACACCTCTATTCTGTGTTCTGTATTTATTATTTCATAACAAAAACAATACAGCAAAGCATCAGATATCAGGATGATGAAACAGCGAGGACCAGAGAGATGAAACATGATTACAGTAAAGAGATGAAACATACGATTAAAGAGATGAAACATGATTATAGAGATGAAACATATGATTATAGAGATGAAACATATGATTATAGAGATGAAACATATGATTAAAGAGATGAAACATGATTATAGAGATGAAACCTACGATTAAAGAGATGAAACCTACGATTAAAGAGATGAAACATACGATTAAAGAGATGAAACATATGATTATAGAGATGAAACATATGATTATAGAGATGAAACATATGATTATAGAGATGAAACATATGATTATAGAGATGAAACATATGATTAAAGAGATGAAACATGATTATAGAGATGAAACCTACGATTAAAGAGATGAAACCTACGATTAAAGAGATGAAACATACGATTAAAGAGATGAAACATACGATTAAAGAGATGAAACATATGATTATAGAGATGAAACATATGATTAAAGAGATGAAACATGATTATAGAGATGAAACCTACGATTAAAGAGATGAAACCTACGATTAAAGAGATGAAACATGATTATAGAGATGAAACATATGATTATAGAGATGAAACATATGATTATAGAGATGAAACATATGATTAAAGAGATGAAACATGATTATAGAGATGAAACCTACGATTAAAGAGATGAAACCTACGATTAAAGAGATGAAACATACGATTAAAGAGATGAAACATACGATTAAAGAGATGAAACATATGATTATAGAGATGAAACATATGATTAAAGAGATGAAACATGATTATAGAGATGAAACCTACGATTAAAGAGATGAAACATACGATTAAAGAGATGAAACATATGATTATAGAGATGAAACATATGATTAAAGAGATGAAACATGATTATAGAGATGAAACCTACGATTAAAGAGATGAATAAGAGAGGAATAACTCATGAATCTCTCCAGATGGATCAAAGTGAGTCTGTCCATCGTCTTTACTCCCAGAGACGAGCAGTCGGTCCTCTGAGAGTCCGTCTCCTGACCAGAGCTTCATGTCCTCTGAGTCCAGAGGTCCAGGTCCTCCGGTCCAGAGGTCCGGGTCGTTCCATGTTCTCTCCTTCCTGAACCTTTCCTCCTCTCTTCTCTCACGTGGTTCAGTATTTTTGGATATTTCGCTCATCGTTCTCCCCCCAAAATGAATAACTTTGCAGAGCGATGGTTCCCAGAGCGCCGCAGGAAGAACTCCATGAACGTGTTGTGGAGCCGGTCACACGCCAGCGTCTCTGAACCGGCTCCAGCTGGCCCGGCGGGTCGGTACCACACAGGATATTAAACATGACAACGTCATATAGACTTA
>CM070096.1:420000-427500 GCA_036178185.1 Liparis tanakae | reverse complement strand
TCCTCTGATGCTCCCTTCACTTCCTCTGATGCTCCCTTCACTTCCTCTGATGCTCCCTTCACTTCCTCTGATGCTCCCTTCACTTCCTCTGATGCTCCCTTCATGTACTCCCATCCTCCCGTCCTCATGTCCTCCCTCCTGTCCTCATGTCCTCCCTCCTGTCCTCATGTCCTCCCTCCTGTCCTCCCTCCCGTCCTCGTGTCCTCCCTCCTGTCCTCATGTCCTCCCTCCTGTCCTCCCTCCCGTCCTCGTGTCCTCCCTCCTGTCCTTGTGTCCTCATGTCCTCCCTCCTGTCCTCATGTCCTCCCTCCTGTCCTCATGTCCTCCCTCCCGTCCTCGTGTCCTCCCTCCTGTCCTCGTGTCCTCCCTCATGTCCTCCCTCCTGTCCTCCCTCCCGTCCTCGTGTCCTCCCTCCTGTCCTTGTGTCCTCATGTCCTCCCTCCTGTCCTCATGTCCTCCCTCCTGTCCTCATGTCCTCCCTCCCGTCCTCGTGTCCTCCCTCCTGTCCTCGTGTCCTCCCTCATGTCCTCCCTCCTGTCCTCCCTCCCGTCCTCGTGTCCTCCCTCCTGTCCTCATGTCCTCCCTCATGTCCTCCCTCCTGTCCTCATGTCCTCCCTCCTGTCCTCATGTCCTCCCTCATGTCCTCCCTCCTGTCCTCATGTCCTTCCTCCTGTCCTCATGTCCTCCCTCCCGTCCTCGTGTCCTCCCTCATGTCCTCCCTCATGTCCTCCCTCCTGTCCTCCCTCCCGTCCTCGTGTCCTCCCTCCTGTCCTTGTGTCCTCCCTCCTGTCCTCATGTCCTCCCTCATGTCCTCCATCCTGTCCTCATGTCCTTCCTCCTGTCCTCCCTCCCGTCCTCGTGTCCTCCCTCCTGTCCTTGTGTCCTCCCTCCTGTCCTCATGTCCTCCCTCATGTCCTCCATCCTGTCCTCGTGTCCTCCCTCCTGTCCTCATGTCCTCCCTCCCGTCCTCATGTCCTCCCTCCTGTCCTCGTGTCCTCCCTCCTGTCCTCGTGTCCTCATGTCCTCCCTCCCGTCCTCGTGTCCTCCCTCCTGTCCTCGTGTCCTTGTGTCCTCCCTCCTGTCCTTGTGTCCTCATGTCCTCCCTCCTGTCCTCGTGTCCTTGTGTCCTCCCTCCTGTCCTCGTGTCCTCCCTCCTGTCCTCGTGTCCTCGTGTCCTCCCTCCTGTCCTCGTGTCCTCGTGTCCTCCCTCCTGTCCTTGTGTCCTCATGTCCTCCCTCCTGTCCTCGTGTCCTCCCTCCTGTCCTCGTGTCCTTGTGTCCTCCCTCCTGTCCTCGTGTCCTCATGTCCTCCCTCCTGTCCTCCCGTCCTTGTGTCCTCCCTCCTGTCCTCGTGTCCTCATGTCCTCCCTCCTGTCCTTGTGTCCTCCCTCCTGTCCTCGTGTCCTCCCTCCTGTCCTCGTGTCCTTGTGTCCTCCCTCCTGTCCTCGTGTCCTCGTGTCCTCCCTCCTGTCCTCGTGTCCTCATTTCCTCCCTCCTGTCCTCCCGTCCTTGTGTCCTCCCTCCTGTCCTCGTGTCCTCATGTCCTCCCTCCTGTCCTTGTGTCCTCCCTCCTGTCCTCGTGTCCTCCCTCCTGTCCTCCCGTCCTCGTGTCCTCCCTCCTGTCCTCGTGTCCTTGTGTCCTCCCTCCTGTCCTTGTGTCCTCCCTCCTGTCCTCGTGTCCTCCCTCCTGTCCTCGTGTCCTCCCTCCTGTCCTCGTGTTCTCCCTCCTGTCCTCCCTCCTGTCCTCGTGTCCTCGTGTCCTCCCTCCTGTCCTCCCGTCCTTGTGTCCTCCCTCCTGTCCTCGTGTCCTTGTGTCCTCCCTCCTGTCCTTGTGTCCTCGTGTTCTCCCTCCTGTCCTTGTGTCCTCCCTCCTGTCCTTGTGTCCTCCCTCCTGTCCTCGTGTCCTCCCTCCTGTCCTTGTGTCCTCATGTCCTCCCTCCCGTCCTCGTGTCCTCCCTCCTGTCCTTGTGTCCTCGTGTCCTCCCTCCTGTCCTCGTGTCCTCGTGTCCTCCCTCCCGTCCTCGTGTCCTCCCTCCTGTCCTTGTGTCCTCGTGTCCTCCCTCCTGTCCTTGTGTCCTTGTGTCCTCCCTCCTGTCCTCGTGTCCTCCCTCCTGTCCTTGTGTCCTCGTGTCCTCCCTCCTGTCCTTGTGTCCTTGTGTCCTCCCTCCTGTCCTCGTGTCCTCGTGTCCTCCCTCCCGTCCTCGTGTCCTCCCTCCTGTCCTCGTGTCCTTGTGTCCTCCCTCCTGTCCTTGTGTCCTCCCTCCTGTCCTTGTGTCCTCCCTCCTGTCATCGTGTCCTCCCTCCTGTCCTTGTGTCCTCGTGTCCTCCCTCCTGTCCTTGTGTCCTCGTGTCCTCCCTCCTGTCCTTGTGTCCTCGTGTCCTCCCTCCTGTCCTTGTGTCCTTGTGTCCTCCCTCCTGTCCTCTTGTCCTTGTGTCCTCCCTCCTGTCCTTGTGTCCTCCCTCCTGTCCTCGTGTCCTTGTGTCCTCCCTCCTGTCCTTGTGTCCTTGTGTCCTCCCTCCTGTCCTCTTGTCCTTGTGTCCTCCCTCCTGTCCTCGTGTCCTCATGTCCTCCCTCCTGTCCTCGTGTCCTCCCTCCTGTCCTTGTGTCCTCGTGTCCTCCCTCCTGTCCTTGTGTCCTCCCTCCTGTCCTCGTGTCCTTGTGTCCTCCCTCCTGTCCTCGTGTCCTCATGTCCTCCCTCCTGTCCTCGTGTCCTCCCTCCTGTCCTTGTGTCCTCGTGTCCTCCCTCCTGTCCTCGTGTCCTCCCTCCTGTCCTTGTGTCCTCCCTCCTGTCCTCGTGTCCTCCCTCCTGTCCTCGTGTCCTCCCTCTTGTCCTTGTGTCCTCGTGTCCTCCCTCCTGTCCTCGTGTCCTCCCTCCCGTCCTCGTGTCCTCCCTCCTGTCCTCGTGTCCTTGTGTCCTCCCTCCTGTCCTTGTGTCCTCCCTCCTGTCCTCGTGTCCTCCCTCCTGTCCTTGTGTCCTCGTGTCCTCCCTCCTGTCCTTGTGTCCTCGTGTCCTCCCTCCTGTCCTTGTGTCCTCGTGTCCTCCCTCCTGTCCTTGTGTCCTTGTGTCCTCCCTCCTGTCCTTGTGTCCTCGTGTCCTCCCTCCTGTCCTCTTGTCCTTGTGTCCTCCCTCCTGTCCTCGTGTCCTCATGTCCTCCCTCCTGTCCTCGTGTCCTCCCTCCCGTCCTCGTGTCCTCCCTCCTGTCCTTGTGTCCTCGTGTCCTCCCTCGTGTCCTCATGTCCTCCCTCCTGTCCTCGTGTCCTCCCTCCCGTCCTCGTGTCCTCCCTCCTGTCCTTGTGTCCTCGTGTCCTCCCTCCTGTCCTTGTGTCCTCCCTCCTGTCCTCGTGTCCTTGTGTCCTCCCTCCTGTCCTCGTGTCCTCATGTCCTCCCTCCTGTCCTCGTGTCCTCCCTCCCGTCCTCGTGTCCTCCCTCCTGTCCTTGTGTCCTCGTGTCCTCCCTCGTGTCCTTGTGTCCTCCCTCCTGTCCTCGTGTCCTCATGTCCTCCCTCCTGTCCTTGTGTCCTCGTGTCCTCCCTCGTGTCCTTGTGTCCTCCCTCCTGTCCTCGTGTCCTCGTGTCCTCCCTCCTGTCCTTGTGTCCTCGTGTCCTCCCTCGTGTCCTTGTGTCCTCCCTCCTGTCCTCGTGTCCTCATGTCCTCCCTCCTGGCTTCATGACTTCACACTTCAGCCACAGACTCCTGGCAGCGGCCGTCTTCTCCCAGGAGCCGTGGATGTTCACACACACCTGGTTGTGTTATGGCTGAGTGTGTGTGTTTATGTGAGTGTGTGTGTATGTGTGTATGTGTGTGTGTATGTGTGTGTGGGTGTGTGTGTGTGTGTCTCCGAGGTGTCGCTCTGACTTCATACCTTCTCGTTCCCATGGACGGACACATTCCTGTGGACCTGCTGGAGGTGTCTGGACCCCAGTCAGCATCGTTTACGGGATCTGATCCAATAGCTCAGTGGTGGTGGTGGAGTGTTTCTTAAAGGAACAGTGTACCGCTTTAAGGGGATCTAATGGCAGAAGTGAAATGCAGTGTGAACGAGTGCGTTGTCTTTAGTGGCCGGTCACCTGGAGATGGAGAGTCTCCGTGTGTGTGTCAGCTCAGAGGAGACGTCCATGTCACAGACACGTCTTCATGGGCTCCAGCAGCCCAGCTGCAGTAGCTTGGCAGTGGTAGAAGGTTACGCTGGTTGCTATTTACAAATTAGCCACCAGAGGGCGCCAGAGGCGACACAGCATCTTTAAACGGACGCCTTGTTCATTTGTTTCTCTTTCCCTCGACCTTGACTAGTAGACCGGAACACGTGTGTGTGTGTGTGTGTGTGTGTGTGTGTGTGTGTGTGTGTGTGTGTGTGTGTGTGTGTGTGTGTGTGTGTGTGTGTGTGCGTGCGTGCGTATCTCTGACTGTAGCTGGTGTTCATCTGTATAATAAAAGAACAACAGGTCCAATGTAACATGATTAAAAGACGAGATGAGTGCAGGTGATAAGAGAAACCCAAAGGGCTTCTCCGAGGTTCTCACCGAGAGCCATAAACAAGAAGAAAGTGAAGCGGGGTGAATCAAACATGAGACATGATAAACTCGTCCTGTGGATTCAAACTTCAACATATACACCGATAACAATACAACACCAACACACAGCACCGCATGGCGGCTCAGCCTCCAGTCGCCAGGCTCTGAGACGGGTCAGGGAGTTGAGCCAGGAACACACAGGTCTGTGAGGGGTTTTGATAACTGTGTGAGTGTGTGTGTGTGTGTGTGTGTGTGTGTGTGTGTGTGTGTGTGTGTGTGTGTGTGTGTGTGTGTGTGTGTGTCCCCAGCTCGCCACCATAAAGAGTGAGTCCCGCCTGAAGCATCTGCTCCAGAGGTTACCCAGCTACTGCCCGGAGGCCATGGTGAGCTCCCTGGACCCTGACCCGCTGTCTGTCTGGACGTTGTGTGTTCTCTCCCTCCTGATGAGTGAGCTATAGACGTGTTCACTAAAGGAGCTCTGTGAGGCTGCAGTGACCGCTGATCGCCACCGGTGGTGCTAAAGAGAGCTGAACGGAGATCTGCTACTAACCACAGTGCATGCGTTGTGTTATAGTTGTGTTATAGTTGTGTTATAGTTGTGTTATAGTTGTGTTACTCCGGTGGGTTGTGTTGTGCGGTCACGGTACCACATGGTTGGTGTTGTTGACGTTCTGTGGGTCAGATTCTGATGCTGACTCAACACTCATCACGGCGAAGAGACGCAGATGACACAGGACATGTCTTCCAGCTCAGAGTCGTTAACCTTCTCCTCCTCCTCCTCCTCCTCCTCCTTTCAGAACGAGCTCTGGACGTGCATCAACGCTTCACTTCCAGGTGAGAGGAGAGGCGCGTTGGCGTGGAACCCTGTATGTGTAGCCTGGGCATGTGGGGGCAAGACGTAGCACCGCCTACAGCTACGATCTCAGTCCTAGAGACCGCCTCCCTTCAGGGGGCGTGGTCTTGGTTCTGGTGTCGTTGAAAAAAATATTCAGATTGTTTTAATTGTTATCATAGAGGTCATAGAGGTCATAGAGGACATAGAGGTCATAGAGGTCATAAAGGACATAGAGGTCATAGAGGTCACAGGTCATAGAGGTCATAGAGTGTGTCTGTGGGAAGGGGAGGAGCTCAGAGTGTGGTGGTTCATTCCGGTCTCATCAGGTCTGGGGTCCAGACCCGGCACCTTAGCCGACACCTGGACTCCAGGAAGAGCCCAGACATCTATCTGCTGACTGGATGTCAGCCAGTAGAGCGGTTCCAGCTGTGAGACCTGGACCGGGATCAGACCGGACCACAAGATCAAAGCCTGAGTCCTGCTGCTCGTAAACTAGAGTACCTGTCGGGGAGGGGGGGGGGGCATGTTCTCCCTGCTTCTTCTTCTGCACCCATTGTATCTTAGTGTATCTTAGTGTCTCTTATTGTATCTTATTGTATCTTATTGTATCTTAGTGTATCTTAGTGTCTCTTATTGTATCTTATTGTATCTTAGTGTATCTTAGTGTCTCTTATTGTATCTTAGTGTCTCTTATTGTATCTTAGTGTCTCTTATTGTATCTTATTGTATCTTAGTGTATCTTAGTGTCTCTTATTGTATCTTAGTGTCTCTTATTGTATCTTAGTGTCTCTTATTGTATCTTAGTGTCTCTTATTGTATCTTATTGTATCTTAGTGTCTCTTATTGTATCTTATTGTATCTTATTGTATCTTAGTGTATCTTATTGTATCTTATTGTATCTTATTGTATCTTAGTGTATCTTAGTGTCTCTTATTGTATCTTATTGTATCTTATTGTATCTTAGTGTCTCTTATTGTATCTTAGTGTCTCTTATTGTATCTTATTGTATCTTAGTGTCTCTTATTGTATCTTAGTGTCTCTTATTGTATCTTAGTGTCTCTTATTGTATCTTAGTGTCTCTTATTGTATCTTAGTGTCTCTTATTGTATCTTAGTGTCTCTTATTGTATCTTAGTGTCTCTTATTGTATCTTAGTGTCTCTTATTGTATCTTAGTGTATCTTAGTGTCTCTTATTGTATCTTAGTGTCTCTTATTGTATCTTATTGTATCTTAGTGTATCTTAGTGTCTCTTATTGTATCTTAGTGTATCTTATTGTATCTTATTGTATCTTATTGTATCTTATTGTATCTTAGTGTATCTTATTGTCTCTTAGTGTATCTTATTGTCTCTCAAGCTGCTGCTGAGATCATTGTCTCCTCCGCATGAAGCCCGTCTCCATGCACATTCATTCTGGTGTTGTTATAATATTTGGTGCGTTTGATTCGTCTGCAGGCGTCTCCAGGAAGTCGGAGGGCTGGGTGGGGCTGGGCTGCTGCGAGCTCGCCATCTCAGCCGAGTGCCGCAGGGAATGTCGACAGGTGAGCCCACTTCCTGTTCCAAGACGCCCGGATGGAGACTTTTCTGTTTTGTCATTAAACTTTTTCTTTTTCCTCGTAGGCGTCGTCTAAAAATGAAATAACTAAAGTATGCAAAAAGGTCACCGAGGTGAGTCCGGCAACATGAACTGAAGGTGACGTGGTTTTGTATTTTAATATTTTAAAAATATTTTATATTTTTATAAATATATGAATAATATTTTAAAAATATTTTAAAAATATTTTAATATTTTAATAAGATCTGAGAGTTTTTGTTCTCATAATTAAAGAGAGAGCAGAACTGAAGTGTAACGTTCTGTTATTCTGCAGAATTAAGAAGAGCAATATATATTTTATCACTATTTTTACTGTTCTATGAATAAATCAAGTCTACACAACCAGAGGAGCCCCCTGGTGGCCAGGAGAGAGAATGCAGCTCTAACACACGTCTGCATGTTGCCGCCTGGTATAACTGATACTCCTGTCAAACTGAATATTACTAATAGTCCCTTTTTATGGTGTAAGTACCAAATAACCAACATCATTTAAAAAGATGTCAGAGATGTGGAAAAGAAGAAACAGGATAAGAGGAGAGGGTTCGGTCAGCCTCACTGTCCC
>CM070096.1:405000-417500 GCA_036178185.1 Liparis tanakae | reverse complement strand
AGCCTCTGACTCCACTCTATAAGCCTCAGATCAAGTCAAACATGATTTATTCTACTCGTTAGTTTCAAGCTGCGTCACACTGGCCTTGTGTTGTTGTTGTTGTTGTTGTTGTAGTGTTGACTCTTTCCTGTCCTCAGGTCCGACTGCCTGGACATCCTGACTCAGTGCGGGGACAGGAAGCGTTTCCACGAAGGACAAACTCCAGAGAGGATCTGTGAGCTGCTGTCGCCCATCGACGACCCCGAGCGCTGCATCCCGCTGCAGCGATACCTCGGTGAGCCACAGGGGGGCGCAGGGGAGCAATACTGTGAAGAAACCTTTCTGAGGACAACCAGCTGCCTCCCAAAGCTCATGCGTCCACATGTTCAGGTAGCTGTGTGGCCACCAGGGGGCAGAGCTGCACCGAAGCTGAGCGACACCTCCCCGCCTCTTCATCTCATAACAGAGAAACAAAAGAGGAGGAAGTGATCGCTGCTGACGTGTGAATCCACCCGTTCCTCTGGGACATGAAACGTCTTGATTAAAACAGAAGTTTAAGACCTGTGAGACAGCGAGGGGGACGCACAATGGATTCACAGAAAACACCCCAAAAACATTCCTCTCCCTTCAGCAGAACGTATTCTATTTGAGGAGACTGAAGTTAAAGGCTTTGATTTAAAGGTCAATTATAAAAACCTTTATGAATCTTGAATCTCCCCACTGTGGGATCAATACAAGTGTATATTATCTTCTGGACAAAACAGTTGGAAACTGATTTCACCAAAATCATTGGGCTTTTATTCTGAAAAGCCAACAGACCTGTTAAGCATTGAAGTAAAAGACTGTAACCTCTTCTCTGATGCTCGTGCTCTACATGTCCTCCTCCTCCTCCCCCCCCAGTCCCCAGTTCCCTCGGCAACAGCGTGGTGGAGGAGGTCATCCACCCGTGTAACCCCAACCCGTGTCCCAGCAGCCACCTGTGCCAGGTGAACAGGAAGGGCTGCCTGGACGAGCTCACCTGTCAGCCCTTCCTCTGCGTGCCAGGTACGAGTCTTCCACCTGTGTGTGTGTGTGTGTGTGTGTGTGGGTGTGTGTGCTGCACGCCGGCCATCCTGACAGCGTGTGTGTGTGTGTGTGTGTGTGTGTGTGTGTGTGTGTGTGTGTGTGCAGGCTGTAAGCTGGGCGAGGCCTCAGACTTCCTGGTCCAGCAGGACTCTCTGATCCAGGTGCCGACCCGCTCCGGCCCGCCCGGCTGCCACGAGGTCTGCAGCTGTGGCCTCAGCGGGCGTCTGGAGAACTGTGTGGAGATGCCCTGCTGGGACCCCGAGGAGCCCTGTGTGGTGGGGGGGCAGAGGAGGAGTGAGTCACATGACCACCAGCTCATAGAGCAGCCTGATCACGAGGAGGTGACTGAGAGACTTATAGAGCAGCCTGATCACGAGGAGGTGACTGAGAGACTTATAGAGCAGCCTGATAATAAGGAGTTGACTGAGAGATTTATAGAGCAGCCTGATCATGAGGAGTTGACTGAGAGATTTATAGAGCAGCCTGATCACGAGGAGGTGACTGAGAGACTTATAGAGCAGCCTGATCATGAGGAGGTGACTGAGAGATTTATAGAGCAGCCTGATCACGAGGAGGTGACTGAGAGACTTATAGAGCAGCCTGAGGAGGAGGAGGAGGAGGTGTCTCAACACTCAGTGACGTGGTGTTCCCCCTGTGACCTTCAGGTCACGGCTCGTCCTTCAAGGTCGACTGCCACACCTGCTCCTGCTTCTCTGGAGAGACCATCTGCTCCTCCAGGGAGTGTCTGGACCCCGGCAGCTCGGAGGAGGAGCGCCAGCACTTCACAGGTGTGTGTGTGTCTTCATCAGTCCTCCTGCAGGTCTTCATCAGTCCTCCTGCAGGTCTTCATCAGTCCTCCTCTGTCCCCTGCAGGTCTCCCCTGCAGCTGTCCGGACCGCTTCGTCCCGGTGTGTGCGTCCAACGGGAGGACGTACCCCAGCGCCTGCGTGGCGCGCTGCGTGGGCTTCAAGGACCACCAGTTCGTCTTCGGCCTGTGCCGCCAGAGCAACCCCTGCACCGGGAGGCCCTGCCAGAGGAGCCAGAGGTAGCCGCCGTGAGGCAGACGCCGTGAGGCAGGCCTGAGGCAGCTCGTAGAGGCAGACGCCGTGAGGGCCTCAGAGCGGCCTTCGTGAGAGCAGACGCCGTGAGAGACGCCTCGTGAGACAAGCCTTCGTGAGACAAGCTCCGTGAGACAAGCCCGTGAGGCAGACGCCGTGAGGAACAAGCCTTCGAGAGACAAGCCTTCAGAGAGCAGACGCCGTGAGACAAGCCTGAGAGACGCCGTGAGGAGCAGACGCCGTGAGAGCAGACGCCGTGAAGACAAGCGCCGTGAGAGACAAGCCTTCGTAGAGACAAGCCTTCCGTGAAGCAGACGCCGTAGAGGCAGACGCCGTGAGAGGCAGACGCCGTAGGGCAGACGCCGTGAAGCGGACGCCGTAGAGAGCAGACGCCGTGAAGACAAGCCGTGAGAGACAAGCCTCGTGAGAGACAAGCCCGTGAGGCGACGCCGTGAGAGACAAGCCTTCGTAGAGACAAGCCTTCGTAGAGACGAGCCTTCGTAGAGACGAGCCTCGTGAGAGACGCCGTGAGAGACAAGCCCGTAGAGACAAGCCTCGTGAGAGCAGACGCCGTGAGCGGACGCCCGTGAAGCGGGCCTTCATAGAGACAAGCCTTCGTAGAGACAAGCCTTCGTAGAGACAAGCCTCGTGAGGCAGACGCCGTGAGAGACAAGCCTCGTGAGGCAGACGCCGTGAGCAGACGCCGTGAGAGACAAGCCTTCGAGAGGCAGACGCCGTGAGAGCAGACGCCGTGAGAGCAGACGCCGTAGAGACCTTCGTAGAAACTGACCCTCGTAAAGACGAGCCTTCATAGAGACGGGCCTTCGTAGAGACGGGCCTTCGTAGAGGCCTTCGTAGAAACTTTCGTAGAGACATTCGTAGAGACATTCGTAGAGATGGGCCTTCATAGAGACAGGACTTCATAGAGACCTTCGTAGGGGCCTTCGTAGAGGCCTTCGTAGAGGCGGGCCTTCGTAGAGAGCAGACGCCGTGAGGCAGACGCCGTGAGAGACGAGCCTTCGTAGAGACCTTCGTAGAGACCATAATGTGTGTGTGTGTGTGTCCAGGTGCGTCCCTCAGTACCGCGTGTGCCTCAGCGACTCCTCCGACTGTCCTCAGTACCGGTGCGTGGGCCGCCCGGCGCCGTGCGAGCGCGGCGGCGTGGAGCCGGCCTGCGACACCGACGGCCTGATGCACGCCGGGCTGTGCCAGCTGCACCAGGCCGGCAAGAGCCTGGCCTACATGGGCCGCTGCCAGGTAACAGGGCCGGGCCTGTCTCTATGACTGTTCTCTGTGTCTCTATGACTGTTCTCTGTGTCTCTATGACTGTTCTCTGTGTCTCTATGACTGTTCTCTCTGTCTCTATGACTGTTATCTGTGTCTCTGACTGTTCTCTGTGTCTATGACTGTTCTCTCTGTGTCTCTGACTGTTCTCTGTGTCTCTATGACTGTTCTCTCTGTGTCTATGACTGTTCTCTGTGTCTCTATGACTGTTCTCTCTGTCTCTATGACTGTTCTCTGTGTCTCTATGACTGTTCTCTGTGTCTCTATGACTGTTCTCTCTGTCTCTATGACTATTCTCTGTGTCTCTATGACTGTTCTCTCTGTCTCTATGACTGTTCTCTGTGTCTATGACTGTTCTCTATGTGTCTATGACTGTTCTCTCTGTGTCTCTATGACTGTTCTCTCTGTGTCTATGACTGTTCTCTCTGTGTATATGACTGTTCTCTCTGTCTCTATGACTGTTCTCTGTGTCTCTGACTGTTCTCTGTGTCTCTATGACTGTTCTCTGTGTCTATGACTGTTCTCTCTGTGTCTATGACTGTTCTCTCTGTGTCTATGGCTGTTCTCTGTGTCTCTATGACGGTTCTCTGTGTCTCTATGACTGTTCTCTCTGTCTCTATGACTGTTCTCTGTGTCTATGACTGTTCTCTCTGTGTCTATGACTGTTCTCTCTGTGTCTCTATGACTGTTCTCTCTGTGTCTATGACTGTTCTCTCTGTGTCTATGACTGTTCTCTCTGTCTCTATGACTGTTCTCTGTGTCTCTGACTGTTCTCTGTGTCTCTATGACTGTTCTCTGTGTCTCTCTGACTGTTCTCTGTGTCTCTATGACTGTTCTCTCTGTGTCTCTATGACTGTTCTCTCTGTGTCTCTATGACTGTTCTCTGTGTCTCTATGACTGTTCTCTGTGTCTCTATGACTGTTCTCTGTGTCTCTATGACTGTTCTCGGTGTCTCTATGACTGTTCTCTGTGTCTCTATGACTGTTCTCTCTGTGTCTCTATGACTGTTCTCTCTCTGTCTCTATGACTGTTCTCTCTGTGTCTCTATGACTGTTCTCTCTGTCTCTATGACTGTTCTCTGTGTCTCTGACTGTTCTCTGTGTCTCTGACTGTTCTCTGTGTCTCTATGACTGTTCTCTCTGTGTCTATGACTGTTCTCTGTGTCTCTATGACTGTGCTCTCTGTGTCTATGACTGTTCTCTGTGTCTCTATGACTGTTCTCTGTGTCTCTATGACTGTTCTCAGGACGCGTGCCGGACGCCTCTCCAGGTGTGCGGCCACAACGGGGAGACGTACGGCAGCGTGTGCGACGCCTTCTCCGACCGCGTCGCCGTGGACTACGAGGGCCCGTGCCACGCCGTGGGCGCCATGGCGGCCGGGGCGCCCACGGCGTGCGGCGCCATCCCCTGCCCCCCGCTGGCCACGCCGGACTGCCAGCCCGTCACGCCGCCCGGTGAGCGCCCGCTGCAGAGCCGCCGCTCAGAGGGCCTCTGACCTCTGACCTTTGACCCCTGACCTCTCTCCAGGAGCCTGCTGCCCCATCTGTGCCAGCATGCTGCAGATCCTGTGGAGCAAAGAGCAGATGAACACCTTCTCTAAGGTACGAGGGCTCACTTCACCTCCTTTCACTTCACCTCCTTTCACTCAACACCTCCTCTAAGGTACCAGGGCTCACTTCACCTCCTCTAAGGTATTAGGGCTCACTTCACCTCCTCTAAGGTACAAGGGCTCACTTCACCTCCTTTCACTTCACCTCTTCTAAGGTACTAGGGCCCACTTCATCTCCTCTAAGGTACTAGGGCCCACTTCACCTCCTCTAAGGTACTAGGGCTCACTTCAACTCCTCTAAGGTACAAGGGCTCACTTCACCTCCTTTCACTCAACACCTCCTCTAAGGTACTAGGGCCCACTTCACCTCCTCTAAGGTACTAGGGCCCACTTCACCTCCTCTAAGGTACTAGGGCCCACTTCACCTCCTCTAAGGTACTAGGGCTCACTTCCCCTCCTCTCATTCCAGAAGGAGTCGATGTGCTCTGTGTCTGGATTCAGATGTAGTTACAGATGTTGACCACTTGGGGAAGCTAAAACTCCAAAGAGTCCCCTACTGCACACACACACACACACACACACACACACACTGTAAACAGAGAGGACATGTATGACCCGTCAGTGACCTCTGACCCTGTCTCTGTGCCCTCTGACCCCTGTGTGTGACCCCTGGCCCTGTGTGTGACCTCTGCCCCTGTGTGTGACCCCTGGCCCTGTGTGTGACCTCTGCCCCTGTCCCTGTGACCTCTGCCCCTGTCCCGGTGACCCCTGCCCCTGTGTGTGACCCTGTGACCTCTGCCCCCTGTGTGTGACCCCTGGCCCTGTGTGTGACCCTGTGACCTCTGCCCCCTGTGCAGCTGAACAAGAACCAGCCGGTGACGGTGCTCGGCGTGCTGCAGATCCTACGTCTCCACGTCTCGGTGCCGCAGTGCGACGTCTTCGGGTATCTGAGCATCGACCACGAGCTGGTGGTGCTCATCGCCCCCGTGGACCAGCAGCCCACAGCGCTGCAGGTGACACACACACACACACACACACACACACACTCACACACACACGCACGCACACACACACACACACACACACACACACACACACACACACACACACACACACACACACACACACACACACACACACACACACACACACACACACACACACACTCACACACACACACACAGACTCACACACACACACTCACACACACACTCACACACACACACACACACACTCAGTATGAATACACACAGCTGTGTTCCCTCTGGAGTCCTCTGGGAGACGAGGTGGACTCTTCATCTCCTTCACTGTCTCCTTCTCCACTTCATTTGACTCTTTAATGATTGAGGCCCAGAGATAGTGCCCCCTAGTGGACTCTAGTGCCCCCTAGTGGACTCTAGTGCCCCCTAGTGCCCCCTAGTGCCCCCTAGTGCCCCCCAGTGGACTCTAGTGCCCCCTAGTGGACTCTAGTGCCCCCTAGTGGCCTCTAGTGGCCTCTAGTGGACTCTAGTGCCCCCTAGTGGCCTCTAGTGCCCCCTAGTGGACTCTAGTGCCCCCTAGTGGACTCTAGTGCCCCCTAGTGGCCTCTAGTGGCCTCTAGTGGACTCTAGTGCCCCCTAGTGGCCTCTAGTGGACTCTAGTGGCCTCTAGTGCCCCCTAGTGGCCTCTAGTGCCCCCTAGTGGCCTCTAGTGCCCCCTAGTGGCCTCTAGTGGCTGATGGAGGTGGATGGAGGCTGAACACGGTCCAGAGGTCACGGTTCCTCTGGATGATGATGATGAAGACGAGGTTGGGGGGAGCGCTCCTCTGGCTGCGTGTCATCGGGTTCAGAGGAAGAACGCCGTGAGCCGACAACACGGGTTGCTTCTTCTGGGCTTCAGTCTGAGCCGTTGCTAGGCAACAGCATCTCCAACTTGTTTGAGGAGTCTCTTCTCCGGGTCGACGAGGTTGTGCCTCAACGAAGTCTGAGCGCGAGAGCTTCCATCTGAGTTACAGCATTGAGAGTCTTAACCACCACCAGGGGGCCACGCTCCGGTTGTATAGAAGCCTATGCTTCATATTAAAGCTGCATTCTCTCTCCTGGCCACCAGGGGGCGACTCCTCCAGTTGTATAGAAGTCTATATAATGACTCTAAACAGTTAATGTCTCTGGTCTCAAGTGTCCTTCTATACAGCGTGGTGTCCTCCTTTAGGGGCTTTAGGGGCGGGGCTCCCGGCTGACTGACAGGTGTGTTGCTCCGCCCCCAGGTGGAGGCCTGCAGCACGGAGGCCCAGAAGATCGACGCCCTCATCAACTACTCCAGCCCCACGCTGGTGGCCCGCGTGCCGCTCTCCGCCTTCCTGGCCTCCGAGATCCAGACCGCCCACATCCGCTCGGCCGGTGGCTCCGCCCCCTCGCCGCCGCGCCCGGCCCTGTGCTTCCTCCTGGCGCTCCTCGTGGCCGCAGCGCCCGCCGCCCTCCACCAAGTCTAAGTGCTTATAGTCCACCACCCCCCCCCCACCCCCCCAGGTGTCATGGAGACAATCATTCCTATTGGCTCAGCTGCGTGTCAATCAATCAAGGGGAACGCTCTTATTGTGAAAAGCTTTTGTATGAACAGTGTTGAGTGGATGACTTCCTCCCTGGGTTTCCCCTCCAGTGGTGTGTGTGTGTGTGTGTGTGTGTGTGTGTGTGTGAGTGTGTGTGTGTGTGTGTGTGTGTGTGTGAGTGTGTGTGTGTGTGTGTGTGTGTGAGTGTGTGTGTGTGTGTGTGTGTGTGTGTGTGTGTGTGTGTGTGTGTGTGTGTGTGTGATCCAGGTATTAGATGGAGGTCAGCATCGTTCACATGTCCGTGGACCTCGTGTGTTTTCAAACCTCTGACCTCAGCATTGTTAGTGCCATGCTCATGGGCTGAGTCAGCCTCCAAAGTCGGTCGCAACTACTGACCAATCAAAGTGCCGGAAAGACAATGAACAGGTTTTGAGTGTGAGGGAGCCGGTCCAGGATCTGTCCGGGTCACATGTCACACGCCTGTAACGTGCGTGAAGCTGGTCACATGTTCTCTGAGGTGGTGCTCATGAAGACCTCCAGAACTCAGACCATCAGTAGTAGTAGTAACCCTGTAGTAGGGTCCCTGAGAGGTCAGGAGGGTCTCTGAGAGGTCAGGAGGGTCCCTGAGAGGTCAGGAGGGTCTTGTGAGCACCACCAGAGACCAGGTCCACCAGGACCCAGCAGCCGGACCTGGACCGGTCCCTCTAGGCCAGTAGCTCTAGGCGGGTCCAAAGGGAACCAGAAGCCATTTAATTACAAAGACAATCAGCGAGTCGCTACCCACAATGCTCTCTGGTGGAGAGCTCTCCGGCTCACCTGCAGGGTGTCACATGAAGGAACAATGAACAATGGATCACTCCCGTGTCACGTGACTCTATTGTTGTGATGATGTCATCGGTGTGCCTTGTTGTTGTTTTATAAGCAAATATCTTTATTCTGTATCGCATGATGACAATTATGAAGTGTTACTCAGAATGTACTACAGTGTGTGTGTGTCTATGTGTGTCTCTATGTGTGTGTGTGTGTGTCTCTCTATGTTTCTGTGTGTGTGTGTGTGTGTGTGTCTCTGGTTGTGTCTATGTGTCTATGTGTGTGTGTGTGTGTGTGTGTGTGTGTGTGTGTGTGTGTGTGTGTCTGCCTGTAGCACAATGTGTCCCCTCTATGTGTCTATGTGTCTATGTGTGTGTGTGTGTGTGTGTGTGTGTGTGTGTGTGTGTGTGTGTGTGTGTGTGTGTGTGTGTCTGCCTGTAGCACAATGTGTCCCCTCTATGTGTCTATGTGTCTATGTGTGTGTGTGTGTGTGTGTGTGTGTGTGTGTGTGTGTGTGTGTGTGTGTGTGTGTGTGTGTGTCTGCCTGTAGCACAATGTGTCCCCTCTAACAGTATTACTGTGCTAGGCAGCTCTGTAGCCAGAACGTGTATTATTGTTATTAATATGATTATTATTATTGTTATTAATATGTTTATTATTGTTGTTGTTGTGTTATTATGTTCCATGTCGTCAAGACGTCATCAGATTTCACGTCGCGCTATGAAAACTTAAAGCTGAAGTTGAATTTGTTCTCAGAGAAAAGAAAAGATGAATAAATGTACCCGAATGTTAAAGAGTGAGTTATGACAACACTGACCAATCAGACGAGGAGGCGGAGCCTTCCGTCACCGCCTGCTGCTCCTGAGTTCTCTTCTTCACGTCGCCTCTGGCTCTGAATTAACGACATCATTTAACGACAACGGCATGATCACGAGTTACAAGAAAAGCAGAACCACAACGAGATGTTTTATTCTGGCGGCCCGTGGGCCTCAGGGGGAGGAGCCTGAAGACCCTCCCCTCCTGGTGCAGCCCAGACGGCTCATATCAATATGTCAACGATAGAACTGTAGATCCAAAATATAAAAGTTATGTTCATGTATTAATTAGGGATGAACCGTGTATAAATAACAGAAGATGAGCAGCAGACGAGGTCGTTGCTGGGGATTCATCAGAACGTCACAACACAGTTATGCTTTAATCATTTATATGCAAATAATAAAATAAAAGAGCCTCTTCAATCCATACACATGTACAAACAGCCCACATCACACAGGCATGTTCAGGGGTCAGGGGTCAGGGGGTCACTCACTCCATTCAATGGGATCCTCCACATTATTAAAATGTCCTTTCATTTCCCAAAGCTGCTCAGAAGACACGAAGGCCGAGAGCTGAGAGGAATGTCCTGATAACAGACAGACGCGCAGGCCTTGGCCTCACGTCCTCGGGGACTATCAGTGTCCCGCCTGAGGGGCAGATCAGTGGAGACGACAGACGGGAGACATCAGATATGAGACATCAGCTGATTGAGACTTTAAGGTTCAGAAGGTTTATAATCTATAGTTCAGTGACGAGGCTATTGTTGATCTGGTCACATGACCTCTATTGTTCATCTGGTCACATGACCTCTATTGTTCACCTGGTCACATGACCTCTATTGTTCATCTGGTCACATGACCTCTATTGTTCATCTGGTCACATGACCTCTATTGTTCATCTGGTCACATGACATCTATTGTTCATCTGGTCACATGACATCTATTGTTGATCTGGTCACATGACATCTATTCCCCCCCCCCCCCCCCATTGGCTGCCTCATTCCTCACACGTCATCTTCGCTTATTTCAGATTCTTTCCTTTTACTCTATTGAGTTTCACTGTAGAGTAAAAACAGTGAGAAGTGGATGCCTCCTTCATCACTCTGCTTCATCCTCCTCCTCCTCCTCCTCCTCCTCCTGGTGGTGTTCTTGTCTGAGCCTTGAGCCTCGCCTCGTGTGCTGAGCTCTTCTTGGAGGAGCGGTTGGAGCTTCATGCTCGGCACCTCCTTCAGGCGACGGGGATGAACTTAACTTCTGGAGCCCGAGGCGCCACAAACTAACTTCTCACATCAAAGGCCCAGATCAAATATTCCGGTTCCGTGTTGTTTCTTCGGAACGCCGTGAAGTGGAATGTGTTCTGCATTAATCTGGAGCTCAGCGATGGAGAGAACCATGACAGGAAAACAACGCCTGACTGCAGCTCCGTGTCGGCTGCCCGTGTGTGACCCCCCCCCTTCCTGAACCTTTGACCTTCAGGAAGAACCCGTTCACCTCCACCCATAAACCCAGATGGTGACTGAAGAAAGGGAAGATGACTGCTGATGATGCCACATGCGTGTTGCTGCTATAAGAACATAAGAACATGTGAGAACATGTTTGGTCTTGCGTGTTCAGCCAGAAAACATCAACAGATGCTCGAGGCCACCGGAGGGCCTGAGGTCACATCAGGGCACATCTCACCACAGAGATGCATTCAGGGTCAGTACGAGACGTGGAGACCACAGAGCTGGCGTTGGAGCCGCAGGCCTCATGAGCACCTGAAGCTGACGGAGGGACGGATGTGTCTGAAGCTCCGATGAGACCACCTGGACGAGTTTAATGAAAACAGGCTGCTGGAGAACCGAAGAAACACCCAGAGGAGATTCAAGATTAATAAAGGAAGCTGCAGGCTGAACCAGCCGCTACGTGGAGGGGAGATATATATATATATATATATATATATATATATATATATATATATATATATATATATATATATATATATATATGTATATATATATGTATATATATAAGATATTTAAATCTGAATATGAAGACGTAAATATATTGTCAGATGAGAGTTGTTAATTGTGATATCTTTTATCTCCTCATCTAAATAAGGGATTAAAACAGAATTGTTTGCTGTGACACATACATTAATCTTCATCTGCTTTCTTTTGGTGTTTATTGTTTTGTAATTTCTTTTATATCTTTATAATTGTTAACGACATATGTGCTTGTTCCTGCCTTGTAGTTTTAGTCGTCCGTGTGTAAACCCTGAGAGCGCTCAGCGTCTATGTATTATTTATTAGAGCTTTGCCGGAGCTTTAAGTGAGAGAACAAACACGTTCTATACCTACAGGCTTCCTAGTCCTATCCAATTGTAAATATCTGAAAAGTAATTGGTAACTTAATGAAGTATAACATACAATAGTGTCCTCTTAATTGGAGTAAAAGTATAACGTTGCATAGAATAGACACAAACAGGAAAGTGTGAATAATTAAACCAACAAAGCAGCGCTGACACGACCCTCCGGCTCCTCATCACCAGACGGCACGCCACGTGTGAATATTAATATTCATGCCACCGTGTAAAGCACTAAACAGCTGTGAGCTGGAATCAAAGCGTCTCTTTTTATCTGGCATAACCCCCCCCCCCCCCATAAACACTGCTACACCGAGGCCATGCATAATGTCCTCTCGTATTGCGTATTGTGCATATTGTGCGTTGTGCGGGCGGCAGGCGGACGGAGATGCTCCCCGGGAGGCTTCAGGCGGATCGTCCTGGGGTGGAGGTGTGTTTTCACTCTGCCTCCATCCTCAAGACAACGTCTTCATACAGCTGAAGGTGTGACATCATCCACTCACTCACTGATGGGAGGGGCCACTATGGGAGGGGCCACTATGGGAGGGGCCACCATGGGAGGGGCCACCATGGGAGGGGCCACCTGCCCATCAGGACTAACACTCCGTATGCATTCAGGAGGAAACGCATCCCAACACGTAGCTGACCCCCTGACCCCCCTGATGGTGCCCTGGTCCACTCGGGTGGAGACGCCAACACACACTCATGTTAACGTGGAGATTTCAGGAAACAATGAATCGTTGTTATAAACTCTAAAAGGTTCGTAGTCGTCTTCTTTTGAATCACACATTTTGCAAAATGCTTATAATGACAAAGGAAAACAAAAAGACGGATAGAAAGATAAAGAAAAGCAAAGAGTGAGGATAAAAGAGCAAGAGGAATATAGTACACTAGACCAACAACTATTTAGAAAGCATTAATGGAATAAATAGTTCTATTGGTGCAGATGGGGGGCGGGTCCTATTGGTGGAGATGGGGAGGGGGGGGGGGGTCCTCCTGTCGTCCACAATCAGCTCCTCAGTTGTGCGAGGTGGATATAGAGGTGGTTGTCCTGGCAACAAGATGCCAGA
>CM070096.1:367500-400000 GCA_036178185.1 Liparis tanakae | reverse complement strand
AACAGGCACCGGACCGGACCGACGAGGACACGCGCTCAGATGAGAGTCACACGGATATATACGTGCTGTGTCATATAGATATATATATATATATATATATATATATATATATATATATATATATATATATATATATATATATATATATATATCTCTCTCTCTCTATATATATCTATATATATATATATATATATATAATCTCTCTCTCTCTATATATATATATATATATATATATATAATCTCTCTCTATATATATATATATATATATATATATATATATATATATTTATAATCTCTCTCTCTATATATATATATATATATATATATATATATATATATATATATATATATATTTATAATCTCTCTCTCTATATATATCTATATATCTATAGATATAGATATATAAGCACTGGTAGTTTCTGTGAGGTGGCCGTCAGACCCCTGGCTGTTCTCTCTCTCCTCGTCGTGGTCACGTTTGCTCGCCGCTCCAGCGCCACGCCCCTGCAGCTCCTCACATAAAGCTGCCGGCGCGCACACGGCGAGCGCCGGCAGCTTCTTCCACACGCCTCCGTCATCCCTGTTCTCCGTCACCAGTTTACTGCCCCCACCCCCCGGCTTCATTTGTCTGCTCAGGGGTCCCCCCTCCATAGTAAGGAGGGGGTGGGGTGCATACTTAGCTGGGGTGGTATAAAGGGAGAGATTGTGTCAGCAGAAGGGGGGGGGCAGCCAGGTGTCCCTCTAGGAGAGGAACTGAGGCTGGGCTCCCAGCTGATGGACGTCAGGCTCCGGATGGCGTGGATTGATATTTAATGAACAGAAGTGGGCCGGGGTCTTCAGGTGATCCGGCTCAACAGGTCCAGCCTGCAGAACCCGGGTCCAGACCAGAGAGAACCGTGTTCTGAGTCTTAGTCCCTAATCAGCCAATCAGATCCTCCCTAAGGGAGTTCAGCCTCTAACAGCTTCCTGGTGGACAAAAGTCCGCTATCATAATGGAGGGGGTCAAAGGTCACGACCCCTGGGTCAAAACATCACTTCCGGTCAAGTCACTAAACGTCTGTTATTGTCACTTCACGGATTCAACCGGCTTCTACAGTCTGACACACACACACACACACACACACACACACACACACACACACACACACACACTCACTAACACACACTAACACACACACACACACACACTCACTAACACACACACACACACACACACTAACACACACACACACACACACACACACTAACACACACACACACACACACTCACTAACACACACACACACACACTAACACACACACACACACACACACACACACACACACACTACTGCTCTCCATTGACATACACATAGAGTAAACACTCCCCTATGCTTCATAACACATTCACTACAACATCAATATTCTCCCTAATATTTCCTATTATAATCTTTCTCTCTGTATTAACGTAAAGCTCCAGACTACAGGATCTAAACCATTCCAGCCTCCCAGCATGCTCTGTGTTCTGAGGGGCGTCGCCATGCAACACACAGGAAGTCACACAGCCTCGCATTTCTGTTTTAAACGTTTCTCAAAAAGGTTCAATAATCTGCTTGGCCTGAGAGCTGTCTGCCACCACAGGTGTTACACTGAGAGGGGAGGAGGGACACACCTGAATCACAGCGACTAAAAGGTAAACCCTCCACTCTGAGATGAGCCCCCCAGTCCTCACCGTGGACTAGTCCATCCTCCACAGGAGCAGGGGGCGTGGAGGAGACCACCTGACGTCTTCATGTCTCTGTGTTTTGGACTGCTGCTCGACCTGGACTCTGGTTTGGGGGGGTGCTGGACTTTGGGTGGTTGCCATGGAAACGCCTCTAGTGGGCACCCTGGAGGTTGCAGGCGGGCGTGGGGTGACCTCAACTTTACATGACATCACATGTCATGTAGCAGACGCTTTTATCCAAAGAGACTTACAATAAGTGCATTTCAACCGAGAGGACAAACTAAGAACAACAAGAATACAGAAAGTAACATTTCCTCATCATAGTCAAACTACTAAAGTACCACAATAAGAGCCATTCAAGTGCTACTGAAGTGATAATCTGGGTTTAATCCAGATATAGTCTAAAGGTGCGTTTTCAGTTTCCGGTGAAGATGTAGAGACTTCCTGCTGTCCTGATGTCAGTGGGGAGCTGGCTCCACCAATCAGGAGCTGGCTCCACCAATCAGGAGCTGGCTCCACCAATCAGGAGCTGGCTCCACCAATCAGGAGCTGGCTCCACCAATCAGGAGCTGGCTCCACCAATCAGGAGCTGGCTCCACCACTGACTTGAACTCCAGGACGATTTCTGTGGCATAAAGAGAATCTGACGATGCTGAAGACCGTCAGTAATAAAACATCGGACCCAGACCGCCTGTTAGGGACCTGGACCCGTTGTCTCTGGACCCTGGACCGGTTATCTCTGGACCGGATTTTAAAAACCATCTTGCGAGATCCTGCTCGGCCAATCACGCGCGTGTATTCGATAAACGTCGCCCTCGACTCGAGCGCGGTGTTCACACGCGGGAGGAGAGAGCCGGTCGTGGGGGAGTACCTGAGTCAGGAGTGAGGTCACCTGTGAGGTCACCTGAGGCTGCAGAGACCCGCTCAGCGCCACAGGTCAACCGCCCAGAGCCTTTGAGCAAACGCAGCGACTCGCTTCCCAAATGAAGGAAAGACACAACGCTAAGAGGCGATCAGAGTCCTGAGGGAGGTGGTTTCATGACGCTGAGCAGGTTATAACCTCTTGTAACCTTGTGGCTTCTGGATGGACGTCAGCTCGACGCCCAAATAGACGGAACGTAAAGCTGCAGTTCCTTAAATACTTCAAAGCTTTCTGTGGCTTTGGATCCTTTATCTGGATACTTTACACCGCCAAGATCTCCACGCCGCACCGGCATCCCCCGGCCGCTGGGGGACATGTATTATTTCCCGCGTCGTGTGTGTGTGTGTGTGTGTTTGCACAAGAAGTTGTGTGTGGCGTTGTCTTCCTGTCGGTGCCAGCGGCGGTGGAGGAATGCCGGGCGCCGGGCGACCCGGAACGCCCGTTGTCCCGGGCCGAGAAACCACGACTAATCGGAGGCCGCCCGGACTGAAAGGCAGCGCGGCGTTAACGAACGCCTCCGGCACGCCGCCCGGGGCGGGGGAGAGAGAGTTGTTCATCAGGTGGGGATAAGAAACCACACCGTCTAGGGAGCTCTACACAGGAGGCCGCCACACCGAACGCCGGAGGTCACGAGGTCACACGGGTTTACGGTAGCTGACGGGAATTACACCACAGGGCGGAGGAAGAGCTCCTCCATCAGCACCACACGTGGTCCACCTGAGGACAGGTGTGTTTGATGAAGAGGTTTTTTTCCAGTGAGTGTCGTATTTCTCGCCGAATGTGACGGTTTTCACAGGTGGGACGTGTGTGTGTGTGTGTGTGTGTGTGTGTGTGTGTGTGTGTGTGTGTGTGTGTGTGCAGCGCTCCTGATCGGTGAAGCGTGGATGGATCTTTATTCTTCACCTCGTTTGGTTTTAACGTGGAGGAAACTGCAAAAAAACAAAAACACATGCTTCAGAATGTGTGTGTTTCATGATAGTGTTAATCACTTGTATTGACTAGCGTTACGGTGCGTTCAGGTTCTACTCGTAGGCCTGAGTGTTGGCTTGAGCACCAGGGGGTCAGGGGTCAGGGGTCAGGGGTCGGCCTGGTGAAGAGGCCGTTTGGGTTTCTGCCACGTCGCTGAGCTCAACCTGCAAGGACAAACAGTGCAGCAGATAGCAGCCTCTCTGGGCCGCTGTGGGCCCCTACACACACACACACACACACACACACACACACACACACACACACACACACACACATTCAGAGCACATCTGGTATGGACAAAGGGCCGGCCATAATAGGGGTGGGCCGGGCCATGACCTATGGAAATGACTGTGGGAGCCGAGTACGGGTCTCAGGAGTGGGGGCAGGGGTGTGTGTGTGCGTGTGTGTGTGTGTGTGTGTGTGTGCGTGTGTGTGTGTGTGTGCGTGTGTGTTCTTTCTCTTGACTGTGAGCATTAACTAAATGCGTTGAACATAATGGTGGCGTGTACATTTATTCAAAGATACAGGGAGCAAACCTCTCTTTGTTGTGAACGTTCACTCGTTCACGTTGTTGACCGCGGTGACACCGTGAGGCTGCCAGGAGGACTTGAACCCCACCAGCACGAGGATACGCCCATGTACCTTTGTCCTGGAATGACCATTGCAATGCGTGACGTGTGCAGAGCAGCTGTTAGCGTTATGCTAATGCTGCGCGGTTCACCTCGAGGACGCCGTCTCCCCGAGGCCGCGCAGAGCGAGACGCCTCACCGCCCGCTCCTCCTCATCACGGGAGAGACCGGCTCTTTGTAAGGGTTCAGGTTGCCATGGTGATAAACAAGGAGAGAGAGAGAGAGAGAGAGAGAGAGGGGTGAGCAGCATTTCTAAACACCATGACCGCCATGAAAGTAAATAAACCATATAACCAACCGTACAGGAGCCTACATTTCCCACAATGCACTAGCCTGCAGGTGGAGCACAGACTCTGACTCCTGCAGTCACACATCATGAGCAGCAGCCCGTGTGTCCAGTGATGACCAACCTACAGACCAGGACACTGCTCGTGGAACACAGACAGGCAGTACAGACAGGCAGGCAGACAGACAGGTGTGTGTGTGTGTGTGTGTGTGTGTGCCGCTCAACAGGAAGTCTGGGTTGATCCAAACATGTTGGACGAGACGCTCACGGCTGGGTGTACCTGAAGGCTCTGCAAGGCCCACCCTTCAGGCTCCGCCCCCTGCTGCAGGGAGCCTGAACGCCACATGACGACTAATTCAATTACTGGCCTGGACATCTCAAGGCTGCGTGTGTGTGTGTGTGTACATACGTGCGCATGTGTGTGTGTGTGTACGCGTGTGTTTGTACGTGTGTGCGGGCCCATGCACGTGTGACTTTGGTTTATGTATTTCGTAGCGGAGGGGTTGTGGGATTGAATTGCTATTGATCTGCACAATGCCCCCCCCCTGCCAGTCGATGTATTAGATTAAAGTTCTTCCTCCCTTTTCATCTGGCCTCCCCCGGGCTTCCTGCAGCCGGCCACGGCAATCTGTCTTCCTGCCCCAACATGTTAGAATTATTTACCCCTAATCAGATTGTGTTGATGGCATCGGGTTCATTGAGAGGAATTACATGAGCGGCTCCTCAGAGGGGGGAGATACATACCTGCATATACACACATGCATATATATATATATATATATATATATATATATATATACACACACGCATGTATATATATATATATATATATATATGTGCATATACACACATGCATATATATATATATATATATATATATACACACATGTATATATATATATATATATATATATATATACACACATGTATATATATATATATATGTATATACATATATATATATATATATATATGTATATACACACATGTATATATATATATATATATATATGTATATACACACATGTATATATATATATATATATATATATACACACACGCATGTATATATATATATGTATATACACACACGCATGTATATATATATATATATATATATATATATATATATACACACATGCATGTATATATATATATATATATATATATATTATATACAGTTTTGTATATATAATATATATAACCATATATATATAGTTATATATATACATATAGTTATATACATATAAATATATTATATATATAGTTATATACATATATATAGTTATATACATATAAATATATTATACATATAGTTATATACATATATATAGTTATA
Organism: Liparis tanakae; assembly: GCA_036178185.1. Lineage (NCBI taxonomy): Eukaryota > Metazoa > Chordata > Actinopteri > Perciformes > Liparidae > Liparis > Liparis tanakae. Next base: position 394,153 of record CM070096.1, on the reverse strand, counting down.
TATATATATACATCTATATATATGTATATACACACACACACATTATGTAGCATCCGTCTCCTTCCCTTCTCACGCAGCAGCGCCCACACAGCCCCCCCCCCCCCCCCCGGTCCAAGGTCCAGACGGGAGATAAGCGTCTGTCTGCTCTCCGGGCCTCGTACGCTCCGTTTCCCGTGAAGAGCGTGACCAGTATCTGCTGCATCTATAGGACGCGTTGTATTGTTTATCTTCCTGTTCCTTTTCTTCTGCATATTGGAGAGATTTCATGAGACGAGGGCGATGAGTTGTCTGAGGCGGCGTGGGCGTGATGAAGATGAAGGCGTGGCTCAGGAGGCGTGGCCTCTGAGCGCCCCCGCTTCAGCCCCCCCCCCCCCAGCCTCGTGACGCTCTCCTCTTTGGGTGTCGGCTCGGCGCCGCTCAGCCAAGTCGACTCGCTGCAGGAACGCGCTGAGGACCGGGGAGGGTGTCATCAGCGCTCTCATTACTCTGATTGTGGGGTCGAAGACGTCTGCATGAGGCTCACCGTGGCGCCGAGTCGCTGACCCAACCGTTGCCATGGCAGCCGAGCCATGAGCCCGATGGGAGTCCTGAGGCTGGCGGGAGCTCTCAGGACGGGACAGAGAGGTGAAGGGGCAACAACAAGAGACTTAAATCAAGCTGCTCCCAGACGTTGATGCACACCCAACGCTGAGAGGAGAGGAGCGGAGCCCCATGGGGGGGAGGACCAGGACCAGGACCAGGACCAGGACCTCGACCTGGAGCGCTCAGCACCCAACGCTGGTCATGAGGGCTGCAGCCACAATTATGATAAGATCCATTCAGGGGATCCAACAAATCACTTTTCAAAAAAGTGTATATATATGTATATATATATTGATGTGTGTATATTGATTAATTAGATTATTACAACCATCAACCCTTTATTCAAAAACATTACATTTATATATCTGTGTGTGTGTGTGTGTGTGGTGTGTGTGTGCTCCCGTCCTGAGACACACACACCGCCCCGTGAAGCCGACAGGAAGGTAGACCAGTGGAAGGATCTGTGTGTAGAACGGAGGAGGCTCCATGTTGAATCCTCTCTCACCTCTTTCCATGTGTGTCCCTCCTCCTCCTCTTCCTCCTCCTCCTCCTCTTCCTCCTCCTCTCTTCCATGTGCCCGCCGCCTCATTCATAACCCGGAGAGCAGCAGGACGCCGAGAGCCTCTTCCTGCTGGCACGGCCTCGCCAACGCACACGGGAACATTCCTGAGCTGTCGTCTAGACATCGCACGTGTGTGTGTGTGTGTCTGTGTGTGTGTGTGTGTGTGTCTGTGTGTGTGTGTGTAGACGGTGTGTGACTGCTCTGAGTCAGAGGAGACGAGTGTCAGCTGGCTTTTATTTATCCACCACTTGGGCCGTCTTCTTCTCTTCCTGCTCGACAACTACACACACACTAACACTCGCACACACACACACTAACACTCGCACACACACACACACACACACACACACACACTCGCACACACACACACACACACACACACACGGTCAATGTTTTTCTGTTTTCATTTAGTCCGTCTGGAATGTCCCTCCAGACTGTTCCATGAGTCCATGAGGGAGAGCGGCCTGCTGCTCTGGTACAATGCAGTGTGTGTGTGTGTGTGTGTGTGTGTGTGTGTGTGTGTGTGTGTGTGTGTGTGTGTGTGTGTGTGTGTGTGTGTGTGTGTGTGTGTGTGTGTGTGCGTGTGCGTGTGTGTGCGTGCTCATCTCTTCTCAATGGAGCTGTTGCCCGTCGGCAGGTATCAGCTCTGTGATTACTCAGAGCTCCAGCAGGTGTGTGAGCTGCTTTGAGCTCAGAGCGCTGAGAAGAGGAAGAGGAGTTCCTCTTCCTCTTCAGGACACTGTGTGCTTTGGATCCTCGGGGCTTCAATCACATCGGCATGTTCTTGCCTTGTTCCAATTTCTCTCAAAGTTTTCAGTGACACAGGGGGGGGCCCACAGGGGGCCCACAGGGGGGCCCACAGGGGGGCACGCAGGGGGGGCACACAGGGGGGCACACGCAGGGGGAGGGGGGCACGCAGGGGGGCACACAGGGGGGCACGCAGGGGGGCCACAGGGGGGGCCACAGGGGGGGGCCCACAGCAGGACTATGAGCCGCAGATACAGGTGTTGTCATTTAGAGACAAACAGGATGATAGCCATGTCGTATCCACTTGGCCTCTGTGACTCAACCCTCTCCTCCTCCTCTCCTCCTCCTCTCCTCCCCTCTCCTCTCCTCCCCCTCCTCCCTCCTCCTCCTCCTCCTCTCCTCTCCTCAGCCCTCCAGTGTCACTGTGACCGCTGCAGTGCTAACTCCAGCTGCACGACGGACGGCGTGTGCTTCGTGGCGGTGCGTAAGTCTGGCAGCACGTTGACCACGGAGCAGCGTCAGTGCGTCCGTGAGAACGAGCTGATCCCTCGGGACCGGCCCTTCATCTGCGCCCCGTCCGTGAAGAGGGACTCGGGCATCTACCCCATGTGCTGCAACACGGACTACTGCAACAAGGAGGCCAACCTGGAGATCCCGCCCGGTAACACACCTCTCTCCTCTCCTCACTCGTCTCCTCACTCGTCTCCTCACTCGTCTCCTCACTCGTCTCCTCACTCCCTCTCCTCTCCTCTCTCCTCTCTCCTCCTCCTCCTCCCTCTCCTCTCCCCTCTCCTCCTCCTCCTCACCCCTCCTCCCCCTCCTCCTCCTCCCTCCTCCCTCTCTCCTCCCCTCACTGCCTCCCCTCCCTCCTCCTCTCCTCCCTCTCCTCCCTCCTCCTCCTCCTCTCCTCACCTCCTCCTCTCCTCCTGCCTCCTCCTCCCCTCCTCCTCCTCCCTCTCCTCCCCTCTCCTCACTGCCTCCCCTCTCCTCCTCCCTCACCTCCTCCTCCTCCTCTCCTCCTCCCACTCTCGCCTCCTCACTCCCTCCTCCTCTCTCTCCTCCCCTCCTCCTCACCTCCTCTCCCTCACCTGCCTCTCCCCTCACTCCTCCTCCTCCTCCTCTCCCTCCTCTCCTCACTCCTCCTCCTCCTCCTCCTCCTCCTCTCCCTCCTCCTCCCCCCCTCCTCCTCCTCCTCTCCCTCCTCCTCTCCTCCTCCTCCTCCTCTCTCCTCACTGCCTCCTCACCTCGTCTCCTCCCGTCCTCCTCTCCTCCTCTCCTCCTCGTCTCCTCCTCTCCTCCTCCCTCCTCCTCTCCTCGTCTCCTCACTCGTCTCCTCACTCGTCTCCTCTCTCCTCCTCTCCTCCTCCTCCTCCTCCTCACTCGTCCCTCCCCTCCTCCTCTCTCCCTCCTCCTCCCTCACTCGTCTCCTCACTCGTCTCCTCACCTCGCCTCCCTCTCCTCCTCCTCCTCCCCTCCTCTCCTCTCTCCCCTCCTCACTCGTCTCCTCCTCCTCCTCACCTCGTCTCCTCTCCTCCTCCTCCTCCTCACCTCGTCTCCTCCTCCCTCCCTCCTCTCCCTCACCGTCTCCTGCCTCCTCCCCTCCTCTCTCCTCCCCTCTCTCCTCTCCTCCCTCTCCTCCTCCTCCTCTCTCCTCCTCTCTCCTCACTCGTCTCCACTCCTCCCACTCTCCTCCTCCTCCTCCTCCCACTCCTCTCCTCCTCGTCTCCCCTCTCCCTCCTCCCTCACGTCTCCTCCCTCGTCTCCTCCTCTCCCTCACTCTCCTCCTCCTCCTCCTCCCCTCACCTCGTCTCCTCACCTCGTCTCCTCCCTCGTCTCTCCTCACTCGTCTCCTCACTCGTCTCCTCACTCCTCCTCCTGCCTCCTCCTCTCCTCACTCGTCTCCTCCCTGCGTCTCCCTCCCTCCTCGTCTCCTCACTCGTCTCCTCCTCCTCCCCACTCCTCCCTCCTCTCCCCTCCTCCTCTCTCCCTCCCGTCTCCTCACTTCGTCTCCTCACTCGTCTCCTCCCTCCTCTCCCTCCCCCTCCTCACTCCTCCGTCTCCCTCTCCTCTCCTCTCTCCTCCTCACTGGCGTCTCCTCACTCCTCCTCCTCCCCTCCTCTCCCACCCTCCTCCTCCTCTCCTCCTCCTCTCGTCTCCTCCCTCGTCTCCTCACCTCCCTCCTCTCCTCACTCGTCTCCTCCCTCCTCTCTCCTCCTCGCCTCCTCACCTCCTCCGCCTCCTCACCTCCTCCTCACTCTCTCCTCTCCCTCGTCTCCTCTCGTCTCCTCACTCGTCTCCTCACTCGTCTCCTCCTCACCTCTCCTCCTCTCTCGTCTCCTCACTCCTCCTCCTCGTCTCCTCACTCGTCTCCTCCTGTCTCCTCACTCGTCTCCTCCTCGTCTCCTCACCGTCTCCTCCCGTCTCCTCACGTCTCCTCCTCTCCCTCGTCTCCTCACTCGTCTTCTCTCGTCTCCTCACTCGTCTCCTCACTCCTCTCCTCTCTCCTCTCCTCACTCGTCTCCTCACTCGTCTCCTCACTCGTCTCCTCACTCGTCTCCTCACTCGTCTCCTCACTCGTCTCCTCACTCGTCCCCTGAGGAACGGCCTGTTCCTTGGTTCTCCTCCAGGAGGTTCCTGGTCGTGGCCTCCTCACTCGTTCCCTGATGAAGGCTTCTTGTAAAATGCACGTTGTTGTTGAACTCTTAGTCTAACCTCTGGCAGACAAGAATCTCCCAGCATGCACTAGTAAAGACGAGTAAGAAAGGCTTTGTAGGTCATCTGGCCTTTCTGTCTCAGGTGTATTTCATCTCCATTCTGATTACAGGTGTGTGTGTGTGTGTGTGTTGGCTTCAGGCCAACCCTCCATCAGCCTGGTAGATGAGTGCCCCCCCCCCCCCGCAGAGCGCTGCTCCTCTAACCCGCTCTGTCCCCCTGCAGAGCCCTCTGAGAAGCCCCCCCCCCTGGGCCCCGTGGCCCTGGCGGCGGTGATCGCCGGCCCCGTGTGCGTGCTCTGCCTGCTGCTGGTCCTGGCCTTCTACGTGTGCCACAGCCACCGCAGCGCCGGGGCCGGGGCGCACCACCACCACCACCACCGGGTGCCCAACGAGGAGGACCCCTCCATCGACCACCCCTTCATCACCGTGGGGACCACGCTGAAGGACCTCATCTACGACATGACCACCTCGGGCTCCGGGTCAGGTGGGCTGTGTGTGTGTGTGTGTGTGTGTGTGTGTGTGAGTGATACCAGTAATATATCCGTCGCTGTGATGTCAGCAGATGTTAATAAAGCACAACAACATCACAGAGACGTCAAACCTCCAGGAAGCCTTTTGATTGATGTTGTTTGTGTGTGTATATATGTGTGTGTGTGTGTGTGTGTCTCTGTGTGTGTGTTTGCTGCACTGGCAAAAGCGGTGCTCCCTGCTGGCCACGAGTTAGCACCTCTCTGACTGACAACCAGCTGCCGTGCACAGACTTGGATCCAGTCTGTTGTATATGTTTTTTATCCTCTATTTAGAACATATACACACAAACTAAAATAAATGCTATTCACGCATCTTTTGCAAATTTAAGATCCAGATTTCACGCCCTCCTCCCCAAAATAACTCCTGATTGTCAGTGAATGATTAAAGCACCTCGATGGTGCCGGGTCAAAGGTCGATAATATCGTGCTATCATATCCTCACATTGACCTTTATAGTATAATATAATTCACCTTCATAATACTCCCTTCATTGGGGAACCACTCCAGCCGTGTTCAAGCTGCTGCTTCATCTTTAGGCCTTTGAGTCTTACCCCCCCCCCCCCCCCCCCCCCCCCAGGCTTGCCGCTGCTGGTCCAGAGGACCATCGCCAGGACCATCATCCTCCAGGAGAGCATCGGGAAGGGCCGCTTCGGGGAGGTGTGGCGGGGCAAGTGGCGCGGCGAGGAGGTGGCCGTGAAGATCTTCTCCTCCCGCGAGGAGCGCTCCTGGTTCCGGGAGGCCGAGATCTACCAGACCGTGATGCTGCGGCACGAGAACATCCTGGGCTTCATCGCCGCCGACAACAAAGGTGAGGAGGGTCCTCCGAGAGCGCGGAGGGGGGGCAGTCGCGAAGCCGCCGGGCCTTCTCATTGGTCCAGATACTTTCTGTCAAACAGCTCCTCCATTCGCTGCTTCAAAATAAGACACGCTTTTGAATTATGAAAATCATCTGACTTTTTACTTTGCTGAATTTTAGTTAAAAAAAATCTGAGCTTTGATTGAGGCTATTTTAATATTATAACAAAACTACTAGGAAGCGACAGAAGTACCGGGGGACTTTTATTGTGAAATATGTGATTTCTTATGCCATTCTTTGATAAAAGCAAGTCTGCTAATACAGCAGGGAGGAGGAGCCAGACCTAAGAGGACCATTCAGCAGGATTTACAGAAACTAGATCAATCCCAAAGTTGCATCACCACAGACGAGCAGCGGGAGGGCGGAAGCCGTCTGACCTTTGACCTCTGCCCCTCTGCCCAGACAACGGGACGTGGACTCAGCTGTGGCTGGTGTCGGATTACCACGAGCACGGCTCCCTGTTCGACTACCTGAACCGCTACACGGTGACGGTGGAGGGGATGATCAAGCTGTCGCTGTCCACGGCCAGCGGGCTGGCACACCTGCACATGGAGATAGTGGGCACGCAAGGTGAGACACACACACACACACACACATATATACATATATACATCCTCACACACACACACACACACACACACACATATATACATCCTCACACACACACACATATCCCCAGACACACACATATATCCTCACACACACACACACACATATCCTCACACACACACACACATGTATCCTCACACACACACACACATATATCCTCACACACACACACATATATACATCCTCACACACACACACATATCCTCACACACACACACACACACACACATATATATATATCCTCTCACACACACATATATATCCTCTTACACACACACACACACACACACACACACACACTCACAAACATATCCTCACACACTCCCCCCCCCTCTCTCCAGGGAAGCCGGCCATCGCCCACAGAGACCTGAAGTCCAAGAACATCCTGGTGAAGAAGAACGGGACGTGCTGCATCGCCGACCTGGGCCTCGCCGTCCGCCACGACTCGGCCACCGACACCATCGACATCGCCCCCAACCACCGCGTGGGCACCAAGAGGTACGGGCCGGGGGCGGGGGGCGGGGCCTGATGCAGCAGCTCTGGATCCTCATGGGCCGCCTTGAGACCGTGTGACCCCTGTGACCCCTGTGACCCCGTGACCCGGACTCACCTGTGCAGCCCCCTGTTGCTCCTGCAGAGCTTCAGCTGCACACAGTGGACTGAAGCAGAGCTGGAGCTGCCTGAGGCCCGTCTCGCCGACGTCTCCGGTTCCCCCGCTGGCTCTTGTTGCTTCGTGTGGTTCTGCCTCTCACTCCTCATCTCTTATTCACTTGTTCCTGATGCTCCTGCTGGAGGCTCCAGAGCCTCAAAGATTCAGAGGCTGGAGCTCCAAGTTCATCCCGAGTTCCTGTCTCAAACTCTGAGAACTAAGTTACTCTGAAACAACGTGTTCTTCAGATGTCAGTGTCTCTGTCTGGGAGTCTGTCTGTAGTCTGTCCGTGAGTCTGTCCACTACTTGAGGGTTAGATAAGAAACAGAAGCACATGGACTCGGAGCCATCGGGCAGAGACGACCTCTTAATGTTTGTATTCATCAAACATGTAGTTTGCAGAGCGATGGCTCTGACCATGAAGAGCCCGGATGACGTCACCAGCTCCACACTCATTAAGCTCCTGAAGCCAAGAACACTTCCTGTCCCTGGAGGACCAATCAGAGGCCTCAAAGAAGCCGGGGAACGGACGTTATTCATGTTCAGGGGAAAGTGGTTTATTCATGTTCTGTTATAGCGACCTCATTATTTACGGGTCGTTCTCCCAGAGGCTCCCAGCGTTTGCGTGAACATGTTGGATTCTCTTTAGGAGCGTCTCGTCCCTCCAGAGAGAGAGAGGCGTTTCACATGGAGACCTGGTGGACACAGGCCCACTGCATGCTAACGAGGTGACGAGCTCACCTGTGCCGACGCCCCCTCCTCAGGTACATGGCTCCGGAGGTCCTGGACGACTCCATCAACATGAAGCACTTTGAGTCCTTCAAGCGGGCCGACATCTACGCCATGGGCCTGGTGTTTTGGGAGATCGCCAGCCGCTGCTCCATGGGGGGTGAGGACCACCGGGGGTGAGGACGCCATCTAACCACGGCGCTCTGCTTCCCGTCAGGCATCCACGAGGACTACCAGCTGCCCTACTACGACCTGGTGCAGTCGGACCCGTCGGTGGAGGAGATGAGGAAGGTGGTGTGTGAGCAGAAGCTCCGGCCCAACATCCCCAACCGCTGGCAGAGCTGTGAGGTAGGACACACACACACACACACACACACACTCTGACACACACACACACACACACCACACACACACACACTCTGACACACACACACACACACAGACACACACACGTCTACAGCGGGTTTCCATCTGCAGGGCGTCGGTAGTATGACACATAAATAATTTAAATATCTCCGACAGAGCACTTCTGTGATGTCTCGGTCGTTGCGACAGCTTTACTCTGACTCCTCACTCACATGATACACACACACACTGACACACACACACACACACTGACACACACACACACACTCTGACACACGCACACAAACACACACACTCTGACACACACACAGGCAGGCCGGGTTACACAATCCCCAGAGAGGAAGCCACTCAGCCGAGTGGCTGAATGAGTCTCTGGTTTCAGTTTTCACTGTATTGTACTCACAATAACACACACACACACACACCCACACACACACACACCCACACACACACACACACACACACACACAGAACGTGGTGTTTCCTCTGAGGTTTGAGGACGTCTGTCAAACATTCTAAATCTGTTCATTGTATTTGTATTTTGCATAAAGGCATGAAGTCTGTTTTATATGTATTTTATATCTGTGGAAACGAGGCGTCTGTCTGTTCACGTGTCTGACTCAATAGATCCCTCTAAACATCACGGCTCTGGCTCTGGTTCTGGTTCTGGTTCTGGCTCTGGTTCTGGCTCTGGTTCTGGTTCTGGCTCTGGTTCTGGTTCTGGTTCTGGCTCTGGTTCTGGTTCTGGCTCTGGTTCTGGTTCTGGTTCTGGTTCTGGTTCTGGTTCTGGTTCTGGTTCTGGTTCTGGTTCTGTGTCAGACCAGCGGAGAGCTGCCAGCTCCAGGACCACAGAGTCTGTTACAGCAGACAGTCTGTAAACACAGCCAGCTCTGCTGCCCACACACACACACACACATAGACACACACACACACACATAGACACACACACACATAGACACACACACACATAGACACACACATAGACACACACACACACACATAGACACACACACACATAGACACACACACACACACACACACACACATAGACACACACACACATAGACACACATAGGTTGGTTCTGGTTCTGGCTCTGGTTCTGGTTCTGGCTCTGGTTCTGGTTCTGGTTCTGGTTCTGTCTCTGGTTCTGGCTCTGGTTCTGGTTCTGGCTCTGGTTCTGGCTCTGGTTCTGGTTCTGGTTCTGGTTCTGGCTCTGGTTCTGGTTCTGGTTCTGTGGCTGAGATCCTCTGAACGCTCCGCGGCTCTCAGGCCTTGTTTTTCTTTCTCAAACATTTCCCAAGACGTCGACATGTCCTTACGTCACGTTTAGCTGACTCTCTCTCTCTCCCTCTCTCTCTCCCTCTCCCTCTCCCTCTCTCTCTCTCTCTCTCTCCCCCCCCTTTCAGGCCTTGCGGGTGATGGCCAAGATAATGAGGGAGTGTTGGTACGCCAACAGCGCCGCCCGACTCACCGCTCTCCGGATCAAGAAAACCTTGTCTCAGCTCAGCCAACAGGAGGGAATCAAGATGTAGACACACACACACACACACACACACACACACACACACACACACCTGTTACTGGCATCCACACCGAGCATTCAGACCTTCATCGCCTTCATCGACTGTTCCTCCCTTTACTTTGAAGGGAGGTGAAGCCTCCTGCTCCCTTGTGCTCTTTCTATTTTTTTATTTTTTTACACCACCGCCAGTTATTCATTGACAAACTGCTGAGTCATGCACCTGGGAGAGCAGCCGCGCGTGTGTGTGTGTGTGTGTGTGTTGCACTGCGCCGTCACACACACGTGAACGGTTGTGCCTCACCTCCATCTTCGCACCGAAAAGACCCATCGGGACAACCGGTGTCCATCCCAAGCCCCGCCTCCATCCCAAGCCCCGCCTCCATTCCAAGCCCCGCCTCCAACGCTCGATACATGTCCATCAGGTACACAGCAAAGGCTGCTGGGAATTCACCTCGGAGGCCTCCCCTCTCTCCCCATGTGCATCAGCATGTAATGAGTCTGGCGGGGGACTCGGGCTCCTCCTCTTCATCATTTACATCTTTGGATCGTGGGAAAAATTTGTTTAAATCCAAAAGGAGCTGGTGTGTGATCACAGTGCCCACTGCGTTGTGTTCAGGGAGCGTTGGGCACCAGAGCGCTGAGCCCTGCTCCAGCAGAGCCTCACCAACTGCAACAGTTTTGCACTTTTCTTTCTTTTCTTCCATTGTTACTGTGGCTCCGCCTCTTCTGCCCGTGTGGGCGGAGTCACAACGGTCAGTTTAATTTATTGTTAAAACAAATAATCATGATTTGTACTTTTGTTTCTGGCGTCGGGTTAAATACACAACGACCTCATTCATGTATTGTTCAGATTTATTTTGGCAAACATGCGACAACATATGCAAGACACAGAGACATGTGTAAACAACAACAACAACAGCAGAGACATGTGTAAACAACAACAACAGCAGCTGCCACCATGCCTTCCACCGCAGTGCAACTACACAAACGCCTCGTGTGTGTGTGTGTGTGTGTGTGTGTGTGTGTGTGTGTGTGTGTGTGTGTGTGTGTGTGTGTCGAGTGTACAGCGAGCTCGTACTATGCACCCCCCCAAGACGGAAAGCAAGGAGGGACAAACACACACTCACACACACACACACACACACACACACACACACACACACACACAACACCTTCACAGCCCCCCCCCCTTACCTGAACACCTCAGCAGCACCTCATCGTACAGCTTCTCCTCCCCAAGCTCCAGAACCTCAAACTGTTTAGTTGGGAGGAGGAGGAGGAGGAGGAGGAGGAGGAGGAGGAGGAGGAGGAGGAGGAGGAGGAAGAGGAGGCCCCCCTGTGGCTTCTGGGGGAGCCAATAGAAAAGCAGGACCCAGATCCCTGCTGTTGTCTGTAAACTTGGAGCTCTGGTCTCTCGTCTCCTCCCCCTCCTCCTCCCTCCTCCTCCTCCTCCTCCTCCTCCTCCTCTCCTCCTCTCCTCCTCTCCTCCTCCTCTCCTCTCCTCCTCCTCCTCCTCCTCCTCTCCTCTCCTCCTCCTCCTCCTCCCCTCCTCTCCTCCTCCTCCTCCTGCCCCTCCTCCTCCTCCTCCTTCTCCTCCTCCTCCTCATCTCCTCCTGCCCCTCCTCCTCTTCTCCTCCCCCTCCCCTCCTCCCCTCCTCTCCTCCTCCTCCTCCTGCATCAGAGAGAAAAGGAGGCGCACTAAGCCATAGACGTTCCAGCTCGTGTGTTCGTTGAGTTTTTTGTGTGGAAAATGATTTTTTCTACTAGAATGTACATTTACACGTTTTACTCATTTCATCTTCGCCTTAAGGGACCAACGAATAAACACACCTGATGCTCCATGTGACAGGTAGTCATGGCTCTACCTGAGGACCACTTGTCGGGAGCACCTGGTGGTGGAGCGGCTCGGTCCTGACCCCACAAAGTCAGCTTTAAACATCCAGTGAACCCACGGCTCACAGTGCCCTTCTAAACCTCCGGGGGGCCTACCTGTGGGGGCCTACCTGTGGGGGCCTACCTGTGGGGGCCTACCTGTGGGGGCCTACCTGTGGGGCCTACCTGTGGGGCCTACCTGTGGGGTCCTACCTGTGGGGGCCTACCTGTGGGGCCTACCTGTGGGGTCCTACCTGTGGGGGCCTACCTGTGGGGGCCTACCTGTGGGGCCTACCTGTGGGGTCCTACTTGTGTGGGGGCCTACCTGTGGGGCCTACCTGTGGGGGCCTACCTGTGAGGCCTACCTGTGGGGGCCTACCTGTGGGGTCCTACTTGTGTGGGGGCCTACCTGTGGGGCCTACCTGTGTGGGGCCTACCTGTGTGGGGTCCTACCTGTGGGGTCCTACCTGTGTGGGGCCTACCTGTGTGGGGGCCTACCTGTGTGGGGTCCTACCTGTGGGGCCTACCTGTGTGGGGTCCTACCTGTGTGGGGTCCTACCTGTGGGGCCTACCTGTGTGGGGTCCTACCTGTGTGGGGTCCTACCTGTGTGGGGCCTACCTGTGTGGGGTCCTACCTGTGGGGTCCTACCTGTGGGGCCTACCTGTGTGGGGTCCTACCTGTGGGGCCTACCTGTGTGGGGTCCTACCTGTGTGGGGTCCTACCTGTGGGGCCTACCTGTGTGGGGTCCTACCTGTGTGGGGTCCTACCTGTGGGGCCTACCTGTGTGGGGTCCTACCTGTGTGGGGTCCTACCTGTGGGGCCTACCTGTGTGGGGTCCTACCTGTGTGGGGTCCTACCTGTGGGCCTACCTGTGTGTTTCTGGGTTTAAGGTCAGAGGCCAAACTAGTTGAGCCTCCATGTGTACGCCATTAGTCATTCTCTGGGACATGTGCACCTGGTCTGCACCTGGTCTACACCTGGTCTACACCTGGTCTACACCTGGTCTGCACCTGGTCTGCACCTGGTCTACACCTGGTCTGCACCTGGTCTACACCTGGTCTGCACCTGGTCTACACCTGGTCTACACCTGGTCTACACCTGGTCTACACCTGGTCTGCACCTGGTCTACACCTGGTCTACACCTGGTCTGCACCTGGTCTACACCTGGTCTGCACCTGGTCTACACCTGGTCTACACCTGGTCTACACCTGGTCTACACCTGGTCTGCCTCTAGACGTCTTCATCCTGTCTTAAAGTCACCAGCAGCCTTTCTACTTTCTTCTTTTTCTGAAACTCAAAACGACCTGACTGTACAGAGTCGTTTTTTTTCTTATGGTCCTCTCGGTCCTCTCTGGTCCTCCTGGTCCTCCCTTTGGACGCCTCCCTGTAAACATCTTGACCTCCGATGAGCTGCTGGCTCCTGATTGGTTCATGCTCAGCTTCAGCTACGATCCTTTGTGGTCACGTGTTTTTTCCATCAGGTTTGGTGGATTGAAAACATTTCAACCCAGAAAGAGTCCTGAACCGTTAGTCCTCACCGGCTGCTCCCGGCAGCCTCCGGGACTCTGGAGGGCGGAGGCTCACAGCCCACCCTGACCGCGTCAGCTGCTGCAGAACATCAAGGTGCTGCGACCCGACCTGCTGCAAACACCGGGCGCCGCAGCCGTCGCTATGCAGCGTAGCCGTCGCTATGCAGCGTAGCCGTCGCTATGCAGCGTAGCCGTCGCTATGCAGCGTAGCCGTCGCTATGCAGCGTAGCCGTCGCTATGCAGCGTAGCCGTTGCTGCGCGGCCACCAGGAGGCGCCACTCGCTGTTCCCGCCGCTGTGAATGTTCCGGGTTTCTGTGGCTCTTGGCCAACATGCAACCGGCCCGGGTCCTCCTCCACGCCGGTCCTCCTCCACGCCGGTCCTCCTCCACGCCGGTCCTCCTCCACGCCGGTCCTCCTCCACGCCGGTCCTCTCGTTATGCAACATCCGGGCCGCCGCGTCCCTCCGGATCACACGGTCCCCACCGGCACACCTATGCGAGCACGATCCACACACTGTGACGAGGGCCACGCCCCCTTTACGCAGCTCGCCCTCCATCGTCTCAGAGACAGCTCAGTGGATGGGGTCCCAGAGGAGAGGAGAGAGGAGCTCAGTGTCTCCTAGAGGAGAGGAGCTCAGTGTCTCCTAGAGGAGAGGAGCTCAGTGTCTCCTAGAGGAGCTCAGTGTCTCCTAGAGGAGAGGAGCTCAGTGTCTCCTAGAGGAGAGGAGCTCAGTGTCTCCTAGAGGAGAGGAGCTCAGTGTCTCCTAGAGGAGAGGAGCTCAGTGTCTCCTAGAGGAGCTCAGTGTCTCCTAGAGGAGAGGAGCTCAGTGTCTCCTAGAGGAGCTCAGTGTCTCCTAGAGGAGAGGAGCTCAGTGTCTCCTAGAGGAGAGGAGCTCAGTCTCTCCTAGAGGAGCTCAGTGTATCCTAGAGGAGAGGAGCTCAGTGTCTCCTAGAGGAGAGGAGCTCGGTGTCTCCTAGAGGAGCTCAGTGTCTCCTAGAGGAGAGAGCTCGGTGTCTCCTCAGCATCCCCCAGCAGCCTCTCGGCCTACAGCAGCGTCTCTAGGTCTGGACCAGGTGGACCTGGTTTGGGTCTGAGGGTCCGGTTCTGAGGGTCCGGTTCTGAGGGTCCGCCCCCCCCTGACAGCTCTGCGTTGTATTTGACGAGGCTTCTCTTCGCCGCATGTGTTTCTGCTTTGCCGCCGTCATCTGAAGCTGACGAGCCTCTTTTAAAAAAGCAAACGCAGCCTAGCTAACATGTTGTCACGGTCGCGTAATGGAAAAGAAGAGAGCTCCTCTCACAGACCGATGTGTTACCTCACTGTGTATATATTCTCGATTTGTTTACTCTTATCTTTCTCTTTTTTTTGTTTCTATGAAATGTTTAAAAAGAAAAAAAAAGTTGAAGAGAATCTTTCGTGTTTCTATGGTGTTGTGTGTCGTGCTCCTCCTCGTCGTGACCCTGCGCCTCCTCCTGGTACCAACGTTCAACGTGTTCTTTTGTTTCATGAAAAAAGAAACGGAGGAGAGAAACAAAAGAAGCTCGACCTCCTCTTGGATTTCTAAACATATTATTATCTCTTTTTTATATAGTGTGTACAGATGATTATGAATGAGAGATCAACATAGGAAGTAGAGGATTGACACGTATGTTAACTTCTAACATAGCTGGAGTAGAACATGTGAATAAAGAACCCAGTTTCACTACGACGCGTCTGACTGTTCATTTAAAGACGTTTAAAGCCACGTAAAAACACCCCGTCAGCTCCAGACACACACACACACACACACACACTCTGCTTAGGAGGATGAAACTAATACAAAGTTTCAGATTTTATTTACGTCCTCTTCGTTTGCTCTATTTCTACCTCCCTGCCTACGCAAATATATATATATATATATATATATATATATATATATATATATATATATATATATATATATAATTATTTATTAGACATATACATCATTATTTATTATATATATATCATTATATATTATATATATCATTATTTTATATATATATATATAATTTATTATATGTATCATTATTTATTTTATATGTATATAATTATTTATTATATAAATATATATTATTTTTTATTATATATATCATTATTTATTTGATACATATATCATTATTTATTACATACAAATATAATTAGTTAGGTGGTAATAGTTTATTTTGATAACAGAGGTCTTATGTTTTAAATTAATACATATAGAAAGATATTATAATAGAACATATTAAGGAGAATATTAAGATTGTTATTAATGTGTTATGAAGCATAAGAGCAATGTTTACTCTATGCAAATGTAAATGGTAAGAAGTAATGTATGTTCATGAGAGTGACTGTATGTTAGTATTATAGATCGACAGAGCCGCTTGAAATCAGTGACGTGACTTACAATAACAAGGGACTTTTATTGTGAAGGTGACTTTAATACTGGAAATAATAGACAGGAATTTTATTGTGAAAATACGTGACCGGAAATGACGTTTTGACCCCGAGTGACAAAACTTCCGGAAAAAGACAAATTGCCGGCCGTTTCTCAATCAGCGTACTTGTGCATCCTTTCCTCTACTCGTGTCCTTTCCTCTACTTGTGTCCTTTCCTCTTGTGTCCTTTCCTCTACTCGTGTCCTTTCCTCTTGTGTCCTTTCCTCTTGTGTCCTTTCCTCTACTCGTGTCCTTTCCTCTACTTGTGTCCTTTCCTCTTGTGTCCTTTCCTCTACTCGTGTCCTTTCCTCTTGTGTCCTTTCCTCTACTCGTGTCCTTTCCTCTTGTGTCCTTTCCTCTTGTGTCCTTTCCTCTACTCGTGTCCTTTCCTCTACTTGTGTCCTTTCCTCTTGTGTCCTTTCCTCTACTTGTGTCCTTTCCTCTACTCGTGTCCTTTCCTCTACTTGTGTCCTTTCCTCTTGTGTCCTTTCCTCTACTTGTGTCCTTTCCTCTTGTGTCCTTTCCTCCTCTGTGTCCCTTTCCTCTTGTGTCCTTTCCTCTTGTGTCCTTTCCTCTACTTGTGTCCTTTCCTCTTGTGTCCTTTCCTCTACTCGTGTCCTTTCCTCTTGTGTCCTTTCCTCTACTTGTGTCCTTTCCTCTACTCGTGTCCTTTCCTCTTGTGTCCTTTCCTCTACTCGTGTCCTTTCCTCTACTTGTGTCCTTTCCTCTTGTGTCCTTTCCTCTACTTGTGTCCTTTCCTCTTGTGTCCTTTCCTCTACTCGTGTCCTTTCCTCTTGTGTCCTTTCCTCTTGTGTCCTTTCCTCTACTTGTGTCCTTTCCTCTTGTGTCCTTTCCTCTATTCGTGTCCTTTCCTCTTGTGTCCTTTCCTCTACTTGTGTCCTTTCCTCTTGTGTCCTTTCCTCTACTCGTGTCCTTTCCTCTTGTGTCCTTTCCTCTACTTGTGTCCTTTCCTCTACTTGTGTCCTTTCCTCTCCTCGTGTCCTCGTGTCCTGTCTCCTCATCAGTCTCATGTTCCAATTCAAAGTTCTCTTCTCTCTCTTCACGGTCAAAATGCCCGGATGTAACTTGCTCCTCCCACTTTACCCAGGATGCATCACAGGAGACTTGTGGTACTCTGGCCAGCAGATATCCCAGAATGCATTTCACCAGCAACCGGAAACAATAGCGGAGGAGAAAATAAACAACTGACAGATGACTTTTAATGAATACTGTTGTTGAGTCAGGAATGTCATTTTAGGATGTTTTATTAATTCGACTGTAAAAAATAATTTACACTGAATAATTAGAATAAAGTCTGGACTCCCGAGACCAGACTCCAGAAGAACACAGGTCTGCAGTCGTGTTCTTTGACTTGAGAAACGGCCGCCCTCTTGTACAGGTAACGCGGAGGTCGTAAGGTCGAGGCGGAAGAAGCTGCCTCGAGGAAGAGTTTCAGAATACCTTACACATTATTTACTATATATATATATATATATATATATATATATATATATTGGATCCTTTGTCTATATAAAGAAATACTGCAGCATGACCAAACTCACCTGAAACATGCAAGTCCTCCTTTCATCCTCACTGCAGTCCCATGACGTCACCACGAGGGGGCGCTGCTGCCCTTCACACCCGAGCTGCTGCAGCAGAGACTCGGAGACAGTCTCAGGGTCCTGACCTCCACGGGTCGTCTGGAGCTGAGGCGGAGGGGTTTTTAATCACGAGGGTTGTCGGTTTGATGCCCGGCTCCTCCTGCTGCTTAAGTGTCCTTGAGCAAGACACTGAACCCCGAGCTGCAGCTGTTAGGCACACAGATAAATATGCTATGAATGAATGTGACATGTGGAGAGTGTAAACACAATCTGTGTGATATGTAGTATTTTAATATTCCATATTGTGTAATCTGCATAGCAACAGCCCTCTGCTGGTGAACACGGGTAATGCAGTGTTCCACCTGCAGACAGGTGTACGCTCCAGAGACGCCTCCTCCTCTGCCTTCTCCCTGAGGGGTGACTTTGAATGAAATTAAATGAAATATACTTTATTAGGGGGAAGATTTTGTGACAACAGAAGCAGCCCGATAAAGCTAAACACAATAAAAGATAAGTATAAGAAAGAAAGAAATAAAGAAAGAAAGAAATTGACAGTGCATGAAGTAAAGTGTGCAAAGTGAAATATAAAATACAAAATAACATAAAATAAAATATATATGTATATATACACTGCCTGAGCTGAACATCAGGACCACACGTCTCCGTCTGCAGCGTCTCAGACGGCGAGTCGGGTTCAAGATCTGGTGTGCCGTCGCCTCACAGGAGTGTAGAGGAGCTCATAGAGGAGTTCATAGAGGAGCTCATAGAGGAGTTCATAGAGGAGCGCATAGAGGAGCTCATAGAGGAGTTCATAGAGGAGCTCATAGAGGAGTTCATAGAGGAATAATAACCAAACACCTCGTCTCTCCGAGGTGTTCAGGGAGGGAAGGAGGAGCCTCCAGATGTTAGTTTTGAGATGGAGGGGGGGAGAGATGGAGGGGGGAGATGGATGTGGGAGAGATGGATGGGGGAGATGGAGGGGAGAGATGGATGGGGAGATGGAGGGGAGAGATGGATGGGGAGATGGAGGGGAGAGAGATGGAGGGGAGAGATGGATGGGGAGATGGAGGGGAGGAGAGATGGGGAGATGGATGGGGAGGAGAGATGGAGGGGGAGATGGAGGGGAGAGATGGAGGGGGGAGATGGATGGGGAGATGGATGGGGGAGAGATGGATGGGAGAGGATGGAGATGGAGGGGGAGATGGAGGGGGGAGATGGAGGGGGGAGATGGGGGGGGGGGGCATTACAGTCCCGGCAGACCATCACACACCAACACCATCTGTCACCGTTCGCACTCCCGACAGCAGCTCAGAGAGCAGCGGGCAGAAGATGCGGCAGAGCCCGGGAGAGAGACCCGGGGAGGCGGCGACACACGGCAGCCGGTACCGACCCGCGAGCTCCCGCTGACTGCGGCGTCCGAGCCCCGTTCACCGGGAACCGGAGAGGCTCCCGGAGCACCGGGCTGCTGAGCGGCTAACGAGCCCCGCGGACCGGGACCGACAACCAGCTGGTCGGAGATCCCACTGCCTCCGGGTGAGCCGGTTCTGGTCCCATTGCCTCCGGGTGAGCCGGTTCTGGTCCTGTCACGTCCTGCAGTGTTGAGCTTCTCTGTTTAAGGAACGTGTGTCATTCCGTGAGAGAACATCTAATTATTATGATTTACTTTGACTTAATGTCTCATAATCAAAGTAGTCAATATATAATTCTTTACTTTTGCATTATTGCTGCTACAGTGACGCGAACAGGAATAGTTATTGTGAGAGCATTGCTATCATGGCTTGTTTGTCATTTGCTAACATCGTCTCTAACTCATTAAAACCCGTTTCCATGGTCACGTGATAACCTCATCTGGTCCGTCATCGTCACTCTGCGGGTTTATCGGTTCTTATCTTTATTAAACGTGTTTTTATTCCCCTCTCCTTTTGTCCCCGCCGAGCCGCCGTAGTCATGGGCGACCACGTGTCCAAGCGGCTGAAGCTGAGCTCGACTACGGAAGCCGAGATGGAGGAGCGTTCCTTCCCGAACCCGTTCCCGGACTGGGACCCCGGGGCCGACGAAGACCTCAAGGGGCCCCTCGACGAAGACTCGAAGGTGACGAGTTAGTGACGGTTAACAACACCTGGGGCGAGCTAACGGGGCTAGCTTAGCAGGTGAAGTGACGTTCATGATGACGTCCTGCAGGTCCCTGTCCTCTAGGTCCCCGTCCTCTAGGTCCCCGTCCTCTAGGTCCCTGTCCTCTAGGTCCCCGTCCTCTAGGTCCCCGTCCTCTAGGTCCCTGTCCTCTAGGTCCCCGTCCTCTAGGTCCCCGTCCTGCAGGTCCCTGTCCTCTAGGTCCCCGTCCTCTAGGTCCCCGTCCCCCAGGTCCCTGTCCTCAGGTCCCCTGTCCTCAGGTCCCCGTCCCCAGGTCCCCGTCCCCAGGTCCCTGTCCCCCAGGTCCCTGTCCTCCAGGTCCCCGTCCTGCAGGTCCCTGTCCTCTAGGTCCCCGTCCTCTAGGTCCCTGTCCTCTAGGTCCCTGTCCTCTAGGTCCCTCTAGGTCCCCGTCCTGCAGGTCCCTGTCCTCTAGGTCCCTGTCCTCTAGGTCCCCGTCCTCTAGGTCCCCGTCCTGCAGGTCCCTGTCCTCTAGGTCCCCGTCCTCTAGGTCCCCGTCCTCTAGGTCCCTGTCCTCTAGGTCCCTGTCCTCTAGGTCCCCGTCCTGCAGGTCCCTGTCCTCTAGGAGAGGAGGAGGAGGAGGAGGAGGAGGAGGAGGAGGAGGAGGAGGTGTCTGGGCCTCATCCCGGTGCTCTCTCTCTCTCCTCAGGTGAGCGCCTCCTTCCAGAAGAAGGTCCAGAATAAGATCAAAGACCTCCTCCAGCAGATGGAGGAGGGCCTGAAGACCGCCGACCCCCACGACTTCTCCACCTACACCGGCTGGACAGGTGTGTGGTCTGAGTGGACAGGTGTGTGGTCTGAGTGGACAGGTGTGTGGTCTGAGTGGACAGGTGTGTGGTCTGAGTGGACAGGTGTGTGGTCTGAGTGGACAGGTGTGTGGTCTGAGTGGACAGGTGCGTGGTCTGAGTGGACAGGTGCGTGGTCTGAGTGGACAGGTGCGTGGTCTGAGTGGACAGGTGCGTGCCCATGTCTCCCAGGTATCGCGCTGCTGTACCTGCAGCTGCACCGCGTGTCCCAGGAGGCCTCCGACCTGCAGAGGGCGCTGGACTACGTGAAGCGGAGCCTCCGCATGCTGAGCGGCCGCAGGGTGACGTTCCTGTGCGGCGACGCGGGGCCGCTGGCCGTGGGCGCCGTGGTGCACCACCGGCTGCAGCACGCCGCCCACAGCCAGGACTGCCTGGCCAGGTGAGAGGGGGCGTGGCTTAACAATGCATTCTCTCCACTGACCACCAGGGGGCGGAGACATTTACTTGTATAGAAGCAAGTGTACGTCCCTTTAGGGTCACTTGTGTGTGTGTGTGTGTGTGTGTGTGTGTGTGTGTGTGTGTGTGTGTGTGTGTGTGTGTGTGTGTGTGTGTGTGTCAGGCTCCTCCAGCTGCAGCGTGCCCTGCTCTCTGACTCTCAGGCCTCTGATGAGCTGCTCTATGGTCGCTCTGGGTTTCTTTACGCTCTGCTGTACGTCAACAAGGAGATGGGAGCGGACACGGTGGAGGAGAGCGTCATCACCAAGGTGAGAGGAGGAGCAGAAGGAGGAGAAAGGAGCAGGAGGAGGAGAGCGTCACTATTCACACACACACAGAGACACACCGTGTATAATAATCTCTACACTCTTTTTTTAAAGTTATTTATTTAAACACACACTGTAGAAAACTGCAGCAGGGCCAGCTGGTGAAGTGTCGGGCCAAAACACACACACACACACACACACACACACACACACACACACACACACACACACACACACACACACACACACAGCGACAGAAGGGCTGAGCGCAGCAGCAGCTCACGTCTCCATCGAGGCGTTACCTTCCTGTGACTGAGGAGACCAATGAGAAGCTCTAAGGCTCCAGAACCCTGCACACACACAGAAACACACACACACACAGAAACACACACACAGAGAAACACACACACACACAGAAACACACACACACACACAGAAACACACACACAGAGAAACACACACACACACACACAGAAACACACACACAGAGAAACACACACACACACACAGAAACACACACACACACAGAAACACACACACAGAGAAACACACACACACACACAGAAACACACACACAGAGAAACACACACACACACACACAGAAACACACACACAGAGAAACACACACACACACACAGAAACACACACACACACAGAAACACACACACAGAGAAACACACACACACACACAGAAACACACACACACAGAAACACACACACAGAGAAACACACACACACACACAGAAACACACACACAAAGAAACACACACACACACACAGAAACACACACACAGAGAAACACACACACACACACAGAAACACACACACAGAGAAACACACACACACACACACAGAAACACACACACAGAGAAACACACACACACACAGAAACACACACACACAGAAACACACACACACACACACACAGAAACACACACACACAGAAACACACACACACACACAGAAACACAGAAATACACAGACACACACACACACACACAGAAACACACACACAGAGAAACACACACACACACACAGAAACACACACACAGAGAAACACACACACACACACAGAAACACACACACAGAGAGAAACACACACACACACAGAAACACACACACAGAGAAACACACACACACACACAGAAACACACACACAGAGAAACACACACACACACAGAAACACACACACACACAGAAACACACCCACACACACACACACAGAAACACACACACACAGAAACACACACACACACACAGAAACACACACACAGAAACACAGAAATACACAGACACACACACACACACACACAGAAATACACAAAAATACACAGAAACACAGAAACACACACACACACACACTCTCACACACACACACAGAAACACACACACACAGAAACACACACAGAAACACACAGAAACACACACACACTGAAACACACAGAAACACACACACAGAAACACACACACACACACAGAAACACACACACACACAGACACACACACACACACACAGACACACAGAAACACACACACACAGAAACACACACACACACACTCACACACACACACACAGAAACACACACACACACACACACACACACACACAGAAACACACACACACACAGAAACACACACACACACAGAAACACACACACACACACATACACACACACCCGTTAACTTGACCGTAACTCTGGTCATCGTCATGTCTCTGATGCTTGTCACTCATTCACTGACTCCGCCCCCTTATGAGATCTCTCCATCACGCGTTGTCCTTGGCAACGGCTCCTCTCCTCAGGACCGGCTCATCCTGCCCGGCAACAAGGCCGGTCACTTCTGATGAAACACATCATATGGATATCATTTAAACATATCTGCGTTTTAACAATAAACAAACAGCCTAATTATGAATAAAAATATATAAATGACCTCAACGTCCTATTTTTCTTTAGTTTTCAACAACATAACAAAATAATAAGTATACAAGTCGTTGTCTTGGTTCATGTGATGTTCAGTAAACACAACACACAAACAACAACACACAAACAAAAACAACAACACAAACAACAACAACACGCCTCAC
Source organism: Liparis tanakae (assembly GCA_036178185.1). Taxonomy (NCBI): domain Eukaryota; kingdom Metazoa; phylum Chordata; class Actinopteri; order Perciformes; family Liparidae; genus Liparis; species Liparis tanakae. Next base: position 371,105 of record CM070096.1, on the reverse strand, counting down.
ACCTCAGGAGAAGAAGAAAGGCGTCAACATGTTGCTCATGTTTTAATGCCCCCCCCACCCCCCAGGTGGTGGCGGCCATCTTGGCGTCGGGCCAGGCGGCGGCGGCGGCGGGGCCGAGCCGGGCGGAGCGCTGCCCGCTGCTCTACGAGTTTCACCACAAACAATACATCGGGGCGGCCCACGGCATGGCCGGCATCCTCCACATGCTCATGCAGGTGAGGGGGGGGGGGGCTGAGACTCTTATAAACTGAGGTGGTCTGGACTCTGGAGGGCTTGGCGGTTCTGACGTTTCTCTCCCCCCCCCCCCCCCCCCCAGCCGGGGGCTGGGGTCCAGCCGGCGGTTCTGTCCGAGCTCGTCCGGCCCAGCATCGACTTCGTCCGACACAAGAAGTTCCGCTCGGGGAACTTCCCGTCGTCGCTTAGCAACGAGAGCGACCGGCTGGTGCAGTGGTGCCACGGGGCGCCGGGCGCCATGCGGCTGCTGCTCACGGCCCACCGGGTGAGGAGGCGCCCCCCTGTGGCCGGGAGGGGCGCTGCGCCCCGTCTGATGCTGACGACACGCACCGGGGGCCGCCATGTCTCTCTCCCTGACCCCCCCCCCCCCTGCCCCCCCCCCGTGTCCCCCAGGTGTTCCAGGAGGAGAAGTACCTGAAGGAGGCGTTGGAGTGTGGCGAGGTGGTCTGGCAGCGCGGCCTCCTGAGGAAGGGCTACGGCCTCTGCCACGGCGCCGCCGGCAACGGCTACGCCTTCCTGACGCTGTACCGGCTCACCGGGGAGAGGAAGCACCTGTACCGGTACTGCAAGGTAGGGGGCGCCGGAAGGGAGAGGGAGAGGGAGAGAGAGAGGGAGAGAGAGAGGAGAGAGAGAGGGAGAGAGAGAGAGAGAGAGAGAGAGAGAGAGAGAGAGAGAGAGAGAGAGAGAGAGAGCAGCCTCTTCTCTTCTTCATGACCATCCCTTGTTCTTGTGTATTGACATAAAGTTTGTGTCCTCCCAGTTTGCCGAGTGGTGCCTTGCTTATGGGACCCACGGCTGCCGCATCCCGGACCGCCCCTACTCGCTGTTTGAAGGTACGGCCGGCTGCTGATTGGCTGCAGCCCCGTGATGCTGCCCCCATCACAGCCAATCACAGAGCAGCACTTATTCACATGCCTCACAGCACTGCGCTTTACAGGGTGGCACTTGAACGCACCGCGAGGCGCCCAGCCGGCAGTAATGTCCGTGTCTGTGCCCTCAGGTATGGCCGGAGCCATCTACTTCCTGTCGGAGGTGACGCGCCCCGAAGACGCCCGCTTCCCTGCCTTTGAACTTTGACCTTTGACCCTCCAGCTGATACGGGGACGGACCTCGAGACGCGTGTGTGTGTGTGTGTGTGTGTGTGTGTGTGTGTGCTCTCTCTGATTGGCTCCTGATTCTCTGTATTTGTTCTCGTGTCTCTTCCAATACAAACAGACCTGAGTCAGACCTCCGTGTTACGTCTTTAATGTCATTAAGTTAACTGGCACTAAGGTGACCTCGGGGTCACTCACCTGGGGAGTTGAAGGTGACCTCGGGGTCACGTCTGCTCAGCTGCCCTCTGGGATGGTGACCTACTGGTTTCATTCTGGTGTCTCTTGACTCATATTACAGAACGTTTGTAGTTATTTTAAACTTAACTCTTTACCTCGGGGAGAGACGTCGAACAATATGAAGACGATGATGTCATAGACGATGATGTCGTAGACGATGATGTCATAGACGATGTGTAGTGATTGGCTCACTGGGTGTCCTGTGGTTGGAGGATCCGGCTGCTCATCTTAAAACACTTAAAAAGCTAACGTGGTTTTAGCTCCACGGCGTTGTTCCTGGATGAGGGGGCGTGGCCTAGCGGCTGTGCAGCTTGAGTCCATGAGACGGTGATTCGTGTGGCGCGTCACGAGGACCTCAACATCAACACAGGTCGTCCTCCAGGCCGCCAACGCCAGCTCCTCCTGATATGGTCACGCGACGCGTTGGACCTGTAGAACCTGAAGGAACCCGGAAGGATAGCGGTCCAGCCTCGCCCCGACCGGGTCCCGGGTTCTGTTGGCGTGTTCCCTTCAGCCTCTCGGGTTCTGTCCACGGTGCTGAACCAGAAGCGGCAGTCCGTCTGGTTCCTAGAGGACGTCCTCCCGTCTTTGGCGCTGCAGGTGGACGAGTCCTCCGCCTGAGGAGAGACACAACGGGATCAATATTTACTGGAGCTTGTTCATGTTTATGAATATGCAGGACTTTGTAGTTTTTCTTTGTAGTTTTTCCTTTGTTGTGTTTTACGAGACAATACATGAGAGAAATCTCCATTGTTCTGGAGTATTTCTACAATGATAAGGAGAGCAGCTGTAGTCCTGCACGTGTCCACTGCGGGACACACGCTCAACTCATCTCATCTTTAAACGAGTGTGCGCGTGCGCGCGCGTGCGTGTTCGTGGGGCAGGGGCGGGCTGGTAAAGGGGCGTGGCCTCAGACAACGTCACAGGCTAATGCGGGTCCCAGCATGCCGGTAATCTCCGTCTGACCGACGGACACCGGGCCGCCTCGTCCTCCGCCGCCCCGCCGCTGCATCGGCTCTCCGGGGCGGGATGAACCCCACGGTGTGCTAGCGGAGCTGCTCCTCCTGCTCCTCCTGCTCCTCCTGCTCCTCCCGCTCCTCCTGCCGCTCCTCCTGCCGCTCCGCGCTCCGCGCCGCCATGGGGAGCCCTCTGCCCGGCGTGGCGCTGGCGGTGTGTTTCCTGCTGGAGGTGAGCGGCTCCATTGTTCCGCCGCCCTTTGATGTGTGCCGACGGAAGTGGCTTCTGTTGTCCAGGCTCTTTGATGTCGAGCCGCCTCTTGTTTCATAATTATCGTCATGTAGCAAAATGTAACGTTTCATCTGGTCGTCAGGGACGTGAAACACACGAGACTTCAGAAACACTTGATGTATTTATATGAATACAGTATGTACATGTGTATGTATAGGTATGTGTATATAAATATATGTATTTGTACACGTATATATATTATATGTATACAGTATGTATATTATAGTGTGTGTGTGTGTGTGTGTGTGTGCTGAACTGGTTCCTCTCGTCTGTTCCAGTGTGTTGAGGCCAAGAAGTACTGCTGGTACTTTGAGGGCCGGTACCCGATCTACTTCATGTGAGACACACACACACACACACACACACACACACACACACACACACACTCGACCTCTTGACCCTGACACCATCCACGACGCTGCAGAGACGTTTGTGATGTACAGTGAGTGTCGTCGTCCGTACCCCCCCCCCCTAGATGCCGCTCCTATGAGGACTGCTGTGGGACTCGCTGCTGTGTGCGAGCGCTGTCCATCCAGAGACTCTGGTACTTCTGGTGAGTCCTCTGGTCCTCTGGTCCTCTGGTGTTGCACATGTCCTGCCCCCCTGGTGGTGACTGTCTGCTCTGCACCCCAGGGTGCTGCTGATGATGGGGGTGCTGTTCTGCTGCGGCGCCGGCTTCTTCGTCCGCAGGAGGATGTACCCGTCGCCCCTGAGGGACGAGCACGCCTTCAACGTCTCCTTCACCCGGCACCCGGCCACCTCGCCAGGTACGCCTCTCACCTCTCTCCTCAC
>CM070096.1:345000-362500 GCA_036178185.1 Liparis tanakae | reverse complement strand
CTGTTGTCATGTTCCAGCCTGGTTGCTCACTCTGTCCGGCCAGTCATCTGTCAGTCAGCCACTTCGTCAGCCACCCGGCCTCACCTGTCGTCAGCTCACCTGTCGTCGCCCACGTCGTGCCATGACCCACGATTCCCTGGTCAGCTCCAATCTGTCATCAGCTTCCCGTCGTCAGCTCCACCGTCGCTGCCATGCCCACTTATTCCCGGTCAGCTCCACCCGTCAGTCAGCTCACCCGTCGTCAGCTCACCCGTCGCTGCCATGCCCACCGCTCATCTGTCGTCAGCTCCTGTCGCCGCATGCCCACTCTCCCGTCATCATGCCTCACCTGTCGTCAGCTCACCCGCTGCTGCACACGAGCCCCGTCAGCTCAATTCGTCTGCTCCACCTGCGTCAGCTCACCTGTCGTGCCATACCACGGCACCGCTGCCTACCATTTGTTCCCGGTCAGCTCACCTGTCATCGCCTTCACTGCTCGTCAGCTCACCGTCGTTGCACCATTATTCACCCGGGTCGGCTCATTCCGTCAGCTCACCTGTCGTCGCTCACTCGTCGCGTTGCGCACTGAGCCCGGTCAGCTCACCTGTCATTGCTTCACCTGTCGTTGCTCACCTTCGCTGCCTATGCGGCCTGTGTTCACCTGTCACCTCGTTGCCCACTACTGTTGCCGTCATGCCATAGCGCCTGGTTGTTTACTTGTTATTGTTTACTTGTTGTTGTTTACTTGCTGTGCAGCAGGGCGATGAGCGCCTGGTTGTTTACTTGTTATTGTCAGCTCACTTGTTGCCACTTGGTTGCAGCCCTGCTCCTGGGACTTGAGGGCGATGCCTGGGACTGCCACCTGCAGCTCAGAACAAGCACGGCGGCCATCAAGGGAGTCGCCGCCTGATTGAGCTGCTGGCTGCAGCTGCTGACAAGCACAGAGCCAATCACGCGCGAGGCCTCAGCAGATAGAGAAGGATACACTCCTTCATGACGAAGTTGTTCTGCTCCAGGTGTTGCCATTTCCTCTCCAGGTTGGCGAGCTGCCACAAAACACAGAAACAGTCAGACCCGGCCACGCCACGCCTTGCTCAGGGGTGCTCCCCGCGACCTCTGTGACCTCCGTGACCTCTCTGACCTCCCCGTGACCTCCGTGACCTTGTGTCTGACCTGTGTGTGCGTCTCGTTCTCCTGCAGCGAGCTCCTCTTCTCCTCGTATCTCCGGCTCTTCTCCTCCAGGAGCTCCCTGAAGGAATCACGCCTCTGAGTCAGAGACACGCGGTCCTCCTGCAGCTTCTGGAGAACACGGAGAACACGGAGAACACGATCATTACTTCTGAAGGAGAACATGGAGCCTCCACTTCCTCCCCCTCCTCTCGTCTCCCTCCCTGCTCCTGCTCCTCCTCCTCCTCCCCCCCTCCTCCCTGCTCCTCACCCTCTTCTTGTCCTCTGCCGTGCTCCTCAGGGCCTCCAGGTCCCGGTAGGTGAGCAGCTCCTCCTCCATGGAGGCCACGCGCTCCTGCAGCAGGAGGAGCTCTCCGGAGATCTTCCCCTCCAGCTGCTGCACCTTCTCCAGGTCCTGCTGCAGGCGCTGGGACTCTGGGGTGGGGGGGGGGGGAAGTGAGTGTGTGTGTGTGTGTGTGTGTGTGTGTGTGTGTGTGTGTGTGTGTGTGTGTGTGTGTGTGTGTGTGTGTGTGTGTGTGTGTGTTACCAGTGGTCAGTCCTCTGGCGGTGCTCTCTGATTGGACCACTTCGGTCTCCTTGGAGACGAGCACCTCCTGCATGCTCCTCAGCTCGCTGGCCGTCACCGTGTCCACCTGCTGCAGCCGCAGCATGTTCTACAAGCACACATACATGCGTCACACACACGCCTCCTTGCCTCGCCTCCTTGCCTCGGCTCCTTCCCTCGGCTCCTTCCCTCACCCTGCTGCAGTGCTCCAGGAGGGAGACGACGTTCTCCTGACTCTGGCTCATCTTGTCCTGCTCCTGCGCTCTGGACTCCTCAAAGGACTCCAGGTACCCTGCAAACAGGAAGTGGATCACGACCCTACCGATGCTCTGCCGCCACCTGGTGGCCACCGACAGAACTGCACCCATATCACCTCTTTATGTTGCTATGAATATCTTTATTCTCAGAGACTTTTACCATCGTCACACAGAAGGGTCACATGATGTATGAACTGAATCATGCCGTGATCATTGATTATTGATCATTGATCATTGACACTGACTACGTTAAATCGACTCAGGTTCACAATAAACTGTCAAATGTTCAACTCACGGTCGATTTCCTCCTCTTTCCTCTTCAGCTCTTTGTATTTCTGCTGACACTCCCCTGATGGAAGATAACACACTGTTAGACATGTAATGTTATACAGATAATAACATGGATATCAGACTGTTATAAGGAAACACCGCTCATCAACACTTCATGTGTTTAAAGGCTTCCCTTAAATACAACAACATTTATCAAAATGTCTGAGAGCAAAAGAAACGTAATAGTTGTGTAAATATTATCTGGTTTATCTTTGTGTTTTAAACTGTTTTCTCTACATTATACCAAGAATTCCCTTAAAATAAATAATTAGCAGATTAATGCCTATTGAAATTCTTCCATGTAGTAAGAGATGCTGAACAACTGGTTCATATATAATATATAAATAAATAAATATAATCCACTATCAGAGGACAGATGTTACCCTGAGCTTCCTCTGAGTCCTGCTCCAGCTGCTGGACCTCCTCTGTGATCTGACCCATCCGGTCCCTGATCTCTGAGAGCCTACACACACACACACACACACACACACACACACACACACACACACACACACACACACACACACACACACACACACACACACACACACACACACACACACACACACACACACACACACACACACACACACACACACACACACACACACACACACACACACACACACACACACACACACACACACAGGTTGATAGTGGAGTTGGTTGAAGACTGGGTGCTCCTCTCCTGACTCAGGTAACAGTAATAATAACAGTAACAGTAATGATAGTAATAGTAATAGTAATAATAGTAACATTAATAATAATAATAGTAACAGTAATAATAACAGTAATAATAGTAAAATTAATAATAATAACAGTAATAGTAACAGTAATAAACGGTAATAAACGGCGACGTGTCAGCAGGAGCAACTCACTGCCGCTCCATGCCGGCGATCTCCTGGTTGTCCTCCTTCACCTGGGGACACAAGTCAAGGTGAGCCTCACCTGGCGGAGCGGAGACCGTCAGCCAGGTGAGGAGGTGCTGAGTGTACCTGTCTGAAGAGCTGCTCCCTCTCCTCCTGAGGAGAGCCCAGGCTCTTATGCTCCGCCTCCATGGCGTCACGCTTCACCTGCAGCAACGACCACGTCTCGTGGAGGCGCACCACCTCCTGCTTTATGTATGAGTGGGACAGCTCCTGCACAGGGGGAGGAGGGGGAGGAGGAGGAGGAGGAGGAGGAGGAGGAGGAGGAGGAGGAGAGGAGGAGGAGGAGAGGTGGAGATGAGGCCATGTTTGTGGATTAATGACGTCATGAGGTCGACCTTTGACCTCGTCTCTACTCACAGCGTCGTAGTCCTCCTTCCTGGTCATCAGGACGTCCAGCTCCTCCTGGAGAACCGTGAGCTCCTAGAGACAGGGAGGAGGAGGAGGAGGAGGAGGAGGAGGAGGAGAAGGAGGAGGAGGAGGAGGAGGAGGGGAGGAGGAGAGGAGGACATGTGGTTGCCGTGGTAACGCTGCAGCAAGGAGCTCCTGCTCCTTCACAGAGGGCCGTGACCTCGCCCACCTGCAGCAGCTCCTCATTGGCCGTCGTCATGGTGACGTACGCCTCCTGCTTGGCGGTCGGCATGGCCTGGACCACCTCCTGGGCCACGTGGCGCTCCCTCCGGACCTCCTCCTCCATCGCCCTGATGGCCTCCTCCCTCCTGCAGAGACACGGGGGAGGAGGACGATTGTTTATCCAGAGGAGGAGACGAGGAGGCGAGGAGACGAGGAGGCGAGGAAACGAGGACACATGGCGCCCAGAGGAAGGATACATGTATGTTTAGTACATCACGGCTTCCTTTACCGTGTCCTCACTTCCTTTCCTCTCTTCCCTAAAGTCTCTCCTCTCATGACAGCTCTCCTTCCCTCGTCTCCTTCCCTCATCTCCTTCATGGAACTCTAGCCCTCCTCCCTCCTTCATTTAATATTCTTTCATCTTCAATAACTTCCAGTCTAAATACTTTGAATGTCAGGAGATTTAAATCCTCCTCATTCATGATCTCCTTCTAACCCAGGAGGAAGGAGGAAGGAGGAAGGAGGCGTGACCTCCTCCGCCATGGTGTTGACGTGTCAGCAGGTTTTTACAACGGGGACAAAGTCCTCGCGTCCTCGAGCCGCTCTCCGCTCTTCTACCTGTCCAGGTGAGCGTCCTCGGCTCGGACAGAACCTCTCCGCCGGTCCTGGAGGCTGGAGCTCTCCAGGTGGAACCCGACAGGTGGAACCCGACAGGTGAGCTGCTTGAGGGCCAGGAGGCCGGCAGAGAGCAGGAGGGGGGGGGGGTGACCTCTAACCTCAGGCGGAGCGGCTCGGCAGAAACGGAGGAGGCCAGGAGACCGGAGCCGTGACCAGCGCTAGCCACCACAGAGCTAACCCATAGCTAACCCATAGCTAACCCATAGCTAACTCAGAGCTAACCCATAGCTAACTCAGAGCTAACCCATAGCTAACTCAGAGCTAACCCATAGCTAACCCATAGCTAACTCAGAGCTAACCCATAGCTAACTCGGAGCTAACTCAGAGCTAACCTATAGCTAACCCAGAGCTAACACAGGGCTACCCCTAGCCCCCAGAGCTCCGCCCTCAGCGTGATGGCGTCCGTGCGGCGCCTCCTCTTCCTCCTCCTCCTCCTCCTCCTCCTCCTGCTGCTGGTGGTTGGTGGAGGAGTCGCTGATCTCCAGGATCCTCTGGTAACTTCTCATCTTTATGGCTCCTTTGTTTACACACGATGACGATGCAGCGGCTAACGACCCTCCGTCAGCAGGCGGAGAGGCTGAGCGCCAACGGGACCTCCGTCACCTCGCCGGGGGAGGAGGGGGGCGGCGCCCTGAGCGAGGCCCACGGGGGGGACCCGCCAGCTCCCATCAGCACCGAGACACAGACACAGACACAGACGCCACAGACACAACAGACGCCACAGACGCCCCGCCCACAGACGCCCGGCCCTCAGGAGTCTGGCTCCTCCCCCGCGCTGCAGACCACTTGGACGTCGAGCCAGAAACACGTGAACCAAGGTACGACGGGGGACTCTTCTGAGTGGCTGAAGGGGCGGAGCCTAACACACTGCCCCCCCCCCCCCCCCCGCCGCCCGTTATCCCACCAGCTCAGACTCCCGTGCTCGGCAACTCGTGGAAGTTCGCGGCGTGCGTGGCCGTGTTGGCGCTGATGACCTCGGGGCTCGTCGTGGGCGCCGTCAAGGGGCCGTCGCTCTACAAGCTGCTGCACAACTACCGGCACCGCCGGCTGCGCCAGGAGGAGGAGGAGGAAGAGGAGGAGGAGGACGTCGTGTCCACGGTCTTCTCCGAGACGGGGAGGTACCGGAACCACCAGACGTTCACCTTCAAGCAGGAGCACGGGCCGAGGGAGGAGGAGGAGGAGGAGGAGGAGGAGGAGGACGGGTACTTTGAGGACCCGTACGTCAGGAGCGAAGAGTACCCCGCAGGAGGAGAGCCGGCAGCGCAGCCGGGAGGAGGAGGCATCCGGCAGTGAGGCAGTGAGGAAGCGAGGAAGCGAGGAATTGAGGAAGTGAGGAAGCGAGGAAGCGAGGAAGCGAGGAAGTCAGGAAGCGAAGAAGCATCCTCTGACTCCACGTTATTGTTTCTCTTGACTCTTGATGTGTTGATTCGTCACGTTCTGCAGATCAACTGTAAAATGATTCCAACGCCGACATCAATAAATAAATAAATAAATAAATAACATAACTAAACAGCAGCGTGTTCGTCAGCAACACCTTTCATTTGTTTCTCTGGGAGAAACTCTCCTTCATCCCTTCATCCCTTCATCCTGAAACAGGAGAACATTCAACAGACCCAGAGCCCCCCCCCTCCCTCCCTCCTCCCCCCCCGGTCCACACTCACTCTCTCCTCTCGGTGAAGATGCTGTCGATGCTCTCGGCCTCGCTGTCGTTGTGAGCCTTCAGCTGGGAGAGGAGGAGAGGAGGAGGAGAGGAACGGAGGAGGAGAGGAGGAGGAGAGGAGGAGGAGAGGAGCGGCGTCACGTCTGGGCTCACAGAGCGGCGCTGCTCCTGCAGGCGGGGACTCACCACGTTGTAGTCGCTGATCATCTCCTCCATCTCCGTGTTGGTGTTGAGCTTGTCCACCAGCTGCACACACACACACACACACACACACACACACACACACACACACACACACACACACACACACACACACACACACACACACACACACACACACACACACACACACACACACACGCACACGCTCTGCTGTGAGCTCATGAGGCTCTGACCCTCTGACCTCTGACCCTCTGACCCTCTGACCCTCTGACCCTCTGACCCTCTGACCTCTGACCTCTGACTCACCATGTTGTAGTCCGCCAGCTGCCCCAGGAGGTCTTTGATCTCCGTGGCCACGCCCTCCGCCCTGAGGGAGGAGGCGTTGGTTTGAGTCTCTGCTCATCATCACGTTATAACAGCATGATGGATTCTATCCCCACGTCCAGGCCGCTGCTCCTCTGAGGCGGCGAGTCGCTGGTTCTTGTTCTCACGCCTGTGAAGGCGGAGCATCCGGAGCATCCGGAGCATCCGGAGCATCCGGAGCATCCGGAGCATCCGGAGCATCCGGAGCATCCGGAGCATCCGGAGCATCCGGAGCCGCGCTCACCTCTTCTCGTAGGACAGGTACACAGAGTTCTCCTGGTTGTAGGTGTCAATCTCTTTGTGCAGTTTGCTGGTCTCGGTGGTCAACTCGTTGATTTTACTCCTAAAGCGCGGCGAGGACAACTCGGGTTAAAGGTGAAGCGACGCCCCGCGGGGGGGGGGGGGGGGGGGGGGGGGAGGAGGAGGAGTAAAGCAGCGTACCTCAGGAGGCCCAGGTAGTAGGACTTATCCAGGATCTGTCTCTGAGGTCCTTGTGGGAGAAACAAGAAGACAGGATGAGGAGGAGGAGAGGAGGAGGAGAGGAGGAAAGGAGGAGGAGAGGAGGAGGAGAGGAGGAGAGGAGAGAGGAGAGAGGAGGAGGAGAGGAGGAGGAGAGGAGAGAGGAGAGGAGGTGCTGCTCACCTTTCATGCCGGTCTTCATGCCGCTCAGCCCCTGCTGGGTCACGGGTCGGTCCGTCACTCGGATCTGAGCCGACAGCACTCCGGTGGGGGGGGCGCCGCCCCGCATCCCGGGATGGCCGCTTGTACCGGGAACCATCTGGGGGGGGGGGGGTATGTTTTCTTATCCATGACACATAAAAACACGTGAACTCCAGTCTGATCACGAGAATGATTTAAAACTCAAATAAATCACTTTTGACTAAATCGTTTTTAAACGGCGGGCGAGGCCTCAGCGGCTGACCCTGTGACCTCTCAGGTGGAGGCAGGTCCCCGTGACTCACCCCGGTGGCCACGCGGACGGCCGTCGGGGGTCGTCCGGCGCCGGGCGCCGCAGACCCGCTGCGACTCAGCGGGCGACCGATGCTGGAGGGAGGCCGCTGGGCCGCCATGCTGCCTGGAGCCTGAACAACACGTTAACGACACATGAACGACACGTGAACGACACGTGAACAACACGTGAACATGTGAACAACACGTGAACAACACGCGAACAACACGTGAACGACACGTGAACATGTGAACAACACGTGAACAACACGCGAACAACACGTGAATGACACGTGAACATGTGAACAACACGTGAACAACACGCGAACAACACGTTAACAACACGTGAACGACACGTGAACAACACGTGAACATGTGAACAACACGTGAACATGTGAACAACACGTGAACGACATGTGAACATGTGAACAACACGTGAACAACACGTGAACCACATGTGAATAACACGTTAACAACACGTGAACGACACGTGAACAACACGTTAACAACACGTGAACAACACGTTAACAACACGTGAACGACACATGAACATGTGAACGACACGTGAACATGTGAACAACACGTGAACATGTGAACAACACGTGAACGACACGTGAACATACTAACATATTAACATGTTAATATGTTAATGTGTTAATAAGTTAATGTGTTAACGTGTTACTGTAGTGTGTTACTGTAGTGTGTTACTGTAGTGTGTTACTATAGTGTGTTACTGTAGTGTGTTACTGTAGTGTGTTACTATAGTGTGTTACTGTAGTGTGTTACTGTAGTGTGTTACTATAGTGTGTTACTGTAGTGTGTTACTATAGTGTGTTACTGTAGCGTGTTACTATAGTGTGTTACTGTAGTGTGTTACTGTAGTGTAGTGTGTTACTGTAGCGTGTTACTATAGTGTGTTACTATAGTGTGTTACTATAGTGTGTTACTATAGTGTGTTACCGTAGTGTGTTACTATAGTGTGTTACTATAGTGTGTTACTGTAGTGTGTTACTGTAGTGTGTTACTATAGTGTGTTACTGTAGTGTGTTACTATAGTGTGTTACTATAGTGTGTTACTGTAGTGTGTTACTGTAGTGTGTTACTATAGTGTGTTACTGTAGTGTGTTACTATAGTGTGTTACTATAGTGTGTTACTGTAGTGTGTTACTATAGTGTGTTACTGTAGCGTGTTACTATAGTGTGTTACTGTAGTGTGTTACTGTAGCGTGGTCCATGGTTCTCAGGTACGGGGCAGCACTCACCTGAGTTGCGTGGGTTTGAACAGTTTGAGGCTCGCGCACCTCGTGAACACCTGTAGGATGCACTGTGTTCAGATTAAACACCTGTAGGATGCACTGTGTTCAGATTAAACACCTGTAGGATGCACTGTGTGTTCAGATTAAACACCTGTAGGCTGCACTGTGTTCAGATTAAACACCTGTAGGATGCACTGTGTGTTCAGATTAAACACCTGTAGGCTGCACTGTGTTCAGATTAAACACCTGTAGGATGCACTGTGTGTTCAGATTAAACACCTGTAGCCTGCACTGTGTTCAGATTAAACACCTGTAGGATGCACTGTGTGTTCAGATTAAACACCTGTAGGATGCACTGTGTGTTCAGATTAAACACCTGTAGGATGCACTGTGTGTTCAGATTAAACACCTGTAGGATGCACTGTGTGTTCAGATTAAACACCTGTAGCCTGCACTGTGTTCAGATTAAACACCTGTAGGATGCACTGTGTGTTCAGATTAAACACCTGTAGGATGCACTGTGTGTTCAGATTAAACACAGATTAGATAAACTCTGCGGCTCATTGAAGGAGGACTGAAGTTTGTCCAACGGACCAAAGCTATAACAAAAGATGCAGAACGGAAGTTAGCTGCTAAATGTTTGCTATGACGTAACGTTACCGACTTCATACATCGTTAGCTATGTGGCGTTAACGTCATGAAACATTGACGTCATCTGTCTGACGTGACGTGAGCCAAAGTAGAGCTACGCTCTCTTTCCTCCCCCTATGCTAACCGTTAGCTCCGTTAGCCGTAGCTAAAGTAACGCTAGCGCGAGCTCGTTTTCTCCCTGGGCTAAGCTAAGCTAAGCTAAGCGGCGGTTTCGTACCTCAACACCGAACTCCGTCTATCGTCTCGATGTTTCCAAATGTTCCGACCGGAATACGATGTTTTATTGGCAAAGATAAAATGTAAATGACGCTCAAAGTTCAGACGCTAGTTAACCCGATGATGGTCCCGTTGCCTAGGTAACGGTCTTCTTCTCCTGGTGCGAAGCAGGCGGGTAGCTGTATGGAGACGGTGCTGCTGCCCCCTCGCGGCCGGCAGGGGAATTGGCGGCAGCCCACGAGCCGGGGTCTTCTCCTGCGGACTGAGGCTCCTTGTTGGATTGTTCGACGCCCTTTATGACGGGGTAACATCGACCTATAATGCACTGTAATTATCTTGTGAGAAATGCATCAAATGTGTGTAAATCAATCATTAGAGCAATACGATAATGACACGAGGAACAATAATAATGTTATACAACTAGAAAGTCGCATTACAGTTGTATTTAAGTGCAAATATCATACTCTTGTGTCTCAGTTGTGTGAGAGGCGCCGCCTGCTGAGGCCGGAAGTCACTGACAGCCAATGAGATCACAGCATCATGAACGCTGTCCATGGTGCTGAAAATAAACTATTGATCAATGATGAAGAGCTATTTATTTATTAATCAATAAAAGTGTATCCCACTCTGCAGTTTACTGATTGCCACTATATTGTAGTGGCAGACAGATTATATAGGTACGTGACTTATTTATGGCCTTATTGATCCTATTATATTACGGTTTTCCCACTTATGAACAATTTAATTGCAATTACTAAATTACCAAGCAGTGCCTTATGGATGAAGGTGTGCCAATGACACGCGTGTTCACTTAAAGTTACACAAGAGTAGGAGACGCATTAGAGTTGTAGCCCATTTTTATTTCATGTTCAATAATCACATCACTAATTAACAAGTCATCACTATAAACACTATTGTTTTCCAAACCAAAAAATACAAATCAATGAAGGAAGAAAAAAAAAAACAGCACAAGAAAAAAAGAACAATGAGGTTCTGCCCACGACAGGAAGTCTACCCGACGACAGGAAGTGTACCCACCGGTCGTGTTAGTGTGACAGATGAACTCTACAGGAGGAAGTGACGAGGAGCTGACTAGGGTCTCTCTGTGTGCCCCCCCCCTCATGGTTAATGTGCATCACTTCTAGAGGAACGACGACCTCTGACCTTCAGGGTGTTGTCATGCGTCTACCAGGTCGTCTTCAGACTCCTCCTCAACGATGAATACATCTACACAAGTGTTGCGTCTGCATCTCAAGACTCCCAGAAGCCTTTTCAACGTCGTCGTGCTAATCATCAGGATTACAGCCGGAATAAGAGCGCCGAGCTGAGGACCGACCGCCTGTTGTCTTTCTGGGGCCTTGGAGGCGATGAAACGTGTGTTTACATCCGTGTGCAAGGCCTCAACAAGTGGAGATGAGAGCCTGGGGGGCCGTGACGGCCGGGGGGAGATCAGCTTACTGCCTTTTATTGTGTAAAACATTTGTTGTTGAAAGGATTCCAAGATGAAACTAAATGTGTGTCATGATGAATATTAATGAGTCTGTTAAGTTTATTGCTCTATTCACGTCACTCAACGAGCTCCTTCACTCCATCCCACTGAGCCCTTCTGGAGATATATATTTATATATATAAAATATATATTATATATATATAAATAAATATTTAAATATAAATATATTTATATATATATAAATACATATATATACATACACATATATTATATATATATATATATATATATATATATATATATCTTTTGGATATATTTAAGCATTAAGGTGCATTTTAGTTCATTCAAAGTTTCATTCTCTAGAGGGATGAACATAAATAAATAGGTCCTTCCTGGATGAAGTGTGCTTCAGGTTTCCATAGCAACAGCTCCTCACGTTAAGATGTCTCACGGTGTTCAGGCTGTCAACACTGGAGTCATCATGGGATAATAAAACAAGACATTTCATTCCAAGAGGCCCCACCAAGAAATGATTTAGATAAAAATATGTTTACATTTTAGTAGAGAGCCGATACACTCCAGACGATAGCCAGACCCCTTCGCTAGAAACTCTGCTGAGCGATGCAGCGATGGTATGACCCACAGCACACGATGCTCAGAGGATGATGTCACACACGATGCTCAGAGGATGATGTCACACACGATGCTCAGAGGATGATGTCACACACGATGCTCAGAGGATGATGTCACACACGATGCTCAGAGGATGATGTCACACACGATGCTCAGAGGAGAGAGACATAGAGAGAGACACAGAGGGACATAGATAGAGAGAGAGACAGAGAGAGAGAGGGAGAGAGACATAGAGAAAGAGAGAGGGACATAGATAGAGAGAGACAGAGAGAGAGAGAGCGGTAGAGAGACATAAGGTGTGAACACTAACGCTTTTGTATGATGTCACAAACAGATCAAAGAGTAAAGAGACTAAAACGTTGTAACTACTTGTTGTTGCGTTCCTTTGTTGTTGTTTACTTGTTTACGGTGATTGACAGAGAGGCGGATGAGATGCACGATGGATGAGATCACTGAGGCGAGGAAGAGGAGAAGCTGACCGCTGACGAGGGTTCACCATGCAGGGGGGGGGGTCAGCCCCCTGACTACAGCAACCATATATTACTCCACATAGATACTTAAGTCTATAGAGGGGGGGGGCTATAGCGCATGATGAAGAGCTCAGATGATGAAGAGCTCAGATGATGAGAACTTGAACTACATGACGGGTTCTAACATGTCCAGCCACAGAGGGGGAAGGGTTCCTGGGTGGAGGTCCTGGAAGGAGCTGCTGCCCCCTGAGGAGGAGCAGAGGAGGAAGAGGAGGAGCAGGGAAGGAGCAAGGGAGGAGCAGAGGAGGAGCAGGGGAGGAGCAGGGGAGGAGCAGGGGAGGAGCAGAGGAGGAGCAGAGGAGGCAGAAAGATTCACTGTGGGAGACATGCGGGTGGTGGTGGAGGAGCTGTGTGGGCGGGGCCTGTGGTCGTCCTGGGGGAGGAGCCAGGTGGAGGTGCAGAGGATGGAGGAGCTGTGTGGGCGGGGCCTGTGGTCGTCCTGGGGGAGGAGCCAGGTGGAGGTGAAGTTGAGCTTGAACGACTCAATCTGCGGCAGAAGGTTGGAAGAGAAGAGAAAAAGGGAGGGGGAGACCAAAAAACACAGATGGGAGGAGGTGGGGAAGGGAGGTGGTGAGGGAGGAGGAGGTGGGGGAGGGATGGGGAGGTGGAGGTGGTGACGCGGTGGGGAGGTTGAGATGAGGGACGAGGGACAGAAGAATTAGAGGCCTGCAAGATAAAAGTCAGGAGACGACGGTGATCAGGATCTGATTGGACGAGACCACGGGACAAGCACACACACACACACACACACACACACACACACACACACACGTACACACACACACACACACACACACACACACACACACACACACACACGTACACACACACACACACACACACACACACACGTACACACACACACACACACACGCACACACGTACACACACACACACACACACACACACACACACACACACACACGCACACACACACACGTACACACACACACACACGTACACACACACACACACACGCACACACGTACACACGTACACACACACACACACACACGTACACACACACACACACACGTACACACACACACACGTACACACACCCACGTACACCCACACACGCACGCGCGCACACACACACACACACACACACACACACACACGTACACACACGCACGCGCGCACACACACACACACACACACACACACACTCACACACTCACTCACTCACACACACACACACACGCGTACTTGTCTCGGGGATGTGTGAGGCCAGGGCCAGGCTCTCGGCCTCCTTCAGGCCGTTCTGGGGGGTCCCTGCCAGTCCGGACTGGGGGCCCGGAGCCACGGGGCCGCTCCCTTCGGGGGTCTCGTGGGGCTCCTCAGCCTAGGAACAGGCACTTTGTTACCCGATCAGCTTATTGATCTGTCCAGTAGGGTCTGTGACGGAGACTCCTGGTCCTCTCCGTTGTGATTGGCTGGTCCCTGAAGGTCTCACCTTGGTGTCTCCTCCTCCTGAAGGACTCAGGTCCTCCACGGAGTCCACTTTGGACTGAGTCTTGTCCCTGAAGCTCACTTTGAGGGACTCGATCTTTGCGACGCCACCACCTGCGCACACACACACACACACACACGCACACACACACACACACAAACGCACGCACACACACACACACACACGCACACGCACACACACACACGCACACACACGCACGCACATACGCACACAGTTGATCAGTTAGATAATCTGATGCTCTTATTATCTTGAATTTTTCATGTCTAATTGAAGTGTAATTGAAGTGTAATTGAAGTGTAATTGAAGTATAATTGAAGTGTAATTTAAGTCTAATTGAAGTCTAATTGAAGTGTAATTGAAGTCTAATTGAAGTCTAATTGAAGTCTAATTGAAGTGTAATTGAAGTGTAATTGAAGTGTAATTGAAGTGTAATTGAAGTCTAATTGAAGTCTAATTGAAGTCTAATTGATGCCAGTTTGTTTACATAAAGCCACTGTTGTTTTTTAAAAGCGTTATTTTCTGTAAAATTTAATTTGATAAATTTGTATTTTCCTCTCCAGGAAATAATTACATATGCATGTATTAAATATGTATTTATTTAATGCTTTAAAATGAAATAATATCTAACATAAAACTACATTTGGCAGCCATGGCTTTAGACTGAATGTAATACACGTTGATATTGTAATGTGACGTAATGAGTGTCGGTGTGTGTTGGATGAATAACCCAGTATACATGTAATACACAGTATACATGTAAGTATACATGTAATATATAGTATAGTATAGTAATATATATTGTAATGTGACGTAATGAGTGGAGCTCACCTGGCTTGTGCCTGATGTTGTCCTTGGAGCCGCACCTGGAGGTCACCTTGCTGAGGTCCACCTTCCTGTTGAGGATCTGCACCTGTCAACGGCAACACCCAGTGAGCCCAGTGATGCAGGGACACGGGGACCGGGTCCTCCACGGGGACCGGGTCCTCCACGGGGACCGGGTCCTCCACGGGGACCGGGTCCTCCACGGGGACCGGGTCCTCCACGGGGACCGGGTCCTCCAGAGGGGACCGGGTCCTCCACGGGGACCGGGTCCTCCACGGGGACCGGGTCCTCCACGGGGACCGGGTCCTCCACGGGGACCGGGTCCTCCACGGGGACCGGGTCCTCCACGGGGACCGGGTCCTCCAGAGGGGACCGGGTCCTCCAGAGGGGACCGGGTCCTCCACGGGGACCGGGTCCTCCACGGGGACCGGGTCCTCCACGGGGACCGGGCCGAGGACATTGAACATAAATGTTGTCCGTAGTTTCTGAGCTGTGAAGCTTCAGGAACAACAACCCGGTCTCAACAGGAGGCGGAGCCTATCGGAGGCGGAGCCTATTGGAGGCGGAGCCTATCAGACTGTTATTTGTTTAGTAAGTTAGTGAGAGTTTAAGGAAGCAAGGAAGCAAGGAAGCAAGGGAGCAAGGGAGCAAGGGAGCCAGGTTCTGGGGGAGGGGGCTGTCCAACGAGTCCCTGGAATCCCACAGGACAGCAGAGCGGAGCTGCACCTCCTCCTCCTCCTCCTCCTCTTTGAAGAACACACCACTGACCCCGGGGCAACGTCTCCTCTACTGGACCATCCTCACGTATCAAGGAGCCGCGAGGCCTGTGCACTGGTGTAGGTCGTAAGGTCATAGGCCTCTCATGAGGCAGTAAGGTCATAAGGTCATAGGCCTCTCATGAGGCAGTAAGGTCTTAAGGTCATAGGCCTCTCATGAGGCAGTAAGGTCTTAAGGTCATAGGCCTCTCATGAGGCAGTAAGGTCTTAAGGTCATAGGCCTCTCATGAGGCAGTAAGGTCATAGGCTCTCATAAGGTCATGAGGTCGTAGGCTCTCATAAGGTCGTGAGGCCATAAGGTCATGAGGCCGTAGGCTCTCATAAGGTCATGAGGTCATGAGGTCATGAGGTCATAAGGTCGTGAGGTCATAAGGTCGTGAGGCCATAAGGTCGTGAGGTCATAAGGTCGTGAGGTCATAAGGTCGTGAGGCCATAAGGTCGTGAGGTCATAAGGTCATAAGGTTGTGAGGTCATAAGGTTGTGAGGCCATAAGGTCGTGAGGTCATAAGGTCGTGAGGTCATAAGGTCGTGAGGTCATAAGGTTGTGAGGTCATAAGGTTGTGAGGCCATAAGGTCGTGAGGTCATAAGGTCGTGAGGTCATAAGGTTGTGAGGTCATAAGGTCGTGAGGCCATAAGGTCGTGAGGCCATAAGGTCATGAGGCCGTAGGCTCTCATAAGGTCGTGAGGCCATAAGGTCATGAGGCCGTAGGCTCTCATAAGGTCGTGAGGCCATAAGGTCATGAGGCCGTAGGCTCTCATAAGGTCGTGAGGTCATAAGGTCATGAGGCCGTAGGCTCTCATAAGGTCGTGAGGCCATAAGGTCATGAGGCCGTAGGCTCTCATAAGGTCGTGAGGCCATAAGGTCATGAGGCCGTAGGCTCTCATAAGGTCGTGAGGCCATAAGGTCATGAGGCCGTAGGCTCTCATAAGGTCGTGAGGCCATAAGGTCATGAGGCCGTAGGCTCTCATAAGGTCGTGAGGCCATAAGGTCATGAGGCCGTAGGCTCTCATAAGGTCGTGAGGCCATAAGGTCATGAGGCCGTACTTACTTTCCCTCCTCCAGCAACGTGTTTCATATTTTCCTTGGAGCCCAAACGTGACGAGACGTGGCTGAAGTCCAACTTTATGGAGACTATCTGAACCTACAGGCACACGGCAGGGGGGGGGTGTGAGGGGAGGAGGAGGTGTGAGGGAGGAGGTGTGAGGGGGAGGAGGTGTGAGGGGTGGAGGTGTGAGGAGAGGAGGTGTGAGGGGAGGAGGTGTGAGGGGGGAAGGAGGTGTGAGGGGTGGAGGTGTGAGGGGTGGAGGTGTGAGGAGAGGAGGTGTGGGGGAGGAGGTGTGAGGGGAGGAGGTGTGGGGGGGAAGGAGGTGTGAGGGGTGGAGGTGTGGGGGTGGAGGTGTGAGGGAGAGGAGGTGTGAGGGGGAGGAGGTGTGAGGGGGGGAAGGAGGTGTGAGGGGGTGGAGGTGTGAGGGAGAGGAGGTGTGAGGGGGAGGAGGTGTGAGGGGGGGAAGGAGGAAAGACGACCACAAATAGAGAAGGAGAGAGGAGAAGAGAAGAGGAGAAGAAGTCACCATCACGGGCCGGGTTAGAGAGGAAAGGGGGCGGGGCCAGAACGACGTGAGCTGAGGGGCGCTTGATATCCACCTCAGAGCTGAGGCTTGATTCAATGACAGAGAGACAGGAATCTAAGCCGGACGTCTCCGTCCTCAGGAGCTCATGGACGAAGACACGAGACACAAGGCAGGCGGATAGTTCAGAGGTCAGAGGTCAGAGGACAGAGGTTAGAGGTCAGAGGTTAGAGGACAGAGGTTAGAGGTCAGAGGACAGAGGTTAGAGGACAGAGGTTAGAGGTCAGAGGACAGAGGTTAGAGGACAGAGGTTAGAGGTCAGAGGACAGAGGTTAGAGGACAGAGGTTAGAGGACAGAGGTCAGAGGTTAGAGGTCAGAGGACAGAGGTTAGAGGTCAGAGGTTAGAGGACAGAGGTTAGAGGTCAGAGGACAGAGGTCAGAGGACAGAGGTTAGAGGACAGAGGTCAGAGGACAGAGGTTAGAGGACAGAGGTTAGAGGACAGAGGTTAGAGG
>CM070096.1:337500-342500 GCA_036178185.1 Liparis tanakae | reverse complement strand
ATCCGGCTCCAGTTCTGGCGGCGCCGGTGGAGCCCGTCGAGGCGGCGGCGCTGGGCTTCGCCACCAGGGGGCGCCTCTCTGTCGTCGCCTGGAGAGGAAGAACTTTTAGAAAACAAGCAACAGCTGCGATGGAAACACCACCGACTACATCCATGTCCCCGAGGAGGAGGAGGAGGAGGAGGAGGAGGAGGAGGAGGAGGAGGCATCTTCTGTCTCTACACCAGCTGAGTGACTCGCTGGAGAACCAGGTCAAAGGTCACTTTGAGAAAACATATTCTCAGCGTAACCAGCTGCTCTGTCCACTCAGCACCTCACAGTTCGTTTTTTCATCGCAGACTTTTTGTTGCCGTAGGCGGTCGGGAAATCGGCTTAGGCTCCGCCCACATTGTGTCTATGCAGGAAAACCCTGAACACTCCTTAATAACTACATATTTATTAAAGGATGAATTATATTATTTTATATTACATTATATTATTTTACATTACATTATTTTATCTTATATATATATATATATATATATATATATATATATATATATATATATATATATATATATATTTATAGCTACCTGGACTTGCAGGCTCACTCATCATTTACTTTGAGCATAGAGATAGCCAGCGAAGCTCCTCCCCCAGGTCCTAGTGCCCGGCCATTATACCAGTCAGTATGATCTTAGGGGGCCGAACGAGGAGGAGCCCTGAGCCCTGACCTCTGAGCCCTGACCCCTGACCTCTGACCCCAGAGCCCTGACCCCTGACCCCAGAGCCCTGGCCCCTGACCCCTGGCCCCTGACCCCTGAGCCCCTACCAGGATGTCAGAACTTGAGGTCCAGGTAGACGTCCTCAGTCTCCCTGGAGACCAGAACCCTAGAACCGAGTCCACTGCTTATACCTACCTTGGGCCTGGTGCTGGTGGAGGAGGATGCTGCAGGGCGGGTGGTGCTGGTGGAGGAGGATGCTGCAGGGCGGGTGGTGCTGGTGGAGGATGCAGGGCGGGTGGTGCTGGTGGAGGATGCTGCAGGGCGGGTGGTGCTGGTGGAGGAGGATGCTGCAGGGCGGGTGGTGCTGGTGGAGGAGGATGCTGCAGGGCGGGTGGTGCTGGTGGAGGAGGATGCTGCAGGGCGGGTGGTGGAGGTGGAGGATGCAGGGCGGGTGGTGGAGGTGGAGGATGCAGGGCGGGTGGTGGAGGTGGAGGATGCAGGGCGGGTGGTGCTGGTGGAGGTGACGGAGGGCCTCTTTGGCCCAGCTGTGGGTACGGCCCTGGCCGAGGTGGAGGTGGAGGTGGAGGTGGAGGGGGGGCGTTTAGGTGGAGCTGTGACCCCGGCGGCGGCACCCACACGAGTTTTAGTAGTGGTGGCGCTCGGCTTGGTCGCCACGGCAACCGGCTGTGAGGAGGAACGAGGAGAAGACAAGCAAAGCATGAGGAACACGAGGAGGAACACGAGGAGGAGGAACACGAGGAGGAGGAACACCCCATAGACCCACCTTAGCCTTCACCCCCGGCTCCCTCCTCTGGGGGGCGCTGCTCTTCTTCTCCTTCTCGGCGGCGGCCTTGATGTCCTTCTTCTCCACCGCCTTCTGGTTCACCTGCTGCTCCTCCTGCTGCTCCTCCTGCTTGCTTTGGTCTGCGTCCTCCTTCTTCTCCTTCTCCTCCTTCTCCAGCTGCTGCTGCAGGGTCTTCTCCGACTGAGGATCCGTCTTAACCTCCTTCATCTCCTTCTCCTGGAGCTCCTCAGGGTTCTCCTTCTCCTGGAGCTCCTCAGGGTTCTCCTTCTGCTGGAGCGCCTCAGGGTTCTCCTTCTGCTGGAGCGCCTCAGGGTTCTCCTTCTCCTGGAGCTCCTCAGGGTTCTCCTTCTGCTGGAGCTCCTCAGGGTTCTCCTTCTGCTGGAGCTCTTCAGGGTTCTCCTTCTGCTGGAGCGCCTCAGGGTTCTCCTTCTGCTGGAGCCCCTCAGGGTTCTCCTTCTGCTGGAGCGCCTCAGGGTTCTCCTTCTGCTGGAGCGCCTCAGGGTTCTCCTTCTGCTGGAGCTCCTCAGGGTTCTCCTTCTGCTGGAGCTCCTCGGTGGACTTCTCCTGCTGGTCTTTCTCCACCTCTGTTACTCGTACCACCTTCTCCTCCTTCAGCACCTCCTCCTCGGTACTCCAGTCCACCTTCACTCCCTTCTGCTCCGTCACCTTCTGCTTCTCCTTTTCTGTCTCCTTCTTTTCCTCCACCTCCGTCACCTTCACTTTCTGCTCTTTAGTAACTCCTGCATCCTTCACCTCCTTCTCTCTCTCCTTCTCTCTCTCCTTCTCCTTCTCCACCTCCTTCTCCAGCATGGCTGGAGTCTCCCTGGCGGCGTGCTCCACCTTGACGCTCCTCTGAGGGTCCAACAGGTCCAACAGCTCCTCCTTCTCCTCCTCCATCTTGTCAGGTTTTACTGAAAGACAACAGATCAGAGTCACGACCAGGGCGTCGTCACGGCAACGCCAGGTCGCCTCTGACTCCTCCCACTTTGGTCACCGAGAGAAAAGGAACGAAACAACGTCTCCAAAGGGTCAACGTCTCATCCCGAGGAGCACCTCCCCCGAGAGGAGGAGCACCTCCACCAGAGAGGAGCACCTCCCCCGAGAGGAGGAGCACCTTCACCGAGAGGACAGGCTGCCAGGCAACGCTGACCTTTGACCTCTAAACACACTTCAAGGTGACGGTGTGCGTGGCGACTGAAGGTCAGAGGGCAACAGGTCTCAATCAGGGGGATGGAGGTTAATAATAATAATAACAATAATAATAATAATAATAATAACAATAATAATAATGTATGTGGCAAAATGTGAATAAATTACTGGAAGGCACTCGGACAGAAAACACACACACACACACACACAGTTCTCCTTCATCCGTTGGATGAGTCTCCTCCTCTTCTTCATCCTCTAGTCACTCCACAACCTTCCTCCAGCTCCCTCCTCTTCATCGCTCCAGCTTCCTCATTCTTCACCTCAACCTTTGCTTCTTGTTTTCTTCATTCACCTCCCTCCCTCCTCCCTCCTCCCTCCTCCCTCCTCCTTCCCTCCCTCCCTCCCTCCCTCCCTCCCTCCCTCCCTCACCCCCTCCCTATGCTATCACCAGAGGTGGTGTTAGCGTAGCATTGCTATGCTACTTGCAGCATGGGTCCTGGTCATTGAACACATCACTCCCGTCTCTCCCGTGAGCCCCTCCCCCGCTGCCGGCCTGAGGCTCCTCCCACAGGGGCCGCTGACACCTACCGGCCCCCGTGGTGCGTTCAGGGTCCGCTTCATGGCCACCTCTCCGGGCCTCTCCGGGTTCCTCCTCGGCCCCGGGGTCTCCTTGTGAAGCGGCGCTGGAGGCCCCGCCCCCACAGCCAGCGGCCCCGCCCCCACAGCCAGCGCCCCCACAGCCAGCGGGCTCCTTCTCGGCCGGCGGCGCCAGAGGGGGCGGGGGGGCCCGAGACGGGTCCTCGGCCACGGTGAGCGAGCGCTTCATGGAGCGCGGCGAGCGGCGGGGAGCGGCCGCCCCGCTGCCCTCTGGGTATTTCGCGGGCGGCTCCAGGTGAGAGCACTCGGACATCGCCCGCCGCATCGCCTTCCTCTGGCGCTCGGCCCGGCCCATGAAGCACGGCTCCAACTCCTCCTCCCGCTCCTCTTCATCGCTGTCGCCCCCTGAAGAGTCCGGGCCGGCTCCACCTGACGGGGATGCCTCCGTCAGGCAGGGGGGGGGCGGCTCCGCCCGCCGAGCCGGGGAGCCAGGTAGAGGGGGCGGGGCCCCCCTGCTGGCGCCGCCTCCTCCCAGGGCGGGGGGGCATCCGCCCGGGGAGGGGGAGGGGGAGGGGCTGCCCGGGCCGTCCCCCGCGCTGCTCAGTGAGACGCCTCCGGCCCCGCTCGCCACCTCCGGCTCCGCCTCCTCACCGCTGCCGGCCGGCGGCTGGAAGAAGCTCGGCTTGTCCGTGGGGGGGTCCGTGGGGGGGTCCGTGGGGGGGGGCTGCCAGCCCCAGCCCGGAGCGCAGGGCGTCGCGGCGGACAGAGAAGACATGGCTGCTCCTCCTCTGGTCTCAGGTGACGGAGGAGATCTCCAGCACCTCCTTTGTTGACGGCGTTCCTCCTTCAGCTCTCAGGTGTCGGAGCCTCTGAGCCGCACACACACTGAGCTGCTGGAGGAGGAACAGCTCCCTCCCTCTCTCCCTCTCTCTCTCCCTCTCCCTCTCCCTCTCTCTGAGTGATCATGTGACCCGGTGGTGGCTGCCTATTGGCTGCTGGTTCCAGATCCCTCCCACTGTGGTGGAGTGAGTACCCCCCCCCCCTGTAGGTTTCTCTTTCTCTCTACGTCTTTCTCTCCCCTTTCAATTCTTCCTTCCTTCTTTCTCGTTCCGTCTCATGGTAAAAAAGCCCAATGCACACACACACACAACCACACACACACACACACACACACAACCACACACACACACACACAGACACACACACACACACACACACACACACACACACACACACACACACACACACACACACACACACACACACACACACACACACACACACACACACACACACACACACACACACACACACACACACACACACACACACACACAGACACACACACACACAACCACACACACACACACACACACACACAGCCCTGGTCACACGTGGTACTTCACCTCACATGTTCTGCAGTATTATGGGATGCATACTAACGAACGTCTTTGGTAAGTTGTATTCTTTGATTACTTTAGGTCCTAACGAGGAGGGGGCGGGGCTTAGGACCAATACTGCAACCAGCCACCAGGGGGCGGGCGAGAGGTTTGGGCTGGTGTGTCCAAAGAGAGAGAAGGGGGAGAGAGGGAGGTGATCCCAGGAGTGGAGAGAGAGGAGGATGACCTCAGGGCTGACGGAGGAGTGGATGATGGAGGGAGTGTCTCTCCTCTTCGGCCCGTCACAACACCTCTTCCTCGCTGAGCAGCCATTGTTTCCCCCTCACCCCATTAGTCGCCAGGGCAACC
>CM070096.1:327500-332500 GCA_036178185.1 Liparis tanakae | reverse complement strand
CTCAGGTCGCCGAAGTCGAACGGCTCGCCGCCGCTGCTCTCTGTGGCGTCGCTCAGGAGCCACGAAGCATCGGAGGGCGAGAGGGGCGGGGCCGAGGCCGACGCCCAGCCTCCGGGGGAGGGGCTCGGCTGGGAGGCGGGGCTAAAAGGAGACGCGTCCCCCTCAGGCGTGCCGCGCACACCGGACTCTCGGAGGGAGCGCGTGGGACACGCCACGCCGTCGACCGCGTCGGCGCCGGGCGGAAACACCCGAAGACTCGCGTCTTCGGTCTCCATCGGGAGGTCGAAGGGATCCCCGGGCAGCGGCGCCGCGGGGGCGGAGCCGGGCGCGGAGGAGGGCATCGTGAACGGCGCCGCGGTGGCCTTCAGCTCGCTGCTCAGCACCACAGGGGGAGGGGCCAGGCCCGCCAACGAGACCTGAGCAGGACCCCCCAGGTCCAGCCCCGCCTCCTCCGGGAGGGGGGGCTCCGCCGCCGCCCCCCACTCCTCCGGGAGCCTCCTCCTGCTCTTGCCCTTCTTCCCGCGGCCGCCGCTCCTCCCCAGCTGCTCCTCCCAGCAGCCGTCCCCCCGGTCCCTCCTCGGGCCGATGCGCTGGTAGAACTCCTCGGCGGGGGGCGTGTCCTCGGCCTGGGCGCCGCTCTCCGGGGGCTCGGCGCCGCCCTCGTCCTTCTGTCTCCTTTTCTTCTTCCTCTTCTGCTTGCGGTCCGAAGCGTCCTGCTCGTCGCCGCCCTCTCGGCCCGGCACTCCGCCGAGGTCTCCGACGTGCCGACCGATCACCGTGGAAACGCTGGGGCTGAACAGGAGGTGGTCCGGGCCCGGCCAGCCTGGAGGACCTTGTTGTGGGTGGAGAGGAGACGTGACGGGGCATCCATGAGCTCACATCAAAGAGAACCACACTGGAATGTATTGGACAGAGGCTTTGATGTCCCGTCTGCTCACACACACACACACACACACACACACAGGTACCACAGCGCCGACCACCGGGGCTCCGTCACAGAAAACATCATGTGTGTGTGTGTGTGTGTGTGTGTGTCTCAAGCGGCCCCTAAAGATGAGACATGTCTCCCGTGTCAATGCAACTCAAACATGCTGAGTCATGGTGCATCCGGCTCCCCTCCGGCTCTAGAACCACGAGCGCTTAGACTGCAGCGCAGAGTCAGGTGTGTGAGTGTGTAGCACCTGTACGGTCCAAAGTACACACACGCCAACGGACTGAATGGTGCCGCAGGAAAGGAGGTCAGGTCATAAATAACGCTCAGGTAGACGGAGGGAACAAAGAGACAGTTACTGTGGCCCAGTTTGATTCTAGTTTACAGTTATATATACACACACACATTCACATACAGAGACACACACATTCACACACACAAAGACACACACACACACACATACACCCACACAAAGCCACACACACACACACACATATTATTATAATAAACCAGAGCCGATACCTCTAGAAGACCCAGTGAGAGAGAGTCCTTCAGGATCCACACACAGCTTGTGTTATACAAATGTGTGTGTGTGTGTGTGTGTGTGGGTGTGTGAGAGAGAGTGAGAGAGTGTGAGAGTGTGTGTGGGCATGTGAGACTCATTGATGAGTCATGATGTGTTACCTCCTAGTTGACACATACCAGAAGAGACTATGCACACACACACTCTCTCACACACACACACACACACACACACACACACACACACTTCTATTGCTTCACCACAGGATTGATTGAAGAGTTTGTGAATGAATGAATCATCTCTGTGAGTCAAGCCGTTACAAAGTGTGTGTCTGTGTGTGTCTCTGTGTGTCTCTGTGTGTGTGTGTGTGTGTCTGTCTGTGTCTGTCTGTGTGCATCTGTGTGTGTGTCTCTGTGTGTGTGTGTGTGTGTCCTGCACCCCTCTGGGGAGCCAATGAGACGTCAGGGCTCCGGAAGGTAAACAACACACCTGCAGTCGTCATGTTTACCTGCTGCCGGCTCCAGGGGGCTGCGGGGGGGCGGAGCTTCTGAAGCCACTGGGGGGGGCGGAGCTTCTGAAGCCACTGGGGGGGGCGGAGCTTCTGAAGCCACTGGGGGGGGCGGAGCTTCTGCTACACGCTGAACCCTCTGTGAGGAGAGGGGCGCGGCCCCCACCTCCACACCTATCCCACCGGGCTGGGAGGAAACTGTCAATCAAGAGAGAGAGGGAGAGAGGGAGCAGTGTTAGCATCAGTGCTAATGCAGAGCAGGGTTAGCATCAGTGCTAATGCAGCAGCAGTGTTAGCATCAGTGCTAATGCAGAGCAGTGTTAGCATCAGTGCTAATGCAGTACCTGTGGAAGCTCCCATCAGGCCAGGATCCATCAACTGGGCCGAGCTGCTCTGAGAACCATCAGGGTCTGAAGAACACTCCATGGAGGCTGGAGGGAGGAGGAGAGGAAGAAGAGGGGGGGAAGAAGAGAGGGAGGAGAAGAAAAGAAGAAGATAGGGAGGAGAAGAGAAGAAGAAGAGAGGGAGGAGAAGAGGAAGAAGAGGGAGGGGAAGAAGAGGGAGGGGAAGAAGAGAGGGAGGGGAAGAAGAGAGGGAGGAGGGCCACGCAGTGGAGAAAGTTGAGGAGAACAATGGGAAAGAAGTGAAGATGGAGTAAACAAAGGAGGGAAAGATGGAGCAAGAGGTCATGAAGGAGGAGGTAGACAACAAGGAAGGAGGAGGCAAGAAGAGGAAAGGGGTCAGGATGTGTCCACATTTTAGCAAACACAAGTATCAGACCCATAAATACCTGTTTATAACTGTTTATCATTACTATATATATATATATATATATATATATATATATATATATATATATATATATATATATACATATATATATCAGTGTTTCCCCTACCATTAGAACAGGGTGGCGAGCCGCCACCCTGAAATCTCTGCCCGCCACCCTGTAATTTTCAGGAGCTTCTTCATCATATATATAATACTTCATGGACACAGTGATATTTTAGCAGTGAAATAAGGTGTATTTGATAAACAGAAAATATGCCATATGCATCATAAGAGAATTAGACAGGTGCACAAATGTTGGCACCCCAACAGAAAAATCACATTAATATTTAGTAGAGCCTCCTTTTGCAAAGATAACCGCCTCCAGACGCTCCTCTAGCCTCTGATGAGTGTCTGGGTTCTGGATGAAGGTGTTTTGGACCGTTCTTCCTTACAAAACATCTCCAGGTCAGTCAGGGTGATGGGTGCCGAGCGTGGACGGCCCCTTCGGGTCACCCCAGAGAGTTTCAGTGATATTCTAGTCTGGCGACTGGGAGTCGTTCCAGAACATTGTGGTTGTTCCTCTGCATGAACACCTTGTGGATGTGGATAACTCGTTGTGGCCTTTCTAAAGTTGAAACCATCCTGCTGGTCATCTTTGTCTTTAGATCATCTGACAGCTGCTTGATGCCTCATGTTGCCACTGTTCAGAGGAGTCACAGAGAAGCACAGCCGGCCATCGGCTCCTTAAATACCTTTCTAGTGACTGGATGCACCTTTCTATGGAACTGAAGGCTTAACGAGTTATTCAGACTAATTACGTGTTGCAGTTAATCAGCATTTAGTAGGTACAGGTATTCAAATCAACAACACGATAAGGGTGCCCAAACTTTTGCACAGCCTATTTTTCACATTTGATTTAATTTCACACAACTCAATACTGCTACACCAAATATCTTTGTCCGAAAAACACCACAGCACTCAGTGTTAATTAGAAAATTAATATTACACAACTGGGATCTTTCTTTGGTGAAGAGTAAATTATCATCCAGCCTCAGAGGGGGGCCTAAACTTTTGCACACGACTGTATTTAGAGATAGGATATTTGAGTTTTCTTTAGCTCTAAGCCATAATCAGCAATATTAAAAGAATAAAAGGCTTGCAATATTTCAGTTGATTTGTAATGAATCCAGAATGCATTACATTTTAGTTTTCTAATTGCATTACAGAAAATAAAGAACTTTATCACAATATTCAAATTTTCTGAGACAGTCCTGTATATAGTGGTACCTGATAAGAAGTCTGTAGCCTGCTGCTGGTTAAACAAGCGTGGCTCCTCCCCCCGTGGCTCCTCCCCCCGTGGCTCCTCCCCCCGTGGCTCCTCCCCCTGTGGCTCCGGGCGTAGCCCCGACATCTGTCCACCTGCAGAGACCACACGAGTCATCAGCACAGAGTCATCGGCCTCCGATGGCCACGTGAGGTCAGGACCACTGGAACGCCGCCGGACACGAGAATAAGAGAAAGACAAACACACACTAACAGACACACAATACGACACACACACACACGCACACGCACACAGACACACAGACACACACACACACACACACACACACCCCGCCGGGTAGCCCCGCCCCTCGACCTCAGTCTCTCTCTCTCATCCTTCAACTCTGGTCCACCCCGGTCTACCACTGGGGGGGGGGTCTTTGATGCACCAGCTTGTGGGTGGAAGAGAGGAGTTAGGCTGGAAGGTAACAGCGAGGAGAGGAAGAGGAGGAAGGAGGAGGAGGAAGGAGGTCTCCCAGCGGTGCTCACACAGGGTGACATGAGGCGAACAGACAGGACGCCACCCACAGTCAGACAGTCACAGTCTCTGTCTCTCTGCCTGTCTGTCTCTCTCCCGAACTATCGGTCTGTCTGTCTGTCTGTCTGTGTCTCTGCCTGTCTGTCTGTCTGTCTGTCTGTCTGTCTGTCTGTCTGTCTGTCTGTCTGTCTGTCTGGACATTAACGCTAAGTTGGTTGAAACAAGCTTGAAGTACGACCCCTCTCCTCCCCTCATGGACCGGTCCAGGTCGGACCCGTAGGGTGGAGCCTGACTCTCATCATGAGCGATGACACGAGGTGATGACTCTGAAGGGGGGGGGGGGGGGGGGGCTGACAGAGGACGGCGGGACAGACTGGAGCAGCTATCAGATTGGATGAACTTTATCGTCGCTGAGGGGACACACACACACACACACACACACACAGACACAGACACACACACACAC
>CM070096.1:312500-320000 GCA_036178185.1 Liparis tanakae | reverse complement strand
TCCACCCCCTCTGCAGTTGAGCCTTACCACACCCCGCTCCACCCCCTCTGCAGCTGAGCCTAACCACGCCCCGCTCCACCCCCTCTGCAGCTGAGCCTAACCACGCCCCGCTCCACCCCCTCTGCAGCTGAGCCTAACCACACCCCGCTCCACCCCCTCTGCAGCTGAGCCTAACCACACCCTTCCACCCCCTCTGCAGCCCGAAACACCCTGCATGTAATAACATAACTTCTACATGATCATTATGTAATAACATAACTTCTACATGATCATTATGTAATAACATAACTTCTACATGATCATTATGTAATAACATAACTTCTACATGATCATTATGTAATAACATAACTTCTACATGATCATTATGTAATAACATAACTTCTACATGATCATTATGTAATAACATAACTTATACATGATCATTATGTAATAACATAACATCCCATATTTATGACATTATTAATATTGAGCCATGTGCAGATTAATCAGGCTGTGAGGGCTTTCCCATGTCAGTCAGGGTGTGTGTGTGTGTGTGTGTGTGTGTGTGTGTGTGTGTGTGTGTGTGTGTGTGTGTCCTGCTGCTCCCACATCCATCCAGCGCCTTGATGGAACTCAGAGGGCCTGTTTGAGGTTGAGTGAAAGGGCTAGTGTTCAACTGTGTGTGTGTGTGTGTATACGTGTGTGTGTGTGTGTGTATACAAATGTGTGTGTGTGTATACATGTGTGTGTGTGTGTGTGTGTATATATGTGTGAGCTGATTTCTGTCTCAGGTCAGTGTGATTCAACACTTGCTGCAGCTCAGTGTGCAACTTAGTGAGAGAGACAGGTAGAGACTCTCTCTCTCTCACACACACACACACACACACACACACACACACACACACACACACACACACACACACACACACTTTCAATGGCCTATTGTTGCAGAGGCTGAACGCATCGCAATGGAATGCAACACACACACACACACACACACACGCCAAACTAATCCCAAAACAAACACTGTCACGCACTCATCCAGGGCTAGGACATGTCAGCGGATATTTGCTTGTCTGTGTGTGTGTGAGTGGGTGTAGGTGTGTGTAGGTGTGTGTGTGTGTGTGTGTGTGAGTGTCTGTGTGTGTGTGTGTGTGTGTGTGTGTGTGTGTGTGCACTGCTAGTCTGCTGAATCAACGCTATAGTGGATTAGATTCTTTAAATTTCTCTCATGCCTAAATATTTGTCGACTGATATTTAATTACAACTTAATTATAGACACCTCCTATATAAAATAAATTATACACGTATAAATATATATATAATATATATACAAACACAAACACACATAAGTATCAAACGGTGACAACGTGTTTATCCCTGAATTCTCAGCTTTATTTGAGGATGTTGAGACTTTTATTGTGAAGGATTAGCATGAACCCGTTTCCCCGCCGCTAGTTGGACCCGATGGCGTCGGAGGAGGCGTCCAGTGAATGATGACACACACACACACACACGCACACATGTGTGCGTGTGTGTGTGCTTGTGAGGTTGTGT
Organism: Liparis tanakae; assembly: GCA_036178185.1. Taxonomy (NCBI): domain Eukaryota; kingdom Metazoa; phylum Chordata; class Actinopteri; order Perciformes; family Liparidae; genus Liparis; species Liparis tanakae. Next base: position 318,464 of record CM070096.1, on the reverse strand, counting down.
GTGTGTGTGTGTGTGTGTGTAGATTCATAACCCGTTCTCCCGTCCTGAGTGGCGTTCCTCTGAGCTGCAGCCGGTGGATAAGAAAGGGAGCGAGCGTCGTCTAGCCGGCTGACCTTTGACCCCGAGGCCTCTGACCAATAGAAGCTGCGCATGGAGCCTCCCAGGAGACGCTATCTTATGACCCCTGACCTCACCTACATCACAGAGCTCAATGGATCTCTTCTTCTGTTGGAACCATTAGCCGCCGCCCCCAACTGCGCCGTGCGCCAGTAGCACTCAGGAGCTAACGCAGCGCCACGGACCCAACGCCACGGACCCAACGCCACGGACCCAACGCCACGCCGACCCAACGCCACGGACCCAACGCCACGGACCCAACGCCACGGACCCAACGCCACGCCGACCCAACGCCACGCCGACCCAACGCCACGGACCCAACGCCACGGACCCAACGCCACGGACCCAACGCCACGCCAACCCAACGCCACGGACCCAACGCCACGCCGACCCAACGCCACGGACCCAACGCCACGGACCCAACGCCCGACGCGCGCCCAACGCCCGACCCAACGCCACGGACCCAACGCCACGGACCCAACGCCACGCCGACCCAACGTCACGCCGACCCAACGTCACCGACCCAACGCCACGGACCCAACGCCACGCCGACCCAACGCCACGGACCCAACGCCACGGACCCAACGCCACGCCGACCCAACGTCACGGACCCAACGCCACGCCAACCCAACGCCACGGACCCAACGCCACGCCGACCCAACGCCACGCCGACCCAACGCCACGGACCCAACGCCACGCCGACCCAACGTCACGGACCCAACGCCACGCCAACCCAACGCCACGGACCCAACACCACGCCGACCCAACGCCACGCCGACCCAACGCCACGGACCCAACGCCTGGGGTCACAAGTGACTGAAACAAGGGATGAAAACCTGAGGCACGGGAGGAAGAAGATGAGAACAGATCGTTGTTTGCATTTCATACAGAAAGAATGAATGAAAGAAAGAAAGAAAGAACGAAAGAAAGAAAGAACAAAAGAAAGAAAGAAAGAAAGAAAGAAAGGATGACTGCGTAGAACACAGACGCTGCTGAGCTTTGTCGGATGTTTTGGTTGAATCAACCAATCAGGATCAAGGACTCAGAGCGTCGGCTGTCATGCAGCGCTTTGTGTTTCAGGCCACGGGCGCCATGCTAACGGGAGAGCAGCCGCTTAGCCGCGGGGAGTATTGATCACTGATCATAAACGCAGAGGGGAGTATTGATCACTGATCATAGACGCAGCGGGGAGTATTGATCACTGATCATAAACGCTGTGGGGGGGGGGGCCTGGCTGCACATTACACACTGAACACAGGTGAGGTCACTCTGGGGGAGGGGGGCCAGTCCTAACCCCTCAAGCCCTAAAACCTGATCACTGGGGGGGGGGGGGGGGGGGACTGCTCCATGATGAATTCAGGGCCTCGGGTCAGTTGTTCCTCTCATTTCCCTCTCAGTAATCTGGGAGGATTGGAGAGTAATCTGGAGAGAAGCCTCTACTGCCATTCCTCTTTACACCATCAGTTTGGGGAAAAGAGCAATAATGTCAAGCAATAATGTCCCAGCCAGTATAATTATTATTAATGATGCATGCTGGGATAAAAACGAAGAGTTGTGTTTCATGCAACTCGAACCAGAGGAACAGTGTGTCCCTTTGAACATCAGTTGAAGTCCATGACAACAATGTAATTCATAAACTTTCGCTATAATCTAAATCAAATCTTGACCCCTGAAGTGCCCGTTAGCCGTGAGCAGCTTCGTGTAGCAGCAGGCAGCCAATGAGCAGCAGCGATGCTACTATACGCCAGACTATAACCACAGCGAGGCTGTGATGGAGTGTGCCGGTTGGCTACAGCCGGTAGCACCGTCAAAACGGCCCGGTGTGTTCCCGGAGTCAAGCTACCTAGCATAACTGCTCCGGCTGCCGTGACGGTGCAACTTCACCCAGGCTGCCTCAAGTGCTGTCGGGAATATCGGAAGCACCATATTTAGTCACACGTGACCTGCCCACCTTCGTAGTAAACGTGACGGGGAGGGGGGGGGGTGAAGCTCGCAGTCGGTTTAGCTGCCACACGTCCGTGAAGTCGCAGAACAACTGCCCTCTGGCTGGGAACCTGGCAACTACGTTACTGCCGCGCCCTCGGTTTCCGAGGCGCACCTGAAGGCACCGTTATGTCCTCCGCCGCCGGTCCCAAATCAGCGTCACTCACTGCTACACAAACTAACCGTCGGTGCGCGCGCTGCCGTCGCGCTGGCGGCGAACTGCGCACGTTCCCCTGGCGGCGCGAGCGCGACACAAACGTTGGTCGAGTTGAAAGAGGCTCACCGTTAGATGAAAGAGGCTCACCGTTAGATGAAAGAGGCTCTTCTTTTTTATTCTGACAGTTTGTCGGGAGTCCGCGAGCGCCGCTGTCACCGCTACGATCCGCCCACCGGAGTGAGCTCTCCGCCGGCCCGCGGACTCGTGTGCTCCCGCCCCGGGGGAGCTGCGAGCCAATCAGAGAGCGACGCCGGTGACCGGCTTCCGCGTGATCCAATGAAAGCGGCGCTCTACTGCGAGTGACGGGCTTATCCTCCAATCACAGCTTTCAAACCCCTCCGCCGTCCCCAGATGTACTTTTGACGGACAGCTCGCGCACACAATGGAGAAGTTTGACTCCTTCTACGGGACGCTGCCGGCCCAATGGGGGGGCACCGGGGCACTGGGGCACCAGGGGGAGCACCGGGGGGGGGAGCACCGGGGGGGGGAGCACCGGGGGGGGGAGCACCGGGAAGACGCCTTGACGTCGTCCACATCACCGGAATGTCTCCGCGAGGAGCTGCCGGTCAGAAACCAGAGACGAACCGGATCCTGTCTCATGGATGGACAGTCAGACCGTATTATTATCTATTTTACATAATAAAATCGTTCTAGCTGGAAGGTAAAATAGTTCAATACAAATCACAAAAAACATGATTATTATAACTTTCTGTCAGTATATTGACAGTGAGAAATACTAATGGCGGTCGATTAGTTGATATTGTCTTTTTTAAAGGTATCGAACACGTTATCGTGGCTAATCTAAACAAATTCAAATCAGTTTTAACCTCAAACTGGTTCAACCTCACATGTAGAGTTAGATCGACACCTAGTGGTGGAAACGGCACAGTGCTGCTGAGAAGACCTGTGTGCAGATCAATATATATATCTATAAATAAAATTAAAATAATATATATATATATTTATATTTATTTATATATGTATTTATATATACACATACATATATTTATTTATATATATATATGTATTTGTACATATAAATATATTTATACATGTATATATGAATATATGTATATATATATATATATATATATATATATATATATATATATGCATCTATGACAGTGAGATTGAACCAAAGCCACTCAAAGACAGATGGATCAGACGTCAGACATTTGCTTTCAAAGAGGTTTATTGAAAGAAGTATTTTTTAAATGTTATAAAGTTGATTGATAATCACACAGAACCTGGAGCTCCACCCTCAGGAACACGCTGCTCCGAGTCCTACCATCTGGTTCCACGGAGAGGGTTAAGAAGATTCTCAAAACATTTGTTATTATTATTATTTTCTCATGACATCACATGTGAAAGACATGCTATTGCTCACAGAGGGGAGGCCCTCAGAGGGTTGATGGCCTTCACAGGAGGGTTCTACATATTCAGATGCATTGATTCGAGCTGCGTGATATTTGTAAGGTCGTTGTAGATATTTGGGGAATGGTGATGAGTTGTGCTTCACATGCGTCGTCATCATCAGGAACAGAGATACAAAGACACAAAGACTCAGTTCTATCACCTAGGATCACTATGCAGCTACTCAGGAACACTTCCTCCACAGCCTGGAAGAAGGATGTATATACACATTATATATATATATATATATATATATATATATATATATATATATATATATACACACATACATATATATATATAATGTGTATATATATATATATATACACACATACATATATATATATACTGTGTATATATATATACACATACATATATATATATACTGTGTATATATATATATACAAATATATATATATATACATACATATATATATATTTATATATATACACAAATATATTTATATATATATATATAAAAATATATATATATATATATATATATATGTAGATACATACATATAGGTAAATATAAATATGACTCATTCAGTGTTTCACTCACAGTTTGATAAATAAATCATCTGCACATCAAACATTGTGAATGATTCTCAGCATGCAAGTCAACATGTGACATTATTAAAGTCTTCCGTTCATCATCGTCATCATCACCTTCATAACCTTCATCGGCTTGATGCATGTATTTGTTTTCAATCGGGTGATAATTTAATAATAAGTTAGTATATGTTCCTCTATAGTGTTCTGCGCCTCACAGCATGCAGACGACTCAGGGCAGAGCGGCGAGACGGCGCCCCGGCCTGACAGAAGCCCACGTGCACCTGATGCTCTACGTGCACCTGATGCTCTACGAGCACCTGACGCTCGCCGTGTACGAGCGTCAGGTGCAGGGTAGACTCGTAGAGCATCAGGTGCACGTAGAGCATCAGGTGCAGGGTGAGCGTCAGGTCACGTGGCGGCCGCGTGCGTGTTGGCGTGCATGTGGTCAGTAATAAATACATTGTGTTCACTTCTCATAACAAGGTGATAAAAACACAGCAAAGAGAAATAATCCTACAACAATAAATAAACAGCTTCAACCACGAGGGCCAATTACAATCGTCACAAGGTCTCCTCCCTTCTGATTGGTCGGTTTGGAGTTTGCAGTTAAGCTGCTACACGTCTTAACTGTTTAAAGGACTATTGCACTTCTTCAGCAGGCTCCGCCCCCTCTGCTCATGTCAGGAAGACGTCACAGTTATTGAAATTATGAGTGTTCATCACTGCCCCCGAGGCTTCTGGGTAATCTCCAGGCCTCAGTGTTCACCTCCATCACTTTGCTATTGTTCAGCCTACAGATTGAGAGAGATTTAAAGGGAGGGGGGGGGGGACTTGTGACTGTTGGAAGATTTATTCTTCAAACTCTAGATCTGATGTTCCAGGTTCAGAACCCCAGATCCTGATCCCCATGGACCAGCCTTCCTCTGCAGGGACAGGATATGATGCAATAGAGACCAGCCTTCCTCTGCAGTTTCTTGCACCTCCCATAGTCACGCTGTGGATCAGGGGCGGAGGTTCTTCCTCCTGGGATCACGATAGCTGTCGTGTGGAGACTTCTTACAGGTTTGTATTTGTGCTTATCGCCTGTTCAGAAACCAGTAGAACCGGTAGAACCGGTAGAACCAGTAGAACCAGTCAGAAGTCCTCCGGTACTCCCCCTAACCCCCCTGAGCCGGTGTTCTGTCATTTTTCTGTCATTTTTTGCTGCCTTGTAAAAATTTGCTACCAGCTGCATATACTGATAGGTGTGTATCGATTCATGCTACCCTATAAAAAAATGCTACTTTATGGTTTTATACATCTGTACATCAAATAAAGGCATAAAGTAAGTATTTTTTTCTGTCATGAGTCTAATTATAAAAAGTGTAATGAAATTGATTTATATCAGGTGATGTCACTCACCGTTATCAGCCGTGCATGACGTGCATGACGTGCAACTCGGAAAATCGACTCGGCGCATGCGCAATAGCACAAGGCAGCGGTTTTTGACAAGCAGCATTAAATGACAGAACACCGGTCCAGACCTGAGTTCAGGTCTTCTTTTGCATATCCACTGTCCAGAGGCCATGGTCACCGTGGACTGGCTGTGGTCTGGGTGAAAAGCATTCTGGGTAATAATGATGAAATCTGAGGTAGCAAATTCAACTGTGACGACGAGACTCAGGATGAGGTCTCTCTCC
>CM070096.1:270000-297500 GCA_036178185.1 Liparis tanakae | reverse complement strand
AGGCCCCCCCCTCCCCCCCCCCCCCCTACCTGCGTGACCTTCTCCGTGACGTGGTGCGTGCGGTCCATCAGCTTGCAGGGCGCCAGCAGGTCCATCTCGCCGCCGGGCAGCGCCAGCAGCGGGTCGGCCACGAAGCCCAGAGAGATCTGAGGGGTCTGAGGGGTCTGAGGGGTCTGAGGGGTCTGAGAGATCTGAGGGGTCTGAGGGGTCTGAGGGGTCTGAGGGGTCTGAGGGGTCTGAGGGGTCTGAGGGGTCTGAGGGGTCTGAGGGGTCTGAGGGGTCTGAGGGGTCTGAGGGTCTGAGGGGTCTGAGGGGTCTGAGGGGTCTGAGGGGTCTGAGGGCCGGGCCGGAACCGCAGGAGGTCGGAGGTGGAGGTGGAGCTCAGCCGGTTGGACGGGGAGTTGACGGCACCTGCAGACGCACACACACACACACACACACACACACACACACAGATATACACACACACAGATATACACACACACACAGATATACACACACACACACACAGATATACACACACACACACACACACACAGATATACACACACACACAAATATACACACACACACACACAGATATACACACACACACACAGAGACAAAGACGCAAACAGATAGTTGTTTGATGTTGTGTACTCGTTGTTGTTGTTGTTGTTGTTGTTGTTACCGGTGCTGCTGCTGCCGGGCCCCCCCCCCCGCGGCCTCAGGGCCTCGATCTCGTCGGCGGAGGAGGCGCGCCGCATGCTGCCGGGCGCCAGCGGGGAGCCGGAGCCACAGGCGTCCGGGCCGAGGCCAGGGGGCGGAGCCAGGCGGGGGGGCGGAGCCAGACGGGGGGACGCCGGGGCGAGGGGCTCTACCGGGGGGGCGCGGTCGTGGGGGGCGGGGCCCAGGGAGGTGCGCCGGTCCTCCTGCCGGTCTACTGGCCAACTCTGGAGGGCCGGTCTAGGAAACAGAGTGCATGATGGGTAAACCTGAGGGCTGCTGGTCTGGGACCTCCTGGATGGAGGACTCATCCAGACCCACAACACAAGAGAGACTCCAGACCCCAGACCCCTAGACCCCCAGACTTCTAGACCCCCTAGACCTCTAGACCTCTAGACCCCCAGACCCTTCAGAGGACCCTTCATTCTACCTGCTGCCGAGGTTCTCCTGGTGGTCTAGCGGTGAAGGGGGCAGCGGCAGGAACTCCCCGAGGCCCAAAGACTCCTGGCTCTGGTGGTCCGGGTGCGGTGGCGAGGGGGGGGGGGCGCGAGGGACCTCCGAGGGGGGGGGGCTGCGAGCCGAGACGTCCAGAGACACTTTGCTGTTGGACAACGAGCGCAGGAGAGGGAGGCGCAGCTTGAAGCCTCGTGGACGACCTGGAGGGGGGGAGGAGTCATGGAGAGGGAGGAGTCATGGGGAGGGGGGAGTCATGGGGGAGGGAGGAGTCATGGGAGGGGAGGAGTCATGGGGAGGGAGGAGTCATGGGAGGGAGGACTCATGGGAGGGAGGAGTCATGGGGAGGGGAGGACTCATGGGGAGGGGAGGAGTCATGGGGAGGGGAGGAGTCATGGGGAGGGGAGGACTCATGGGGAGGGGAGGAGTCATGGGGAGGGGAGGAGTCATGGGGAGGGGAGGAGTCATGGGGGAGGGGAGGAGTCATGGGGAGGGGAGGAGTCATGGGGAGGGGAGGAGTCATGGGGGAGGGGAGGAGTCATGGGGAGGGGAGGAGTCATGGGGAGGGGAGGAGTCATGGGGAGGGGAGGAGTCATGGGGGAGGAGCATGTGGGACAGCGACATTCTAAAGTAAAAACGAGGCCGTTTCTCAAGTCAAAGAACACGACCGCAGACTTGTCCTCCGAGGACGGTCTCTCTGATTGGACCAGCAGCTTGATGATGTCACCAGCAGCTTGATGATGTCACCAGCAGCTTGATGACGTCACCACATCAGCTGTTCTTCTCCTGACTTTTTTCTAATTATTCAGTGTAAATTATTTTTTACAGTCTAATAAATAAAACATCCTAAAATGACATTCCTGACTCAACAACAGTATTTATAAAGTCGTCTGTCAGGAGTTTATTTTCTCCTCCTGTTTCCGGCTGCTGGTGAAATGCATTCTGGGATATATGCTGGCCAGAGTACGCACAAGTCTCCTGTGATGCATCCTGGGTAAAGTGGGAGGAGCAAGTCACATCAAGACTCATTGTGATTGGACGGTGCCCACAGGGGGCGGGGCCTACCGGTGACGAGCCAGCTGGGCAGCCGGGGGTTGAGCTGCTGCTCCTGGAGGCCGTCGTCTCGCAGGCCCTTAAAGTTCAGGATGAACATGATCACCACGCCATCCTCGCTCTTCACCGGCACCACGTCCACCAGGCAGGGGAAGCACTGGCCTGGGGGGGGTCAGGCCTCTCTGTGGATGGATGCATCTCCCAACAGAACTCAACAGAACCCAACAGAACCCAGCAGACCCCAGCAGAACCTCAACAGACCCCAGCAGACCCCAGCAGAACCTCAACAGACCCCAGCAGAACCTCAACAGACCCCAGCAGACCCCAGCAGAACCTCAACAGACCCCAGCAGACCCCAGCAGACCCCAGCAGACCCCAGCAGACCCCAGCAGACCCCAGCAGAACCTCAACAGACCCCAGCAGACCCCAGCAGAACCTCAACAGACCCCAGCAGACCCCAGCAGAACCTCAACAGACCCCAGCAGACCCCAGCAGACCCCAGCAGACCCCAGCAGACCCCAGCAGAAGGACTTGCGGTTCCAGGGTGTCGGAGCAGGCGCGTGTGGAGGCGCTCTGCGGTGAGGGGCTGTCCTGGTCTGCCCTCAGGGGCATTTACTCATGTCTTGTTATAGCCACTAGGACTGGTCCGTGTGAGCCACTGTTCTCCTTCTGAAGCACACACCACCACGTGTGGTACAAGCTTACGGTCAGATACATTTCCACGTGTACTTGTTGTGTAATTATACTTTACTCTTTATTGTGATGTCACAAAGTGGGTCTGGCACACTAGTTTAATGTTGGGACAATCTCCCAGTTTGGAGAAAGTAAGGAAGACCTTACTGGAAGTACCAAGTCAGGGAGTCCTGCGGGTAGCCCCTTTAGGGAGTCCAGCATAGGAATTTAATTTAATTTATTTTTTAATTTTTCTATTTATTTGGTGTGGAATGGTGTTTTGTGTTCAAGATGTTGTAGTTTTTAGTGTTTTATTTAGTTCGATGTTGTACGCCAATCGCACTGCCCCCATGTCCAAACTAACCTTCAGCACAAAGTCGCCTCCTGTCCGACGTAACCGTGACAACAGGAAGAGCAGAACTGTCAGCTGGAATGTCAAAGGACTAAAGGGCCCCATTGAAAGAGAGAGTCTTTGCTCACCTGAAAAGACTGAAGGCCAAAACCATTTTCCCACAAGAGACGCATCTATCAACAGCAAACCAAGTGAGACTACGAAAACCGTGGATTGGTCAAATCGTCCACTCTAACTTTAATAGCAAATCAAGAGGCGGGGCTATCCTTCTTCATAAAAAAGTCTGATTAATCAATCCCAGTCTGGACAGATCCAAATGGCCGCTTTAAAACCAGGTTCACTCTTCAAAACACCAGTGATATTGGTTAATGTAATGCTCCTAGTTGGCCTTCATTACAAAATGAGCAGGTCTCTGTGTGTGGACCCCTCCTAATTTAATATTCGGAGGTCTAAACTGATTAATCCCCAGCCTGGACAGATCAGACTTTAAAACTCCCTTCAAAAGATACCCAGTCCTCCTTCCAATAGATTCTTTCTTTATTGATAACACCCTCCTTCCGTCAGTGGCCAATACAGAATACTCTGCAACAGTAGAGTCTGCTCATGCGCCAGTAATTGTAGATCTATCATTTAATCTCTTGCAGAAACCCCGCCCTGTGTGGAGGTTCAACTCCCTCCTGCTTGGCGATGAGACATTTTGTGAATTGATCAACAAAGTAATTGATGACTTTACTCTAAATAATCAAAAAGACGACGTATCCCCTTCTCTTCTATGGGAGACTCTTGACGCCGTCTTGAGGGGAGATCATAGCGAGAGAAACCAGATCAACTCATCAACTCATCAGCCCTAGATTTACAAAACCCAACAACATCCGCTGAACTTACAAAGCAAAGGTTCGCCTTGCAAAAGGAGTACGAGTGTCGACAGGCAAAGGAAAAACACAACCATTACAGACTCGGGGAGTTCAATGTGAACGTGGTGAGAAAGCAGGAAGACTACAGCACAACAACGTAGAGCTAAACCTACGGCTCAGACAAGACCACAAAGTAAAGACGTATCTGAGGACGTCACGGTGATCCCATCTGAATGAATGATGCCTTCAGGGACTACTACTGTAATTTATATGAATCAGAAAGCCAACACACACACACACACACACACACACACACAGACACACACACACACACACACATAGACACACACACACACACACACACATAGACACACACACACACACACACACACACATAGACACACACACACACACACACACACACACACACACACACACACACACACACACACACACACACACACACACACACACACATAGACACACACACACACACACATAGACACACACACACACACACACATAGACACACACACACACACACACACATAGACACACACACACACACACATAGACACACACACACACACACACACACACATAGACACACACACACACACACACACAGACACACACACACACACACAGACACACACACACACACACAGACACACACAGACACACAGACACACACACACACACACACACACACACACACACACACACACACACACACACACACACACAGACACAGACACACACAGACACACACACACAGACACACACACACACAGACACACACAGACACAGACACACACACAGACACACACACAGACACACAGACACACACACAGACACACACACAGACACACAGACACACACACACAGACACACACACACACACACACAGACACACACACACACACAGACACAGACACACACACACACAGACACACACAGACACAGACACACACACAGACACACACACAGACACACAGACACACACACACAGACACACACACACACACACACACACAGACACACACACACACACAGACACACACACACACACAGACACAGACACACACCTCTCTCACCTGCACAGTGATGATGTCACAGCTCCTCCCCCTCTCACCTGCACAGTGATGATGTCATCGACCGCTCGACAAGCGTCTGTCACAGCGTGGAGCGATGCTACATCCACGCGCACACGCCAAGTACAGTGTGTGTCCTGCCTCCCTCAGCCGGCCCATCATCATCATCATCACCCTCATCATCATCCTCATCATCATCACTGGAGACTGAGCTACAATCTGATTGGACGACGGCGTAATCCCAATGCAGGAGGAGAAATATGTGAAACACAGAAAATACTAAAGGATTATCTGGCCACGCAGGGCACGTGTGTGTGTGTGTGTGTGTGTGTGAGTGTGTGTGTGTGTGTGTGTGTGAGTGTGTGTGTGAGTGTGTGTCTGTGTCTGTGTGTGTGTGAGTGTGTGTGTGTCTGTGTGTGTGTGAGTGTGTGTGTGTGTGTGTGTGTGAGTGTGTGTGTGTGTGAGTGTGTGTGTGTGTGTGTGTGTGTGTGTGTGTGTGAGTGTGTGATGTCTGATAAATTGAGAATCACCTCAAGAACCACAAGAATATGAATCACACACTCACACACACACACTTACACAAACACTCACACACACACTCTCACACACACACACACACTCACCGTGTAGGATTACATGTGAACAAAAGAGGATTTCAATTCAGTTGATTGTTTTAAGGCGAAAAAAAACGAGACAAAGAATTTACTGACAGCTCCACTTCTCAGTGTGTGTGTGTGTGTGTGTGAGTGTGTGTATGTGTGTGTGTGTGAGTGTGTGTATGTGTGTGTGTGTGAGTGTGTGTGTAAATATGAGTGTGTGTGTGACCTATACATGGTCATCTCCCTGAGGTCAGGGGGGTGACTCTCACCCTGAGCACAGCCGCTCCCCCGCTCCGTCCTTTAGGGTCTGGATTATAAAGTAGAACCTTAATCTCTGTGATGGAGCACGTGGATTAAAGGAGAACAGATTAGAGTTTGATCAGCCGCCTCCTGCTGAGGGGAAGAGGTCAGAGGTCAAACCACCAGCTCAGATACAATGAAGCACTGCAGTCAGTCCACACATGATGCGGTCCGTATTACATCCCCTGTGCATCCAGGCGGACTGAGTACCTGACGAACCTTCAGGACTCTGGACCAGGACCCGGAAGCTTCTGAGTCTCCAAGAACACCTGGCGCCAGGTCCAGACGAGTCACACGAGTCCCTGTCCATCTTCTCACCTCCACCTCCCTGTGTTCACAAGATGCAGGCCCGCCCCCTGGTGGACGACGGTGGTCCCTACACACAGACAGGTCTCTGAAGAGGCTTCACTGGTCCCCATACAGGTCTCTGAAGAGGCTTCACTGGTCCCCATACAGGTCTCTGAAGAGGCTTCACTGGTCCCCATACAGGTCTCTGAAGAGGCTTCACTGGTCCCCATACAGGTCTCTGAAGAGGCTTCACTGGTCCCCATACAGGTCTCTCAAGAGGCTTCACTGGTCCCCATACAGGTCTCTCAAGAGGCTTCACTGGTCCCCATACAGGTTTCTGAAGAGGCTTCACTGGTCCCCATACAGGTCTCTCAAGAGGCTTCACTGGTCCCCATACAGGTCTCTGAAGAGGCTTCACTGGTCCCCATACAGGTCTCTCAAGAGGCTTCACTGGTCCCCATACAGGTCTCTGAAGAGGCTTCACTGGTCCCCATACAGGTCTCTCAAGAGGCTTCACTGGTCCCTGGACTGAACTAGAGATGATTTATGGATTATCTCTTCTTCTGTGGTTTATTTCAAGTAAATAATCCTGAACGAAGTCACTTTATGGATAATATCGAGGATGTGAGTTGTATCACACACACACACACACAGACACACACACACACACACACACATACACACACTTTCCTCCATCTTTGGCAGGAAAACTAATTTAAAGAAGACAATAAAACAGAGTTTCCTCTCCGCCGTCCAGCGGGACTTTAAATCTCCTCTCAGCTGGCAGCCGGCCAACGGGCTCTTGATGCTGCGAGCCTGAAGTAAACAACAACACCAGTAAATATAAGGAGGTGGCAGGGGTGACTCCAGCACCTAGCAGGGCTGAGGACACCTGAAGGAACACCTAAGTTATCACATCCTCATCTACACGCAACATGAATGAATACAAGAACACACTGCTCAGAGATACAGGGTCATTATTGTTGTTGCTGCTCTAGTGATTATGATTCATGTTGTTGTTGTTGTTATTAACTCGATGATCTGAGGGGTTAAGGAGCTCTGGAGCATCTTGACTGACCAGGTGTAATAAACAGCTGCTGGCCACTAGGGGGCAGCACAGCACAACGTTCCCCTTGAAGACCAAAGGACTCACAAGGAGACCTTAAAGTCCCACTATGTAACTTTTCCACCTTAAAATAACAGCTTGAAAACAATGGTGCCGCTACAATGACTTTTAATATGTTGATGTGCTCCTTCTCCTCCTCCTCCTCCTCCTCCTCCATCGGGGGTCTGTGGCCAGAAAACTGCTGAATGTAAGATGTTGGGACCGGCCCGGTACTGTTACGATCTAAGTGTTATGGAGGACCCAAACGCACGCAAGACAGCAGTTTCAAAAATCAAACAGGATTTATTTTCCCGATGCTCAAAAACAAAACAAACAAACAAATTGTAGAACGGAAAGTCTCACTCCAGAGTCGGGAGGGCAACTCGACCGCTCTCTGTCGATCCGGCGTCGGGAGGGCAACTCAACCGAGCCCGTGTGCTGCTAATAGGAAACACAAGGATTTCTCAGACTCATACTACCCGAACGACCTGACAGCGCACCAGAGGAAACACAGTCCCTATAACCACCTCTGGTGATTGAACGAACGCGTCTCAGCTGGTGACACGGAAGCGGGCGTGGCAGTGGGCAGAACCCGGGGGCGGAACCTGTAAACAGACAACACAACACAGACGGAAGGGAGACAATACCGGGGAACACACACTAGGGACAGACAGGGAATCTAACAGGTACTTCCGGTTGAGGAACAGGAAGTACTTCAACCTGCTGTCTGTCATGATGACAGCGTCTCATAGTCCAGTCCTCCTCTCAGGGGACTCTTTATTGTCTCCGCTACGAGACGCGTAGAGACGGAGAGACATGCTGTGTGGAGAACACCGGGTCTGAACCAGACGCCTCCATCAGCTGGGAGTCACGAGCCTGAAGAGCCATATATGGCTGAGAGCCAGACGTCAAATACCTGAAGGGGGCGCTACAGGGGGAAAGTTACATAGTGTCGCTTTAAAGTGACACTATGTAACTTTCCCCCTGTAGCACACACACAGAGACACACACTCTCTCTCACACACACACACACACACACAGACACACACACACACACACACACTGAACCTCTGAGCCTCACACAGGTGTGTTGGTCTAAAGAGGGCTGATGACAGAGTGGAACAATGAATTGGTGTGTGTGTGTGTTCTTACGGCGTGTGCATGTTTGTGTGCATATGTGCGTATATGTGTGTATGTGTGTGTGTGTGTGAACCTGGCATGTCCTGAGTGTGTGAATGTCAGACAGCTGGTGGCCCCTGTCCTTCTGTTCTTGGCCACCAGCTGTCCTCTGATAAGTGATGTAACATTATACACACACACACACACACACACACACACACACACACACACACACACGCACACACACACACACACGCATAAACACACACACTCAGACGCATGTCGTTGACCCGGGACCTTTTTCTATATTGTTTAGGGATGAGAACCTGGAGAAGGATGAAATACTCAATAATCCACCAGCCATGTGTGTGTGTGTGTGTGTGTGTGTGTGTGTGTGTGGTTGTGTGTGTGTGTGTGTGGTTGTGTGTGTGTGTGTGTGGTTGTGTGTGTGTGTGTGTGGTTGTGTGTGTGTGTGTGTGTGGTTGTGTGTGTGTGTGTGTGTGTGTGTGTGTGTGTGTGTGTGTGTGTGTGTGTGTGTGTGTGTGTGTGTGGTTGTGTGTGTGTGTGTGTGGTTGTGTGTGTGCTTTCAACATAATTTGTGTGTAAACATTCTGTGTGTGGTCGTGTGTGTGCTTTCAACATAATGTGTGTGTAAACATTCTGTGTGTGGTTGTGTGTGTGCTTTCAACATAAGGACATTCTGTGTGTTGTTTGTGAACGTTAAGGCTCGTTCTGCCCCCTGGTGGCTGGATGCTGTACTGCTGATGGAGCAGCTGACCAGAGGACTCCTCCCCTGGGTCCAGGAGGAGGAGTCTGGTGGACACTGTTTACCTGGAGACCTTCAGGTGGGGGTCTTCAGGTGGGGTTCTTCAGGTGGGGGTCTTCAGGTGGGGGTCTTCAGGTGGGGGTCTGAAGGTGAGCGGCCTCATGGCGTTATGTCACCCTGTGTAGAGGACTGTGCAATGTATCCCACAATGCATCAGAGGACAAGATGGCCACTCACACATCAGGGAGGATCTCCCCAGGACCTTTCGAGGCTGTCTCCATGGCAACGACCGTATATATGTATATATATATATATATATATATATATATATATATATATATATATTATATATATATATTATATATATATATATATAATATATGTATAAGTAGTTTCCGCCTGAGCGTTGGAGTGGTGCAGCTCTCAGATGGAACAATAAACATGGAACCATACGCGTGTATATTTAGTCAAGCGGTGACATCAGGGCCAGACAGGGCGATGACATCATCGTCTATTAAAGTAAACAAACTGCGTCCAGCACCTACTCCCCAATTTAAAGGGACAGCTGCTGAACTGTGGGCACTTCTGTTGCCGTGGTAACAAAGTGGGAAAGAACAAGAGAAAGAACAACGGAACTGAGACTGAGGAGACAGCTACTCACAATACAAGTAGCTCGCATGCTGAAAAAGTGTGACCACCCCTGCATTAGGTCATCGTTTCATCCCCCCCCCCCCCCGCTAGACGTCCTGCGTGACATTAACAAAGACCCCCCTTCTATACAACCAGAGGAGCCCCCTGGTGGTCAGGAGAGAGAATGCAGGCTAAGGGCACAGCTACATACAAAGCCTCCCGGCGGTCCTCTTGCGCTCCATCAGGACGGCTAGAGGTCACGACCTTCACACTCTGGATTATCTCCCCTGAGGTCAGAGGTAATTAGTTAATTACATGAAGGCCTCACGCACGACTAATCCCACGTGAGTACGGCTGAAGAACAAAGAGAGAGAGGGAGGGAGGGGGGAGAGAGGGGGAGAGAGAGAGAGAGGGGGAGAGAGAGGGAGAGAGAGAGAGAGAGAGAGAGAGAGAGAGGGAGGGAGAGAGGGAGAGGGAGAGAGAGAGAGAGAGGGGAGAGAGAGGGGAGAGAGAGAGAGAGAGAGAGAGAGAGAGAGAGAGCTGATTGAAAGACTTCTTCACAGAATGAGATGGAAACACTTCCACCACCCTCAGACACCTCAGGGTGCTGCTGAGTGACTCTCTATCTTAAGTCAGTCAAACACAAACTGAGGAAGAATCCACAAAGGAGACGAAGAGGAGACGAAGAGGAGACGAAGAGGAGGGACGCTGCAGCTTGAGATGTTCTGCTGCAGCCGGGTAACACTGAGGTTTAAAGAGCCTGTAAAGCACTCTGATTCAGGATGGAAACAGACGAGGGGGGGGGGGGTAGAGGGAGAGATACACACAGTTTACTTCCTGCACAACTTATCAATCATGTTGGTTAGTGTGTGTGTGTGTGTGTGTAACTGTGTATTATAGATTACAGATAGTATATATCAGAGTGCATGTTATGATAGATGACAGTAGAGAGGAGGAGGGAGAGGAGGAGGAGGGAGAGGAGCAGGAGGAGGAGGAGGAGGAGACCTCCTCTGAGCTCCATTGTTCTGACAGGTAACAGATGTATTATTCATGTCAGAGGATCATGTCTCAGTCCTGATCCACCAATCAGCTGCTAGAGAACCACCACCACAACACAACACAATATACATATATATATATATATATATATATATATATATATATATATATATATATATATATATATATATATATATATATATATATAGTGGGGAAGAAATGTCATCATAGGGAGACCTCAACTATGAGACAACATGAGAATTTTCTTCTCCAGAAAATCACTTTGTCGGAGTTTTAAATAATGAATTGGTAAATTCCTGTGTACAATAAGTATTTGGTCAATAACAAAGGAGCAACATGTCTGTCTCTCTCAGCCCTGTAACTTCTTCTTTGAGAGGCTCCTCTGTCCTCCACTCTCACCTGTATTAATGGCTCCTGTTTGATTTTCTGGATTTTATTCCTCATGTTGTCTCATGTTGAGGTCTCCCTATGATGACATCACAGCCTCTCTCATCTTCTTAAGTGGGAGAACTTGCACAAATGGTGGCTGACTAAATACTCCCCCCCCACTGTATATATATATATATATATATATATATATATATACACAGTACCACTGTACACAGTACCACTGTACACACTGTACCACTTGTTCCTGAGTATACGATACGCATCCTTCTATTATTCAACCGTCTGGAGCTCCATCATTAGAGGAAGACGTCTGAGCCAAGAACTGAATCCTGGCCAAGATGGAAACACAACAACAAGAGGAAGAAGAGGAAGAACAAGAGGAAGAACAAGAGGAAGAACAAGAGGAAGAACAAGAGGAAGAGGAAGGAGAGCTTGTGGAGCCTAAAATATTCATCAGCTGTGAAACATTAAGGAGCTGAAAATCAGGGAGGAGCAGACCTGTAACTTAAACTGAGCCCTCAAACCGTAAGGGCTGATTAAGACCAGACAGAGAGGGGGGGGGAGGGAGAGAGAGAGGGGGGAGGGAGAGAGAGGGAGAGAGAGGGAGAGAGCAAGCCATAATATGAAGAGCGAGTAAGGAAGAAGAAGTTGACAAGGACCTGCAGGATGATGAGCTGCAGAGGAAAGGAAGCAGAGAGGAGAGGAGACGACTGAAGGGACCGAGAGGTTGTGACCAGAGCCCAGGAGGTCCGGCCGCCTCCCAGGAGGTCCGGCCGCCTCCCAGGAGGTCCGGCCGCCTCCCAGGAGGTCCGGCCGCCTCCCAGGAGGTCCGGCCGCCTCCCGGGAGGCGGTGCTGACCTGAGCAGTGGCCGCTTCCTGGACTCCTCCTACCCCCGTAGGCTTTTGTTCACCTGAGGACAGGGGTCCAGCTCGATGAACCGGGGGGAGCCTCTAAGGGTCTGGGACCAGGAGGGGAGCCGGGCCTCATCAGAGAGCTGTTGGTCCCAGGGTCTCCTGCTGGGACACCTCCCTTTCCCTGTCACCTCCTCAGAGTGGAGCTGCTCAAGGGCCACCAGAGGCCCCCAGAGGCCACCAGAGGCCCCAAGAGGCTCTAGAGGCCACCAGAGGCCCCAAGAGGCTCTAGAGGCCACCAGAGGCTCTAGAGGCCACCAGAGGCCACCAGAGGCTCTAGAGGCCACCAGAGGCCACCAGAGGCCCCCAGAGGCCACCAGAGGCTCTAGAGGCCACCAGAGGCCCCAAGAGGCTCTAGAGGCCACCAGAGGCCACCAGAGGCCCCAGAGGCCACCAGAGGCTCTAGAGGCCACCAGAGGCCCCAAGAGGCTCTAGAGGCCACCAGAGGCCACCAGAGGCTCTAGAGGCCACCAGAGGCCCCCAGAGGCTCTAGAGGCCACCAGAGGCTCTAGAGGCCACCAGAGGCCACCAGAGGCTCTAGAGGCCACCAGAGGCCACCAGAGGCTAGAGGCCACCAGAGGCTCTAGAGGCCACCAGAGGCCACCAGAGGCCACCAGAGGCTCTAGAGGCCACCAGAGGCCCCCAGAGGCTCTAGAGGCCACCAGAGGCCCCCAGAGGCCCCCAGCAGCTCTTCATCAGAGCTTCCAGCCCTTTGATTGGCTCCCGTTGCTCTGCCGGGTCGCTCCATGCCGAGTCCTTTCCCCATGAGGGGAGGAACCGACTGGTCTTTACCTGTGGAGACCAGGAGGCGGTTTGGAAAACAACCAGCTGGTTTCTGATTCTTGGGTAAAGCAGAATAAGGCTTTCAGAGTCTTAGTAGAATCAAACCCGATTGGAGCCAGTTGTAATACTGACAAACAGTATCTGCAATTCAGGAATACTTTGTTGTTGAGAACGAACCAGAGAGCTCAATCAATAACTAGATGTCATGCAAAGAAATGAGAAGCTGTCAGGAAATGGATGAGATGAAAGATGTGTTCTTTCTGCTTAACGCCTTTGATCCAACGACTATGAATCACACGCTCCATCACTCTGACGTGTTCACATTGTGAGATAGGAACACACGTTCATGTTAAGATGCATCGTTTGTCTCCTGGTCATTACCAGTGTCTCAGCAAAACATCAACGCAGCCTTGTAATCGCTCCCAGAAGGAGTGGGCCTCCATCTGGATGATGGAGACCCTACAGAGGCCCTGGAGACCCTACAGAGACCCTGGAGACCCTACAGAGACCCTGGAGACCCTACAGAGACCATACAGAGACCATGGAGACCCTACAGAGGCCCTGGAGACCCTACAGAGACCAAGGAGACCATACAGAGACCCTGGAGACCCTACAGAGACCATACAGAGACCATACAGAGGCCCTGGAGACCCTACAGAGACCAAGGAGACCATACAGAGACCCTACAGAGGCCCTGGAGACCCTACAGAGACCCTGGAGACCCTACAGAGGCCCTGGAGACCCTACAGAGACCAAGGAGACCCTACAGAGGCCAAGGAGACCCTACAGAGGCCAAGGAGACCCTACAGAGGCCCTGGAGACCCTACAGAGACCCTGGAGACCCTACAGAGGCCCTGGAGACCCTACAGAGACCCTGGAGACCCTACAGAGACCCTGGAGACCCTACAGAGACCCTGGAGACCCTGGAGACCCTACAGAGACCCTGGAGACCCTACAGAGACCCTGGAGACCCTACAGAGACCATGGAGACCCTGGAGACCCTACAGAGACCCTGGAGACCATACAGAGACCCTACAGACTGAGACCATACAGAGACCCTGGAGACCATACAGAGACCCTGGAGACCATACAGAGACCCTGGAGACCATACAGAGACCCTGGAGACCATACAGAGACCACGGAGACCATACAGAGACCCTGGAGACCATACAGAGACCCTGGAGACCCTGGAGACCATACAGAGACCCTGGAGACCATACAGAGACCACGGAGACCATACAGAGACCACGGAGACCATACAGAGACCCTGGAGACCATACAGAGACCCTGGAGACCATACAGAGACCCTGGAGACCATACAGAGACCCTGGAGACCATACAGAGACCATACAGAGACCACGGAGACCATACAGAGACCCTGGAGACCATACAGAGACCCTGGAGACCATACAGAGACCATGGAGACCATACAGAGACCATACAGAGACCACGGAGACCCTGGAGACCATACAGAGACCCTGGAGACCATACAGAGAGACCCTGGAGACCATACAGAGACCACAGAGACCATACAGAGACCATACAGAGACCCTGGAGACCATACAGAGACCATGGAGACCATACAGAGACCATACAGAGACCACGGAGACCATACAGAGACCCTGGAGACCATACAGAGACCCTGGAGACCCTGGAGACCATACAGAGACCCTGGAGACCCTGGAGACCATACAGAGACCACGGAGACCATACAGAGACCTGGAGACCATACAGAGACCCTGGAGACCATACAGAGACCTGGAGACCCTGGAGACCATACAGAGACCATGGAGACCCTGGAGACCATACAGAGACCCTGGAGACCATACAGAGACCCTGGAGACCATACAGAGACCCTGGAGACCATACAGAGACCCTGGAGACCATACAGAGACCATACAGAGACCATACAGAGACCAGAGACCAAACAGAGACCCTGGAGACCATACAGAGACCCTGGAGACCCTGGAGACCATACAGAGACCCTGGAGACCATACAGGAGACCATACAGAGACCATGGAGACCATACAGAGACCATACAGGAGACCATGGACCACAGAGACATACAGAGACCATACAGAGACCCTGGAGACCATACAGAGACCATACAGAGACCATGGAGACCATACAGAGACCATACAGAGACCATGGAGACCATACAGAGACCATGGAGACCATACAGAGACCATACAGAGACCATACAGAGACCATACAGAGACCATACAGAGACCATACAGAGACCATGGAGACCATACAGAGACCATACAGAGACCCTGGAGACCATACAGAGACCATACAGAGACCATACAGAGACCATACAGAGACCATGGAGACCATACAGAGACCATGGAGACCATACAGAGACCATACAGAGACCCTGGAGACCATACAGAGACCATACAGAGACCATACAGAGACCATACAGAGACCATGGAGACCATACAGAGACCATACAGAGACCATACAGAGACCCTGGAGACCATACAGAGACCCGCAACACCAGCAGAGCAGCGTCAGAGCCCGGCCCACGCTGAGCCTGGTTCTGGTTCCATGGGATCCACTCTCATCTTCACAATAAACAAGCTGTCAGGGCTACAGGCAGGACACTCGCTCCTGATGGAGGACTCCTTGTGGGGCATTACTCCTTTTGTATTAGGATCTTGTCTACTTCCTCTCACTGTGGGGTTCCTCAAGGCTCTGTCCTGGGTCCCCTCCTCCTCCTCTTACTACTGGGGTCCCTCAAGGCTCCGTGCTGGGTCCCCTCCTCTTCCTCTCACTATGGTCTAACCTCACACCAGGACCTGGTGGACCTCATGGTATTACTCATGGTATTACTCATGGTATTACTCATGGTATTACTCATGGTATTTTTGTATTTTGGCTTCCTTGGAGAAACGTTACTTCCTTGATTCTCATTGTTGAGTTTGAATGCACTTATTGTAACTCTCTTTGGATAAAAGTGTTAGCTAAGTGTAATATAATGTAATGTGATATGATCTAACGTCATTTAATGTGAAGTAATATAATGTGAGGATCGTGAACCAGACGACGCTCTGCTATCAGTGTTTGTCGATTCACTATTCATAGAAGAATAGGTTGAGTTTGATCAACGTTCTTCAAGTGTTCTTATTAAAGCTCTTTTAATTAAAAGCTCAGCGCTCGGGAAGACGAGTGACACCGAAGAGCTCTGCAGCTTCTCCTCAGCCACCGATCAGCTGACGATGAAGATGACCCGTTGTTCCCGCCGTGACCCACGCCACTCGGTCCTGTGCTGAGGTTCTGCCTCAGTGGATTAAAAGGAGCCAGACCTAGAGCTGGTTGTGGTCTCAGTTTGGGGTTATTACCAATGCTCCTGGAGGACAGACGGCCAGACAACGAGGGTCCCGGACAACGAGAGACGGCGAGAGACGGCGAGAGACGGCGAGCATGAACACAAAGCTACTCCTGTCGTGCGGTGACGGGGTGCTGCTGACGGATGGCCGCCGCCCTCGCCCTCCGGGCCGCACCACATCCATTAGAAAGACGGCATTAACAATGGAGGCAGTGGCTCTGCATCCTATTTATTAGGCAGGGCTCCATGGCAGCCGTATTAAATACAGGCTGATGTCATCCATCAGAAGGCTCTCAGGAGCATGAGCACGTCAAGAACCCAGAACCACCAGTCCTCGTGGCCGGGCGTATCAACAGCCTTCATCTCTCGTCTCAGGAGCCGTGTGCAGCAGTGAACTCTCGACTGCTCTCCTTCGACACCGGGCTCCTTCCACCGGGGACTCTGTCTTCTATCACCTCGTGACCTTTTGGTAAAAAACATTCTTTCCATGTCCTCCTAAACGCCGAGTCGTGGTTCTTCATTGGTTCAATCTCATAAACAATCTTTAA
Organism: Liparis tanakae; assembly: GCA_036178185.1. Classification (NCBI taxonomy): domain Eukaryota; kingdom Metazoa; phylum Chordata; class Actinopteri; order Perciformes; family Liparidae; genus Liparis; species Liparis tanakae. The sequence continues at coordinate 280,525 of CM070096.1, read as the reverse complement.
AAGCTTGTTGATATCTAATTGTGTTCAGAGGATATGGACCAATGAACTTCTAAGGGGTGTGGCTTAATATATAAAGACACATAACTTCCAAATCACTTGGCCTAGCCTCACCAAATTACTAGTTTATCCATTTTCTACGTCAAGCCTTAAAACCTCATCGCTTCTTCTTCATAGGAGAGAATTCACTTCATTGGGTTCAAATGAGTTCTACTGGTGAAGTTAAGACGCGTTATAACTGATGTAATGTTCAAATGAGAGAGATGGAGGGGGAGAGAGAGAGAGAGAGAACCTACCACTGCTGTGTGTTTACAGCATCATCATCATCATCATCATCATCACACAGGAGGCTCATAAATAAATAAAATAATTTCAGGCAAAATAATAATGAAATAATAAAGTAATTGGAAACAGTCAGGGGTTAAAAGATGAGACGGAAGTCAGAGGAAAGGAGAGGAGATGAGGGAGCAACAGAGGGAAGGAGGGAAGGAGAGGAGATGAGGGAGCGCTATAGAGAAAGTTACAGGGGGCGGGCCCATTTATTTTTCTGTCATGCGATCGACCAACACTACGCCGCCATCGACGTACTGAACACCTGGATGACCTCTGACCTCGAACAACTGGGAGATAGAGAAGTGAAGAGGAGGAGTAGAGGAGGAGTAGAAGAGGAGTAGAGGAGGAGTAGAGGAGTTTGATTTGAAGAAAAGAACAGAGGGAAAGGGAGTGGATCACAAAGGGATGGGGAAAGGCAGCCATGTGTAACCAATGAGGAGTTACCGTGGCAACCACCCTCATTAAGCTGGGGGGGGAAGGGAGGAGGACAGAGGAAAGAGCCTCGGTTCCTCTGTTCCTCGGTTCTTCCTCGGTATTGATCTGTCGGGTGTCGGCCGTCCACACAGTGCGTCGTAAGACGTCTTCTTGAGGTTTCTTGATGATGAACTAGAGCTGCTTCATGTCAAACACATGACATACTGTGTGTGGGGGGGGTCTCCCCTCCATTGTAAGTCCTAATAGCAGACCCCCCCCCCCCCAGACCCCCCTCTGCTTCCCGTGCTCCAGGAAACATCAGCGACTACATCACGGGAGATACGAGAGGCACAAGGCCCGTCTCAGGGTCCAGACCCGCTGGTCCTCCAGACCCTGTGGTCCTCCAGACCCGCTGGTCCTCCAGACCCGCTGGTCCTCCAGACCCTGTGGTCCTCCAGACCCGCTGGTCCTCCAGACCCGCTGGTCCTCCAGACCCTGTGGTCCTCCAGACCCTGTGGTCCTCCAGACCCTGTGGTCCTCCACACCCGCTGGTCCTCCACACCCGCTGGTCCTCCACACCCGCTGGTCCTCCACACCCGCTGGTCCTCCAGACCCGGTACCCTACAGCAGTGGTCCCCAAACACCGGGCCGCAAAAAAGTGTTGTATTGTATTGTATAAAAATATTGTATTTTGAAAAAGGACCGGATACGGACACTGTGTACGTCTAAGCCGCGTTCAGGAGTTTCAAACTTCTCGCCAAAACTCCGCTGGCGGCAACAACAGCTGTGTTACTCGCACTCGGGAAGCGAACCCCCCCCCCGGGCCGTGAACATAGTCTGACACGGAACCGGTCCGTGGCTCGAGTGAGGTGGGGTCCTCTGCAGCGTGTTGAGGAACCCACTGGGTCACAACGTCACAGATTCAAACATCACCGACCAGATGGAAGTGAAATGAGCCACTGATGGATACACACACACACATTTAAACACACACACACACACACATTTAAACACACGCACACATTTAAACACACACACACACATTTAAACGCACACACACTCTCACCAGGAGGCTGCAGCAGCATCATGATGTACATGTTGCGCATCATTAGCTGCTCTGGGTTGTTAACCTCCCCCAGCAGACGTTCTCTCCCTCCGTCTTCCTCCAGAGCCGCGCTTATTACAAATCACATGATCCATTTACGACCAAAAAGACTTAGAAAACAAACAAAATATGTACATATTTTGTTTTTAAAAAGGACCGGATACGCCTGAGCCTCTTACGAGGTCACGAAATACATCTCCTGAAAACAGCTAGCGAACGCTCCAGCTAACCCACGAGCTAGCGGACCCGAGAGGAACCGACCAGACGTCTGGGGGCTTCTCTGGGAGGGGATGAAGACCAGCCTCAAAGCTGCGTTCAAAGACATCAGGGGTCTTAGAGCTGTGGTTCGCGGCACAGCACTCTTCCAGCTGCTCTCGGGACGTCTCTGCTGCGTGTCGCCGTGACAACGGGGCGCCGGGCGAGGCCGCCGCTGCTCGGGTCCGAGCCCAAAGAAGAGACCCGTGGCCCACCTGAGAACCAGAAGCTCTGCTGGAGCTCTCAAAGGACGGTGGCCTTGAAGGGACACCAGCCTCCAGAGCACCTGCACCTCCTCACTGCTCCTCACCCCTCCAGAGGGAACAGAGCTCCACGGGCAGGAGACCCCTGGATGTTCAAAGGACTCCCTCCTCTCTGATCAAGAGTTGTTATTCAGCCGCTTTCGAAGAGGTTTCGTCTGAGAACATGTTTATTTGTTACGCACACCGAGCAGACCGCAACACCATGCGTCTGCTCCCTCCCTCTACTCATGCAGCTCCGCCCCTTTTATAGCTGCACCATCGGCTGCTGACTGATTGTCAACCAGCCAGCAGCGAGGCCGGATTGGGGAGAGCTGCCACAGTCCCATGGGGGTTGGTCTTATGGGGGTTGGTCTTATGGGGGTTGGTCTTATGGGGGTTGGTCTTATGGGGTTGGTCCCATGGGGTTGGTCTTATGGGGGTTGGTCTTATGGGGGTTGGTCTTATGGGGTTGGTCCCATGGGGGTTGGTCTTATGGGGTTGGTCTTATGGAGGTTGGTCCCATGGGGTTGGTCTTATGGGGGTTGGGCCCATGGGGGTTGGTCTTATGGAGGTTGGTCTTATGGGGGTTGGTCTTATGGGGGTTGGTCTTATGGGGGTTGGTCTTATGGGGGTTGGTCCCATGGGGGTTGGTCTTATGGGGGTTGGTCTTATGGGGGTTGGTCTTATGGGGGTTGGTCCCATGGGGTTGGTCTTATGGGGTTGGTCCCATGGGGTTGGTCTTATGGGGTTGGTCTTATGGGGGTTGGTCCCATGGGTTGGTCTTATGGGGTTGGTCTTATGGAGGTTGGTCCCATGGGGTTGGTCTTATGGGGGTTGGTCCCATGGGGGTTGGTCTTATGGGGGTTGGTCTTATGGAGGTTGGTCCCATGGGGGTTGGTCTTATGGGGTTGGTCTTATGGGGTTGGTCTTATGGGGTTGGTCTTATGGGGTTGGTCTTATGGGGGTTGGTCTTATGGGGTTGGTCTTATGGGGTTGGTCTTATGGGGGTTGGTCTTATGGGGTTGGTCCCATGGGGTTGGTCTTATGGGGGTTGGTCTTATGGGGGTTTGGTCTTATGGGGTTGGTCTTATGGGGTTGGTCTTATGGGGGTTGGTCTTATGGGGGTTGGTCTTATGGGGGTTGGTCTTATGGGGGTTGGTCTTATGGAGGTTGGTCCCATGGGGGTTGGTCTTATGGGGGTTGGTCCCATGGGGGTTGGTCTTATGGGGTTGGTCGCATGGGGTTGGTCTTATGGGGGTTGGTCCCATGGGGGTTGGTCTTATGGGGGTTGGTCCCATGGGGGTTGGTCTTATGGGGGTTGGTCCCATGGGGGTTGGTCTTATGGGGGTTGGTCCCATGGGGGTTGGTCCTATGGGGGTTGGTCCCATGGGGGTTTGGTCCCATGGGGGTTGGTCCCATGGGGGTTGGTCCCATGGGGGTTTGGTCCCATGGGGGTTGGTCCCATGGGTGTTTGGTCCCATGGGGGTTTGGTCCCATGGGGGTTGGTCCCATGGGGTTGGTCCCATGGGGTTGGTCCTATGGGGTTTGGTCCCATGGGGGTTGGTCCCATGGGGGTTGGTCCTATGGGGGTTGGTCCTATGGGGGTTTGGTCCCATGGGGGTTGGTCCTATGGGGGTTGGTCCCATGGGTGTTTGGTCCCATGGGGGTTGGTCCCATGGGGGTTGGTCCTATGGGGGTTGGTCCTATGGGGGTTTGGTCCCATGGGGGTTTGGTCCCATGGGGGTTGGTCCCATGGGGGTTGGTCCTATGGGGGTTGGTCCTATGGGGGTTGGTCCACATGTCCTCAGACGGAGGCCGGCAGGCGGCAGAGGGAGTCCTGGTCCTCTGCTTGACGTCCGCCAGCAGTTCGTCAGACTCTGATGGTCCATGGCGTCGGCGGGAGGCCTTCCGGTGGCCGCTTGTTGAGCCAGACAGACACAGCAGGAGATCAGAGAAACATCTACGTCTACTTCAAACTCTCTCCATGTGGCTTCACATAAACATGCAGCTGCTTCTGTGCGTACAAATGGAAATGATGTGAAAGAGAAAGCACGCTCTTTAAATCCTCAGAGTACACACGCCACTTCCCTCATAACTCCTCCATCTCTCCTCCATCTCTTGTTGAGAGGAGTGTGTTATTCTGCTCCTTCCAGAGACCTTCAGCAGCTGGAGCAGCAGCTTGGATTGGAGGAAGACTCATGGAACACGTCTGGCAGATATGTGGCTCTCTGCAGCAAAGGGTTGAGTGACCGGCACTGAGCCCCGCAGGCAGATGGAGGAACACGGCTAAAGGATGGACCTCATGAGGAGTGATGGACCTGCTCTGCGCGTCCATCACTCCTCATGAGTCCAGCTGCAGCGAGCAGGACCCATAAGTCTGCTCGGGTTTTATGGAACAGTTGCTAAAGCAAAGCCTGGCGTCCTGGAGACGGGCCGCTGTGTGCCCAGCAGCCGCAGCCAGAGGCCCAGGCAGAGCCCCGTCGGCTTACTGACTTCAGGACATCAGGAGTAAATACGAGGTGGCACAGATGTGGAGCGGCTCGCTCAGAGCTCCTCCAGACGGTCCAGTGCTGCGCTGCTGTGACGTCATCGTGGTTTAAAGAGGATATCGTTGAGGACTTGTTTGGATCCACTGGCTCCGGCACAGACCACAAGATGGAGGAGCGCTAACAAGACCGAGGGCAGGAGCTATTTAAGCAATAAGGGACGAGAGGCAGTACTTTGACGTCAATAAAGTACATGGTCAAGGGTGTTGTTAGGCAACCCTTGAATCGCGCGATTAATCGGGGACATCATGCGGTTAATCGCGATTAAAAAATGTAATCGTTGGCCAGCCCTAATATATATATATATATATATATATATATATATATATATATATATATATATATATATATATAGATAGATGCACAACGCTGTCCTCGCGCTGCACAGCAGTCAGTCTTCACACACACACAGGATGAAGCCTGTGTGTGTGTGTGTGTGTGTGTGACTGAGGAGTCACCATGGGGTCCCACCTGGATAACAAACACGTTTCTTTAGTGAGTATATGAACCATGAAGGACTTGATCAGACAGGAATAGATGGATGAAGACCTGATCTGCAGTAACCTCCCCTTGAGTCCAGGAGACGAGCCAAAAGGAGCATTTTGACATCCAATCATAGAGTCTCCTGGTTACTATACCAACATGATGAGAGCCTCTCTACGATCTCCATGGCAACGGGACAAACACACCTCCCCTCACAGAGGATATTCCTGGTGCGTAGGTGCCTCTGTGTTGATGTCCTCTCGGTGTCATCAGCAGAGAGATGACAGCTTCCACAAGTTTACAAAGAGCGTATTGTTGGTTGTGTTTACGGTTTTATTGTGAAGTCTGGGTCTCGTGTCCATGCTTTCCCTGCACTGTTCTAGTCCCAGTTTAGAGCCCGTTTAGATCACTGTTGATCTCCTTGTGTCGGCCTGAGTTGTTTTGAATGAAGTTGACATGGTACGGTAGGAATGTGAGAGAATGACAGACCCGAGAGAAATAGTGTACAGAGACCCAGGACGGAGCCTTGAGGAACCCCTAAGTGAGAGGAAGAGGAGGGGACCCAGGACGGAGCCTTGATGAACCCCACAGTGAGAGGAAGAGGAGAGGACCCAGGACGGAGCCTTGAGGAACCCCACAGTAAGAGGAAGAGGAGGGGACCCAGGACGGAGCCTTGAGGAACCCCACAGTGAGAGGAAGAGGAGAGGACCCAGGACGGAGCCTTGAGGAACCCCACAGTGAGAGGAAGAGGAGAGGACCCAGGACGGAGCCTTGAGGAACCCCACAGTGAGAGGAAGAGGAAGAGGAGGGGACCAAACAGAGAGAAGAGGAGCAGATCATCTCCAAGTTACGGGTAAATGTGTCGTTGAGGTCGGATGAGAAAAGGAAGAGAGACACTCAGTTAGATAGATCCAGATAGTGGCCTCCTTCAGAGAGTTAGGGAAACAGACAGGCAGTGTGTGAGTGTGTGTGTGTGTGTGTGTGTGTGTGTGAGAGTGTGTGTGTGTGTGTGTCCAAATCTCCAGTATAAACAGTGGAAAGTGAGATGTGCAGAGGGGAGGGTTGAAGTGGTGAAGCCCTCCTCAGAAGTATCACTTGAGGGGAGACAGCTGGGCCGGCTCTGTGTTTCTCTCTCTCTCTCTCTCTCTCTCTCTCTCTCTCTCTCTCTCTCTCTCTCTCTCTGTTCCTCTCTCTCTCTCTGTTCCTCCCCCTCTCTTTTAATTGCTTTCTCTTATCAACGGAACACTTGAGAAACACTTTGACAGCCTCTGCTTCTCCCACTGGGTTCTGTCCTCTTTCAGAGGTGTTCTCCTGCCTCTGATTACCAGCTGCCGCCGTGGTTTTGTGTCTGTTTGTGTGTCTGTGTGTGTGTGTGTGTCTGTGTGTCTCTGTGTGTGTCTGTGTGTGTGTCTGTGTGTGTCTGTGTGTGTGTGTGTGTGTGTGTGTGTGTGTCTCCAGGTGGACAGCAGAATCTTTGACCGTAGGCCAGAGAGTTGTTAACTTTATTACCACGGCAGTTCTTTATCACCATATCAGTGCACTACCGGGTCCTGTTACCGGGTCCTGTTACCGGGTCCAGGTCCTAAACATGACCACCAGGTAAACATCATCACCAGGTAAACATGACCACCAGGTAAACATCATCACCAGGTAAACATGATCGATAATCAAATAGTTCTTTAAGGTTCTCAGAGATATTGAATCCACAGATCTAGATCTTAGTTTCCTGTCTGGAAACAGACAGAATGTCCTGGACCGAGTCCCCCCTGGACCGAGTCCCCCCTGGACCGAGTCCCCTCTGGGCCGAGTCCCCCCTGGACCGAGTCCCCCCTGGGCCGAGTCCCCCCTGGACCGAGTCCCCCCTGGACTGCAGGTCTCTCCGGGCAGCTGGTCCCAGGTCTGCACACAGAACCTGCTCAGAGGACCATTCAGCTCAAAGCTCCAGTCACTACAGACGATCCGCTCCTTCACAATAAAAGCATCTCACGCGGCTGTGCTGGAGGTACACACTCACACACTCGGTGTTACCATGACTACGACCGACACACAGCCGCTCTCCCCAGAGGACGCTCCCTGCTCCTCGCACCTCCCCGCCTCTCGCTCTCTGGGCGTTCTCCTACCGTCCTTGCGGTACAGGTGGATCTCCACCTTCCTCTCCTCCGAGCCCAGCAGCGCCTGAGCCATCTGGGCCACGGCCCGCCGCCGCGTGTCCGGCCCGTACAGGAAGCTGCAGCTGCACGGCTTCTGCATGATCTCGGCCCGCGAGTAGCCGCACAGGTGGCAGAAGCCGTCGTTGCAGAAGATGATGGCGCAGTTCTCCACCCTCGCGTTGGCGATGACGAACTTACGACCTGCGAACGCACGACAGAAGTGGGATGTAGTTATAACTAGGGCTGATACAAAACAATGAACTCATTAATCGCACATTTTGAAAATCATTAATCGAGATTAATCGTTTTTATTTCTTCTGAAGACTAAATCTTGTAAATGAAGCAGTAATCCCTTCAGACAGCGTGTGTTTTATTTGTTTTTAAAGACACCTTCACCCAGAGCTCCTCCCCTTAAAGAGCCAACACACATTTCTGTGCATCTCATACTTATATGTATATGTTTTTTTTATCGCACTGGGTTTATCGTAGATTGTTGTTTAAGTCATCGTCTATTGTTGTGACTCATTCCTTCATGGTGGAAATAGACAATAAAAAGGTTCTGCTTCTGATTTGACTGTTATTGGTCTTATGATGATGTAGCGGTCTTCTTATCTGCACTCCACCACAATGCCAACATAACGCTGTGTGTGTGTGTGTGTGTGTGTGTGTGTGTGTGTGTGTGTGTGTGTGTGTGTGTGCACATCCATAGCTGTGGTCAGAGGTGTGCGTCCCAGCCCAGCGCTGGCGTCTCTGATGTCTCTCCAGACCGCTTACAGCAGGAGGAGCGTTCAGCTCCCCGGCCTCTGCTCTGTGTCAGGAATGATCTTCATGACACAGAGAGCTGCTGCTGGGCCTGAACACACACACACACACACACACACACATGTGCACGAGGCGTGTGTGTGTGTGTGTGTGTGTGTGTGTGTGTGTGTGTGTGTCAGCGTGGGACTGTCAGGCTGATAAATGGCCTCCACTAAAGAGCTTCCAGCTCCTGGAGGGCCTCTCTGGACCCGGCTACTTTCACTGAGGACCGGCTCATACATAGTTATGTGGCTGGTAGGAGGCAAGGAGGCAAGGAGACAAGGAGGCAAGGAGGCAAGGAAAGGGTGAAGCAAATAACAGTGAGGGCTGGATGATTGTGAATAAACGGATGGATATGGGGAGGCGGGGCAGAAAGAGAGAGGACAGGGGATAGATGAAGAGGAGCAGTTATGATGGAGATGTAGAGAGGAGGACGGAGGTAAAGAAGAGGAGGGAGGTAAAGAAGAGGGGGGAGGTAAAGAAGAGGGGGGAGGTAAAGAAGAGGAGGGAGGTAAAGAAGAGGAGGGAGGTAAAGAAGAGGAGGGAGGTAAAGAGCTGCATGAGCGATGGAGGCTGGAAAGTTTTGTTCCTGCAAGTGAACAAAATATGTGGATATCACCGTGATGATGGAGTGAGTGAGTGAGTGAGTGAGTGAGTGAGTGAGTGAGTGAGTGAGTGAGTGAGTGAGTGTGTGAGTGAGTGAGTGAGTGAGTGAGTGTGTGTGTGTGTGTGAAGAACAGGAATGGAGCGAGACCCAACGCAGCGTGGCCCTGAGTGATGAAGGTGATGAATGAAATGGTCCAATCAGGAGAGAGGACACGCCCCTCCGTTCACCTAGAAAGCAAAACACGCTGAGCGTAGCTCCGCCTTTAGCCTCCATCCAGCGTGTAGAGGCCCCGCCTCCTCCCCAATGGCCCGCCTTTTTTGCAAACGTCTCTCTCTCTCTCTCTCTTCCTCTCCTCCTCTCTTCCTCTCCTCCTCTCTCTGTCTCCTCCTCTCTCTCTCTCTCTCTTCCTCTCCTCCTCTCCCTCTCCTCTCTCTCTCCCTCTCTTCCTCTCCTCTCTCTCTCTCTCCCTCTCTTCCTCTCCTCCTCTCTCTCTCTCTCTCTTCCTCTCCTCCTCTCCTCCTCTCTCTCCTCTCTAATGAAGCAGAAATGGGGAACAAATCATTTCTAAAATACAAAAAAGTCTCCATCTCTCTCCCTCTCTCCCTCTCTCCCTCCCTCCCTCCCTCCCTCCCTCCTCCAGGAGACGGAGGTCTGCTCAGGTATTCATGGCGTCTCGCCGACTGAGAGGCAGCAGCAAGGAGGAGGAGGAGGAGGAGGGGGAGGAGGAGGAGAGGAGGGAAGGAGGGAGGGGAGGAAGGAGAGGAGGAGGAGAGGGAGGAGGGGGAGGAGGGAAGGAGGGGGAGAGGGAGGAGGAGAGGGAGGAGGAGGAGAGGGAGGAGGAGGAGGAGGAGAGGGAGGAGGAGGAGGAGAGGGAGGAGGAGGAGGAGAGCCTTGTGCATTTCATCCTCAGCCTCAGTGCTCCAGGAGCTCCACCCACAGGGGGAGAGAGGAGGCAGGGAAGCTGCCAGGTCCAGGTCCAGGTCCAGGTCTAGGTCTAGGTCCAGGTCCAGGTCCAGGTCCAGGTCCAGGTCCAGGTCCAGGTCCAGTTCCAGGTCTAGGTCCAGGTCCAGGTCTATGTCCAGGTCCAGGTCTATGTCCAGGTCCAGGTCTAGGTCCAGGTCCAGGTCTATGTCCAGGTCCAGGTCTAGGTCTAGGTCCAGGTCTATGTCCAGGTCCAGGTCCAGGTCTAGGTCCAGGTCTATGTCCAGGTCCAGGTCTAGGTCTAGGTCCAGGTCTATGTCCAGGTCCAGGTCCAGGTCCAGGTCTATGTCCAGGTCCAGGTCCAGGTCCAGGTCTAGGTCTAGGTCCAGGTCTATGTCCAGGTCCAGGTCTAGGTCTAGGTCCAGGTCTAGGTCTAGGTCTAGGTCCAGGTCCAGGTCCGGTGCTGTGGTACTAGGCCCCAGTATTGAGGCGTCTGGTTCACATGAGTCCTTCAGAGACCTCAACCAGATTATCTTTACTGAAGATAAAAGTCGTTTTGACCCCTGAGCCCGACGCTGAGGGACACGCCTCTCGGGAACAGGAAGTAAGGAGGAGCACTTCCTGTTACGTCATAACAGGGATCTGAAAGCCTGCGGCGCCCTGGTGGTGAC
>CM070096.1:255000-257500 GCA_036178185.1 Liparis tanakae | reverse complement strand
GGGTATTCGACTAATCGTTGGATCGTCTCATTAACTCCAAACACCTGCGAGGGTTTCCTGAGCCTTGAGAAACACTCAGCTTGGTCCAGTAAACTACATCCCAGGTATGGGGATGCTGATGTGACTGCTGTCCAGAGGACATGATGGACCCCCTCCATCAGGAGGGGAAGACACAGAGACATGTCTCAAAGAGCAAGCTGTCCACAGTGCCGTGTCAAAGCTCAGCCACAACAAGTCTGTTGGAGGGGATGTGGCAGGAAACGCTGCACGGCCCAGAGAGACCAGCAGCCTGAGCAGCATCGGGAAGAAGAGTCGCTTCCACAATGTGGGCAGCTTCAAAGACGGTGGGCTGAAGCTGGAGTCCAGCTATCAAAAGCCACCGTCCACAGACGAGTCGGGTGGGCGACAATAGCCGTGTTCCCACGGTCACGCCTCTTCTGACCTCCAGACCACGGAGGAGCCTCTGACTTGGAGAAGAAGCAGCGGACAGCTCAGAGGGTCCAAAGTCCTCTTCCAGACCAAAGCAAGTGTTGAGTTTCATCTGGAAGTCAAGGCCCAGAGTCTGGAGAAAGGCTGGAGAGGAGCAACATCCCAGTGGATCAAATCCAGTGGGAAGCTCCCAGTCAGTGATGGTTTGGGGAGCCATGCCAGCTGCTGGTGTTGGTCCACTGGGTTTCATCCAGTCCAGAGTCAATGCAGCTGTGGACCAAGAGACTTTAGAGTCTGCTGAAAAGCTCCATGGAGATGAGGATCTCATTTCCCAGCATGATCTGGCACCTGCCCAGTGCCAGAACCAGCAGTAACTGGTGTCCTGACCATGGCATTACTGGCCTCCATTGGCCTGAACCCCAGAGAGAATGTGTGGGGTGTTGTGAAGAGGAAGCTGAGAGACACCAGACCAACAATGCAGATGAGCTAAAGGCGCTAGTGAAGCCTCCTGGGCATCCATAACACCTCAGCAATGCCACAGGCGGATTGCCTCCATGCCACGCCGCGTTGATGCAGTCATCCGTAAAAGGATTCCCAACAAGTCCTGAGTGCATTAATGGACATTTACAATGTTTGATTTGGTTTTGCTGTTAAAAATCTTTATTTTACTTGGTCTGAGGAAATATTCTAATATTTAGAGATAGGATATTTGAGTTTTCTTAAGCTGTAAGCCGTAATCAGCCATATTAAAAGAATAAAAGGCTTGCAATATTTCAGTTGATTTGTAATGAATCCAGAATGCATGACATTTTAGTTTGTTAATTGCATTACAGAAAATAAATAACTTTATCACAATATTCAAATTTTCTGAGACAGTCCTGTATATATGTATTATATATATATATATATATATATATGTATTTTATATATGTATTATTTTATATGTATAAACCCAGCCACACCCCACGGTGCTGCGGCCCAGGCAGCCGTTACCTGGGTGACAGGCTCCCTGCAGACACTGCACGTGCTCCCACAGGTCGGTGCAGCTGCGAGGACACTGATTGGCACAGCTCTCCTGGTAGGCCCGCCCCCTGTCCTCACAGCGCTCACCTGCGGGACACGAGAAACGAACCCATCAATGAAGAGAAGTGACCTGAGGGAGTGGCCTGTGGCCTGAGGTCAGCGGTCAGCACAGGAACACGCGATGATCTCTGGTTCCTCGGCTGTGACCTCTGACCCGCGTGTCGCAGAGGGATCCCAACCCTCAACCTCCTGCTGGCGTACCTGGGCAGAGGCCCGTGTTGCAGCTCTGGCTCTGGGTCTGCTGGCTCTCACACCGGGGTCCTGCAGGACGGGCCTCGGGCCGTCTGTAGCGCTGCCTGACGCCGCCGCTGCAGGGCGCCGCGCACGCCGTCCAGGAGCTCCACGCACTCCACTGACACAGGTCTGTGAGGGAGGAGACCCCCATGAGACTCAGGATGAAGACCCCCATGAGACTCATCAGGATGAAGACCCCCATGAGACTCAGGATGAAGACCCCCATGAGACTCATCAGGATGAAGACCCCCATGAGACTCATCAGGATGAAGACCCCCATGAGACTCAGGATGAAGACCCCCATGAGACTCAGGATGAAGACCCCCATGAGACTCATCAGGATGAAGACCCCCATGAGACTCATCAGGATGAAGACCCCCATGAGACTCAGGATGAAGACCCCCATGAGACTCAGGATGAAGACCCCCATGAGACTCAGGATGAAGACCCCCATGAGACTCATCATCAGGATGAAGACCCCCATGAGACTCAGGATGAAGACCCCCATGAGACTCATCAGGATGAAGACCCCCATGAGACTCAGGATGAAGACCCCCATGAGACTCAGGATGAAGACCCCCATGAGACTCATCAGGATGAAGACCCCCATGAGACTCAGGATGAAGACCCCCATGAGACTCAGGATGAAGACCCCCATGAGACTCATCAGGATGAAGACCCCCATGAGACTCAGGATGAAGACCCCCATGAGACTCATCATCAGGATGAAGACCCCCATGAGACTCAGGATGAA
>CM070096.1:232500-250000 GCA_036178185.1 Liparis tanakae | reverse complement strand
CAGGTGGCGCCCACGCCGAGCTCCCGGTTGTCATGGAGACAGAGAGGGGGGCAGGGTCCCGGGTCGCAGGCCTTGTGCTGGACCTCCTCAAACCGGCAGTCGGCCCCCTCGGCCTCCGGGACCAGAGACCTGCAGACAGAGCAGCTGCCGTCGCTCTGCGCTCACTCCGGACCCACAGGGGGCGCTCCTGCCCTCACCTGTATCTGGTTCTCTGGCCCCGCCCACAGGAGACGCTGCACGACGCCCAGCTGGACCAGGAGCTCCACACGCAGGCGGCCTGGCAGCTGTGATTGGTGCAGAGCAGCCGCCCCTCAGAGCAGCTGCAGTTGTTGCAGTCGGCCTGGTGAGAGCTGCCGGCTGCCCACAGCAGACCGGCTGCGTCCACGCAGTCACACTGCCACCTGCGCACACACCCCGAGTCCTGCTGCAGCCAGCCTGCAGTCAGGTTACACAATGTTACACACACAGAGACACACACACACACATACACGCACACACACACACACACCTTCGGGGCAGCGGCAGCCCGGCTGACACTCGGCGTCGTCCTGGCACTCGATGCCTTGCTGCAGGTCGGAGCAGCGCAGGGGACACCGGCTGGCACACGACATGAACTCCTGACCTGGAGGACAGCTCCTCTCCTCTGAGGACACACACACACACACACACACACACACACACACAGAAGGTCATGAGGATCCTTTGGCATGAAGAGCATCACTCTAAACCCAACACGTGTGTCTGTGTGTGTGTGTGTGTGTGTGTGTCTCTGTGTGTGTCTCTGTGTGTGTCTCTGTGTGTGTCTCTGTGTGTGTGTGTGTGTGTGTGTGTGTGTCTCTGTGTGTGTCTCTGTGTGTGTCTCTGTGTGTGTCTCTGTGTGTGTGTGTGTGTGTGTCTCTGTGTGTGTCTCTGTGTGTGTCTCTGTGTGTGTCTCTGTGTGTGTCCTCACCACAGGGCTTGGTGTTGCAGGCCTTCACCTGGTTCTTCTCCCCTTCACACGTCTTTCCTCCGTTCTTGGCCGGCGGGCTGGAGCAGGAGCGAGTCCGTATGGAGCGGCCGGCGCCACAGCGCCGATCACAGCGGGACCAGGGGCTCCACCGGGACCACCCCCCCTCCACTGGGGCGCACACACACACACACACACACATGAACACCGGGACCACCCCCCCTCCACTGGGGCACACACACACACACACACACATGGACCGCCCCCCCCTGACCTCTGCAGGGCTTGATGTTGCAGAAGCTCTCCTCCAGGTTCCCTCCCAGGATGTCGGGGCACCAGGCGCCGTCGGCCCGCGGCAGCAGGAAGGCCCGGAGCCGGCGCCGCTGGCCCACGCCACAGGACCGCGAGCACGGGCTCCACCCCCCCCACGCCGTCCACGAGCAGTTCCTCCTGGGGCAGTCCGGCCCCTCACACGCCTCGGGCCCCTCTGGAACGAGAACATGTGAAGGTCACGCGGCGGCTGAAGGTCACGGGGCGGCTGAAGGTCACGAGGCGGCTGAAGGTCACGGGGCGGCTGAAGGTCACGCGGCGGCTGAAGGTCACAGGGCGGCTGAAGGTCACGCGGCGGCTGAAGGTCACGGGGCGGCTGAAGGTCACGCGGCGGCTGAAGGTCACGAGGCGGCTGAAGGTCACGCGGCGAGGGGTCCCACCTGAACACTGGGGCAGGTTGCAGACCTTCTCCTGCTGCGAGCGTCCGGCGCACGGCGGGCGGACGCAGCGGCGCTGCCGGGCCTTGGTGGACGGGTCCAGCGGGTCGGTGCAGGTCTTGGTGCACGGACTCCATGACGACCACGAGGAGAAGCCGGCGTCCTCATCTAGAGGCGTCCACACGGTTACGCTGCTGACCTGCAGCCAGAGACGGCCAGGAACTAGAGGACAGGGACTCACCTGGGAGGACGGGTTCTTCTGTGGGGCCCACCGGCGCTGCAACGACACGCCTATCAGCACCGCTCAGCGAGAGCAGGTCGTGAGGTTGTGAGGTCATGAGGTTGTGAGGTTGTGAGGTTGTCAGGTCATGAGGTGGTGAGGTCATAAGGTTGTCAGGTCATGAGGTTGTGAGGTTGTGAGGTCGTCAGGTCATGAGGTCATGAGGTTGTGAGGTCATGAGGTCGTGAGGTCATGAGGTTGTGAGGTCATGAGGTTGTGAGGTCATGAGGTCATGAGGTCATGAGGTCATGAGGCTGTGAGGTCATGAGGTTGTGAGGTCATGAGGTCATGAGGTCATGAGGTTGTGAGGTCATGAGGTCATTAGGTTGTGAGGTCATGAGGTCGTGAGGTCATGAGGTTGTGAGGTCATGAGGTTGTGAGGTCATGAGGTTGTGAGGTCATGAGGTCATGAGGTTGTGAGGTCATGAGGTCATGAGGTCGTCAGGTCATGAGGTCGTCAGGTCATGAGGTCATGAGGTCATGAGGTCGTCAGGTCATGAGGTCATGAGGTCGTCAGGTCATGAGGTCATGAGGTCATGAGGTCATGAGGTTGTCAGGTTGTCAGGTTGTCAGGTCATGAGGTCATGAGGTCATGAGGTCATGAGGTTGTCAGGTCATGAGGTCATGAGGTCATGAGGTCGTCAGGTCGTGAGGCACTCGGTACCTGGGCAGTCCGGGGCCTGGCAGTAGGTGGTCTCCTGCCGGGGTCCCGGGCAGCTCCGCCCCCCGTGGGCCGGCGCCGGCCGGCTGCAGGTCTTGGAGCGAGTCTTCAGTCCCAGACCGCCGCAGGACAGCGAGCAGCGGCTCCAGGGGCCCCAGGGGGACAGAACGCCGTCCACCGGGCACGGCGCCAACGAGCAGTTCCACCGGCCGAGCTCGCAGCCGCTACAGGGGGGAGGAGCCAGAGGGAGGAGCCAGAGGGGAGGAGCCAGGGGAGGAGTCAGGGGGAGGAGTCAGGGGGAGGAGCCAGTGGGTCACTGAGCAGGCCTGCTGGGGGGAGCGTGTTCAGACGGGGTCTCCTCACCAGCTGCTGCAGTCGTGGAGCAGAGTGTCTCCAGACTGAAGCTCCGCCCCCTCAGAGACGTTGAGGAGCAGAGGAGACGCAGAGACGCTCAGCAGAGACGCCACGAGCTCCGAGTCCACCAGGCAGGGGCAGTCCTGGACACACGGACACACGCGGACACACATTACCCCCGGGCGGCGAGGAGACGCCGAGGGCGCGGCCAGGAGGACCCACCTGCAGGCACCGCCCGCGGTGCAGGTAGGTGCGGGGGGGGCAGCGGCAGCCCTCCTCGCAGCCGTCCGAGTAGCAGCCGTCTCTGCCGCTGACCTGGGCGCAGCTGAAGGGACAGCCGTCGCCGCGCTCGCACTCCCTGTACAGCCGGCCGGGGGGGCAGCCCACCTCTGCACAGAGCACAGATCAGCACGCCGCCGCCACGCGCAGCGCGACCCCCGGCCCCCGGCCCCCGGCCCCCGGCCCCCAGACTCACCGAGGCACACGTGGCTGTTGCAGGTCTTGCTCTGGCGGCCGAGGCCGGCGCAGGGCGGCGAGCCGCAGCGGCGAGAGCGCGCCTGCTGGCCCCCGCCGCAGCTCACCGAGCACCCGGACCACCCGGACCACCCGGACCACCCGGACCCCGGACCCCCCGGAGTCTGGAGGAGCACACCATGCACTCAACACCTGGACTCACAGCATCAGGTACACAATCTCACGTTGTATTAAAGTCCACATCACCGCCCACAGCCACTGAGGACGTGTAGAGGGAGCAGCCAGTGTCTCAAGGTCGTACCTGTCTCCTAACTCAAGGTCATACCTGTCTCCTAACTCAAGGTCGTACCTGTCTCCTAACTCAAGGTCATACCTGTCTCCTAACTCAAGGTCATACCTGTCTCCTAACTCAAGGTCATACCTGTCTCCTAACTCAAGGTCGTACCTGTCTCCTAACTCAAGGTCGTACCTGTCTCCTAACTCAAGGTCATACCTGTCTCCTAACTCAAGGTCGTACCTGTCTCCTAACTCAAGGTCGTACCTGTCTCCTAACTCAAGGTCATACCTGTCTCCTAACTCAAGGTCATACCTGTCTCCTAACTCAAGGTCATACCTGAGCACAGGTGTGTGTTGCAGTCGTTCTGCTGTGCAGCGACGCCCACGCAGCCCCTCCCACTGCTCTGGGGGGCGGGGTTATCACACTGGCGTCTCCTGGACTTGACTCCTCCTCCACAAGAGAGCGAGCACTCAGTCCAGGCCCCCCATTGGCTCCAGCCCCCGTCGGCATAGCAACCGGGGGCCGATTGACACTGCAGGACCCCGGCCTCGCATGAACTGAGAGAGAGAGAGAGATACACACATAAATATATATATACGTATATATATCTATATATATACGTATATATACATATATATATATATATATATATATATATATATGTATATATATGTATATATATGTATATATATATATATATGTATATATATATATATATATATATATATATATATATATATATATATATATATATATATGTATATATACATATATATATATATGTATATATATATATATATATATATATATATATACGTATATATACATATATATACATATATATACATATATATATATATACATATATATACATATATATATGTGTGTGTGACTTCTTGAAGGCCGGTGTGAGGAGCTGCTGTCCTGTACCAGTTGCTACAGTCACTGGTGATGTTGTCTCCTGGGTCTGCAGACAGCCAATCAGATCCGTCCGTCCATACCCATGATGCATTGCTGGAGTTTGGCCCGGCCGGGCCCTCTGGGACAGAGAGGCGTGGTTAGGGGCTCTGGGGGTCCGGCATGCGGCCTCTCCTCCCTCCTCTGCTCACCTGCTGCAGAGCTGTTGAGGTACTTGCAGCGGCACTCGTCCCTGGACACGCACACCCCGTCCTGCAGCAGCAGGGCCCCGGGGCACCCGCAGGCCCGCCGGCACCCAGGGGCGTCACCGCAGTGGGTGTCCCCATGGAGGTCGGAACAGGAGCGAGGACACAGCTTCCCACAAGGCCATTCCACCTGGCCGCCAGCACAGTCTGCACAGTGGGAGACTTTCATGGTCTACATATATAATATAATATATATATATATATATATATATATATATATAAAAAATGTTATATTATATTTATATATATATGATATACAGGTATATATATATATATATATATATATATATATATATTATATATATAACATTTTTTATATTATATTTATATATATATGATATAAAGTAAGAAATAGATTGATATATATATATATATATAGAAATATATATTAATACATATATATATATATATATTAATACATTTATTTATATATATATTAATATATCTATGTATATATATTGTATATATAGAATAAAAAAATAATATATATATATATATATATATATATATATATATATATGTATATATGTATATGTATATATAAATATAATATGAAAGCAAACCTGGAACCAGTCATCAGCTAAAGGAGAAGACATGGAAATGACCTCTCTTGCTTTCCTTCATTCTCCAAGTGCTTTTCAAAATAAAACATTAATACTCAAGCGCCGCCGACCTGAGCAGACGGTGATGTTGTCGTGGCAACCGAGGCTCTGCCTGCTCTCCCCGAGACAGCGCCGCCCTCCGAACCTGGCGGGGGGGCTGTCGCATCGCCTGGAGCGGCTGGACGACCCGGAGCAGCCGCCGCACGCCGGCCACGCCGACCACGGACCCCACGACCCGGGGACTAGAGACACAGAGGATGAGGAGGATGAGGAGGATGAGGAGGATGAGGAGAAGAGGATGAAGAGGATGAGGAGAAGAGAAGAGGATGAAGAGGATGAGGAGGATGAGGAGAAGAGGATGAGGAGGATGAGGAGGATGAGGAGAAGAGGATGAAGAGGATGAGGAGAAGAGAAGAGGATGAAGAGGATGAGGAGAAGAGAAGAGGATGATGAGGATGAGGAGGAGAGAAGAGGATGATAAAGATGAGGAGGAGAGAAGAGGATGATGAGGATGAGGAGAAGAGAAGAGGATGAAGAGGATGAGGAGAAGAGAAGAGGATGATGAGGATGAGGAGAAGAGAAGAGGATGATAAGGATAAGGAGGAGAGAAGAGGATGATGAGGATGAGGAGAAGAGAAGAGGATGAAGAGGATGAGGAGAAGAGAAGAGGATGATGAGGATGAGGAGGAGAGAAGAGGATGATAAGGATGAGGAGGAGAGAAGAGGATGATAAGGATGAGGAGAATGAGGAGAAGAACCACCTGACCTCAGGCTCTGGAACCGGTTGTGGTACCTGGACAGAAGGTGATGGCGGGACAGGGCCGTCTCTGGAGTTGAACTCCGACCCCGTTGTGTTGCTCCAGGGCTCCGGGGCAGGAAGCCCCTCCCCCCCGGGGCCGGGGGCAGCCACAGCTCCGGTAGCGGGACACCGACTCGGCGCCGCAGGTCCGGGAGCACGGAGTCCACTCGGACCAGGGGCACCAGCCGCCGGACACTGGACAACACGGGGTCAGGGGTCAGGTCAGGGGTCAGGTGAGGTCAGGGTTCTGCTGAGGAGCTGGACCCACCTGGACAGACGGACTTGGTGCAGCTGAGCCGGCCGCCCTCACAGGTGCTGAGCAGAGAGGGAGCAGAGAGGCCTGTGTGGGGGGGGGCACTGGGTGGAGCTCCGCCCCTCCCCCTGGGTGGCGCTCCGTCACTCACCAGCTGTTGCAGCCGTCGGGCGCCGCGGCGGTGTCCCCCGGCTGCAGCCTGCGCCCGGTGCTGAGGTCCATGCAGGAGCAGGCGTCCGGCGGGACGCAGGCCCCCCCGTCGGCCGTCAGCACCGCCCCCCCCGTGCAGTAGCAGCCGGGCTCGCACCGCCAGGCGCAGCGCTGGGGGCGGAGCTCAGTGACCACCTGACCTCCTGCACCCGTCACCGTGGAGACGGAGATACTCACCGCCAGATCGTCACAGGAGCGCGGGCAGGACGGCCCGCAGGCACTGAACACCGTGCCGGGGACCCGCCAGCAGGGGGCCACTGAGGACACAGGGGGGGACACAAGGTCACACAGGGGGACACAGGGGGACACGAGAGGTCACAAGAGGTCACAAAGGTCAGCTGAGAGCGGCTCATACGGAGCGTACCTGGGCAGTGGTCCGTGCTGCAGGTGGTGAAGGCCGTGCCCAGCCCCTCGCAGTCGTCCCCCTCCCCCTCCGGGCGGGGACTGTCACACTCTCTCCTCCGGCTGCGAACCCCCCCGCCACAGGACTTGGTACAGTCCGTCCAGCTGCTCCACTGAGCCCAGCCCCCGTCACCTGGGATGAAGGTCGTACATCAGGGACCTGACACCACATCCACACCTGGTGGGAGGAGCTACCGGGTGAGGTACACCTGGTAGGAGGAGCCACCGGGTGAGGTACACCTGGTGGGAGGAGCTACCATGTGAGGTACACCTGGTGGGAGGAGCTACCGGGTGAGGTACACCTGGTAGGAGGAGCCACCGGGTGAGGTACACCTGGTGGGAGGAGCCACCGGGTGAGGTACACCTGGTGGGAGGAGCTACCAGGTGAGGTACACCTGGTGGGAGGAGCTACCGGGTGAGGTACACCTGGTGGGAGGAGCCACCAGGTGAGGTACACCTGGTGGGAGGAGCTACCGGGTGAGGTACACCTGGTGGGAGGAGCCACCAGGTGAGGTACACCTGGTGGGAGGAGCCACCAGGTGAGGAGGCCTCAGAGCGTCAAAGGGACTCTGACTCACGGTCACATGGGGCGCCGAGGCAGACCTGGTCCTCCCTGTGGGGGCCCAGACACGGCAGGTCCCCCCCATCGCGCTGGGGGCTGGAACAGAACCGGTACCGAGACTGGAGACCCGGTCCACACGACACCGAGCACTGACCCCAGGGGGTCCACCCGGACCACTGGCCCTCCTCTGGAGAGAGAGAGAGAGAGAGAGAGTATGTGTGTGTGTGTGTGTGGTACGGCGGTGGCCAAAGAGGAACTGCATCTTCTGATTGGACCTGTACGTCAAGGCGTGCATGTATAGGAGGAGACGTTGCAATGCATTGTGGGTATGTAGGACCTGGTTAAACAGCTGGCCTACCGGAGCAGAGGGCCTGGGAGCAGCGGACCAGCCGGCCGGCTTCACAGGTACTGAAAGCAGAGCACAGGGAACATGAAGCGGCTGCGGGGCTCAGAGCTCCTCTTGCCAGTTGTTGCAGGCCGAGGGGACGCGTTCTCCGGGCCGGTACCACTCTCCGGCGAGCTCGCAGCGGCAGTCGGCCTCCGGCACACACTCGGCATCCTGCAGGGAACCAGCCGTCAGAGGAGGGTCAGGACCACGGGATACAGCAGCTAAGCCCCGCCCCCTACCTGCTGGACCCTCCCGGGTGGACACAGGCAGCCCGGCGTGCACCTCCTGCTGAGCTCCATGGTGAGGTCTGCACACGACACCGGACCCCTCACACAGGGAGACCACCGCTGGCCTGGAGGACACGCCCTGCCGTCTGCAAGGAGACCCAGGATGAGGGAGGGGGAGGGGGAGGGGGAGGGGGTAGAGGCTAGGGGGTAGAGGTTAGGGGTTAGGGGGTAGAGGTTAGAGGCTAGGAGGTAGAAGTTAGAGGCTAGGGGGTAGAGGCTAGGGGTAGAGGTTAGGTAGAGGTTAGAGGCTAGGGGTAGAGGTTAGGGGTAGAGGTTAGGGGTAGAGGTTAGGTGTTAGGGGTTAGGGGTAGAGGTTAGGGGTAGAGGTTAGGGGTAGGGGTAGAGGCTAGGGGTTAGTGGGTTAGGGTTAGGGGTAGAGGTTAGGGGTAGAGGTTAGGGGTAGAGGTTAGGGGTAGAGGTTAGGGGGTAGAGGTTAGGGGGTAGAGGCTAGGGGGTAGAGGTTAGGGGGTAGAGGTTAGGTGTTAGGGGTAGAGGCTAGAGGGTATGGGTTAGGGGTTAGGGGGTAGAAGCTAGGGGGTAGAGGTTAGAGGCTAGGGGGTAGAGGTTAGAGGCTAGGGGTAGAGGTTAGGTGTTAGGGGTTAGGGGGTAGAGGTTAGGGGGTAGAGGCTAGGGGTAGAGGTTAGGGGGTAGAGGCTAGAGGGTAGAGGTTAGGGGTTAGGGGTAGAGGCTAGAGGGTAGAGGTTAGAGGCTAGGGGGTAGAGGCTAGAGGCTAGGGGGTAGAGGCTAGGGGGTAGAGGTTAGAGGTTAGGGGTAGAGGCTGAGGGGGGTAGAGGCTAGGGGGTAAAGGTTAGTTGAGGCTAGGGGGTAGAGGCTAGGGGTAGAGGTTAGAGGTTAGGGGGTAGAGGTTAGGGGTAGGGTAGGGGGTAGGGGCTAGGGGTAGAGGTTAGGGGCTAGGGGTAGAGGGCTAGGGGGTAGAGGCTAGGGGTGAGGGTAGGGGGTAGGGTTAGAGGCTAGGGGTAGAGGTTAGAGGCTAGGGGTAGAGGTTAGGGGTTAGGGGGTAGAAGCTAGGGGGTAGAGGTTAGAGGCTAGGGGGTAGAGGCTAGAGGCTAGGGGTAGAGGTTAGAGGCTAGGGGTAGAGGTTAGGGGGTAGAGGCTAGAGGCTAGGGGTAGAGGTTAGGGGGTAGGGGTGAGGGGGTAGAGGCTAGGGGATAGGGGGAGGGGTTAAGGGTCTGATGTCCAACATGAGGTAGGGGGAGGTTGCTGTACCACAGGGCTGCAGGCTACAGGCGCTGAACTGCTGAGCGGTGCCGTGGACCCGGATGGGCCCCCGGGTTCTGGTCCTGTAGCCTCCTCCACACGTCACGGAGCACGCCGACCACGCGGCCCACGGCGGCCTGACCCCTGCAGACGGACAGTCACGCCTCCTTCACACCGGCGCTCCTCTGGAGGCGGGACATGAGGCCAGGAGAGCGTCTCCTCACCTGCACACGGCTCCACGCTGCAGGTGTCCATCCCCACGCGCTCCCCCCGGCAGGGCCGCCCCCCCAGCGCCGCCGGAGGGTTGGTCCCCGAGCGATAGCGTCTCCTCACGCCAACGTCACACGTTCGGCTGCAGGAGCTCCACCTGGTCCAGGTGCTCCAGCCACAGTGCACTGACACACACACACACACACACACAATGAAGAGTGTATAAAGTCATGAGACAAAGAGACGTCCGGGGACTCACCAGGACACGGGGCTGTTCCACACAGCATCTGTCCCTCGGTGCAGGTGCTGTGAGACACAAGCCAACATAATAATAATATATATATATATATATATATATATATATATATATATATATATATATATATAATTAAAACAAATATGTATATATAAATATATATATTTATTTATATATTTGTTTTTAATGTGTTTGTATAAATGAAGACAAAGGGGACATGGCCCCTCAGAGACACCTCCTGGACACAGTACCAGTTGTTGCAGGCGTCCCCCGGCAGCGTGGCCCCGGCCGGCTGCAGCGCCCCCTGGTGGTAACACGGGCACCGTGCCGGCGGCACGCAGCTGCCGTCCAGCAGGTAGAGGCCGGCTGCGCAGTGGCAGCCGTCGTAGCAGGCGGTGACGCACTGCACCTGCGTGGCGCTCATGTCCAGACACGCCCGCGGACACGCGCCGCCCTGCGCCGCGCACTCCGCCGCCGTCAGGCGCGCCATGCCCGCCGGACACACGCCTGGGGACAGGTGGGTTACAGCAGGCCGCGGCGTCACGGCTCGGCGCCACGCGCGGCGCGCACACACCTGAACACGGCTGGGAGTTGCAGTCTCCCGTCTGGATGAGCGGCCCCAAGCAGCTGCTGCCCCCGTGCTGTGCGGAGGGGGAACTGCAGGAGCGCTCCCTGGTCTGGACCCCGGAGTCACACTCTGATGAACACGGAGACCACGGGGACCACGGGGACCAGCCGCCATGCACTGGACGACACAGGACCGTCAGAGGACAGAGGACAGGGGACAGGGGACAGGGGAGAGGGGAGAGGACAGAGGACAGGGGACAGGGGAGAGGACAGAGGGGAGAGGACAGAGGACAGAGGGGAGAGGACAGAGGACAGAGGACAGAGGAGAAGTCTACAGGTACCTGGACAGTGAACAGTGTTACAAGGCTCTTGCTCCTCGCCGTCTCCATCGCAGGCCGAGGCGGTGTGTGTGTCTGTGTGTGTGTGGTTGGAGGCGGTGTGTGTGTCTGTGTGTGTGTGGTTGGAGGCGGTGTGTGTGTCTGTGTGTGTGTGGTTGCAGCTGCGGAGTCGTCGGCGGACTCCGACCTCGTCCACCTGGTTGAAACACGTCTTGCTGCAGAGAGACCAGCTGGTCCATCGACCCCACACGGCCTGAGGCAGCAGGGCTACAGCAGAGGAACACATGGAGATACACATATATATATATATATATATATATATATATATATATATATATATATATATATATGTGTGTGTGTGTGTATATCTATGTATACATAGTTCTGTTATGTAGGACAAGGTGTAAATATCCCTATCTGCATACTCGAGACTCTGTGGGCTGGTGGAATGATTGATGGCGTCCTAGGGGTTTTCAAGTGGGCGCCTCCTTCTTCGATGTTTCGCTGACTGACCCCCGACATCTCCAGAGGGTTCAGCAGTGAGATCCGGCGTCCCGGGCTCACTCCCTAGATGTCATCATTCATCCGACAGGTGGAGTCCTTCCTCTTAATCCACAGCCACTGACTTCCCTTTTCAGCAGCCCTGGAAAGGTCTGTGACTGCCTGTCTGTGGGCCTTCCCCCGCACTCCCATCTCTCAAGAAGCCTGGATGTGGAGGTGGCTACAAACCCTCTGCAGCCCACTTCCACTGGGCAGACCCTAGCTCTCCAGCCTCGTCGCTGTGCGTCTGCTGCAATGAGAAAGCGTTGGTCTGACAGCTTCCCCTTGACGATGGAGATGCTTCTGGACTTGCTTGGCTTGATCTTCATCCGAGTCAGCTCAATGTTATCTTGCAGCTTTCCCAGCAGCCGTACAGTGCAAGCCTTGGTTGTAGTGAGGGTGGTAAGGTCGTCTATGTAAGCTCTCACAGGCGGCAGCCTCAGCCCAGGTCTTATAAGCTGTCCTCCATCCACCCACCGAGATGCTCGAATTATCATCTCCATGGCCATTGTGAAGGCTAACTCCCACTTCTAGATGCTGCCATGCTGTGGTGTACTCTGCTGTTGACAAGCACACCTGCACGTCCTGGAAGTAGGCCTTGACAAGGCCTGTTAGGGCTACAGGGACCCTGAAGAGGTCAAAGGCGGTCCAAAGGAGGTCGTGAGGGACTGAGCCAAAGGCGTTGGCGAGATCCAGGAACACCACATGAAGATCTGTTCCCTCCCTCTTGGCAACCTTGATCTGATGCCAGATGATACTCGCATGTTCCAGACAACCGGAGAAGCCAGAGATGCCTGCTTTCTGGATTGATGTGTCAATCAGAGTGTTTCTTTGCAGGTATCCTGCCAGCCTGTGAGCAACCACACTGAAGAACATCTTCCCCTCGACGTTTAGGAGGCTGATCTGGCGGAATTGGCCGATTTCTGAAGAGTCCTTTTCCTTTGGGATAAGGACTCCCCCAGCTCTCTGCCAGGATGTTGGTATCTCCTTCTTTTGCCAGACCACCTTCATGAGCTTCCAGAGGAACCGCAGGGCACCTGGTGCATTTTTGTAGAGTCTGTATGGAACTCCGTTAGGACCTGGGGTTGAAGCAGCCCTTGCTCTATGCACCGTTTTCTCAACTTCGCTCCATCTGGGTGGGCTGATGTCTAGCTGGTGCTCTGGCTGCTTGATTGGTGGCATGTCAGGTGGGAGAATAACCTCTTCATGGTGTTTGGCATCCGTACAGGACTTTTCCAGATGTTTTTCCAGGTCTGCCTTTGACACTGAGAGACTTCCACTCTTCTCCGCTGTAAAGAGACTCTTCACAAATTTGTAGGGGTCTTTGTAGAAGCGTGATCTTGTCTGTTCCTTCCTTCTGCGCTTCTTTACCAGATTTTCCGCTCTTCTCAGTGTTCCAAGTCTACTCCGGATTTCCTCCTGCAAGACGTTGATGCCCTCCCTTTCCTCCTCTGAGGCTTTCCTCCACTGCTTCTTCAGCTGCCTTCTCTCTCTGACTAGGCAATCTATTTCTTTCTGCCTCCTGGACTTAGTGGGGATTGTCGGTTCAGATCTCTTTCTTTCAACTGCTCCAAACCTTTCCAATCCATAGCGGTATATAAGAGCTCCCATTCTCTCCAGCTTCTTCCTGGTGGTGCCTCTGAGCTCCTCTGAGATGTTGCCGAGGTCCACAGAGCCTTTTCACAGGAGGTTGGCCACTTGATCAGCGGCCTTCGCCCCTGGATCTTCTTTTCCACTGCAGGTCTTGCTGGGCTGGTTCAGGTTGGTTTCCTGTGAAGGTTCGTCCTCTTCTGGGACGCTGATGTCCTGCAGACTGTTTGAACTCCAGTCGACCGACTCAACCTGCTTCTCAGAAAGTAGCCGTTGATGCGAGATCCCTGTTGACCCTTCTTTACTGACAAAATATTATATATGTGTATATATATGTATACATATAAACACACATATATATATATATATATATATATATCCTGAACCAGAGGACAGAGGAGAGAGGACGGACCTGGACACGCTCCAAGGAAACAGGCCCGGCTGTCAAACTGCGCTCCAGGACACGCCCCCCCGGGCAGCGCCGGCCTCAGGACGTCCCTCTGCCGGAACGAGGAGGCGGGGCCACAGGACGCGCTGCACACGCTCCACGGTGTCCAGGGGGACCTGATGCAGTCCACTGAGGACAGAGGACACAGAGGACACAGAGGACACATAGGACACATAGGACACATAGGACACGTTGCGCCCCCCCCCCCCGGCGGCCCGTGCCTCACCGCAGCCTCTCTCGTCCGACCCGTCCTCACAGTCGCTCTGCAGGTCACAGCGGCGCTCCAGGGGGACGCACTCGCCACCGGCGCAGGAGAACTGCTGCTGGGAGCAGGGGGCGGAGCCTGGGGACACACGGGGCACCGTCAACACGCCGCTCCTCGCCGAGCTGAAGCTCCGGCCCCGGCGGTCGCGTACCGCAGCGCTCCTCGTCCGAGCCGTCCTCGCAGTCCGGCCGGCCGTCGCACACCTGAGCCGAGTCCACGCAGCCGGAGGACCGGCACTCGAACCGGCCGCCGGCGCAAAGCACTCTGGGTAGGCCGCCGGGGTCCCGCGTGGCGGTGCCCGCCGGGCCTGTGAGGGAGCACGGCGGTCAGCGAGTGTTCTGGGCGGCGTGCTGCGGGAAGCCAGCGGGGCGGCGGCGGCGCTCGCCTCTCGTGGTCTGCAGGCCCGGTTTCCCAGAGCGCCGGCTCGTGGTGAGATGGACTCCAGGTTGACCGGTGACCCCTGGTGGAGGAGGTGTGATTAAAGGGACACGCACACAGAGCCTCAGTACCTGTGGTACCTGTGGTACCTGTCGTACCTGTCGTCCTCTGAAGGCCAGTTTGACCTGTGACCCCTGGGCTGGCCACGCCGGGGAGGCCCCCGTGGGCCCTGGTGGTGTGGAACCCCGGCGCCCCCCCGGCCCCGGTCTGGTTGAGCAGCCCTGGAGAGCCTTCAGTCGGAGCCGTGCCTGAAGACGAGGAGGAGGAGGAAGAGGAGGAGGAGGGGGAGGGGGAGGAGGAGGTGCTGTATGCGTGTGACACTCTTCCTCTTTAATGAACACACGAGGCTCACCGCAGCGCTCCTCGTCTTCGTCGCTCCGGTCCCTGCAGTCGTCTTTCCCGTCGCAGAGCGCCGTCCGGGCGACGCAGGCCTCTCCGTCCCGGCACGCCGCCCGGCCCGCGCCGCAGCGCCGCCCTGCCGCTGGGCGCCATGTCGGCGGCTCGTCTGCGGGAGGACGGGTCGCTCAGCCGGCGCCTCGGGTCACGTGACCCGGCGCCGGCGGGTCCTCACCTGCCCTGCAGCCCAGCACCTCGGCCCGCAGGTAGAAGGGGTGTCTGAACTCCACCGGCACGATGCGCAGGTAGCGCGCCACGACGGGCCGGGCCAGCCGCCGCGTGGCGGCGCCGCGGCCCGTCACCTCGAACACCTGCAACCGGGCGGCGCGGTGAGCGGTCCGACGGTTCTGGAGGTCGTGGCGCCGCGCGAGAGCCGTACCTGCGGCGGGCCGCCGGGCCGGCCGTCCGGCGTGACGTCGGTGAAGCGGCGGAGCTGCAGAGCCACGGCCAGCCGGTACCGGGTCACCTCGCCCCAGGTGACCTCGCTGCCCTGCGTCACCACGCCGGAGACCCAGGTGGGCTCCAGGAAGTCCACCTGCAGGAAGGGATGGGGGTCTGCAGGGAGGGGGCTCCACCCGGGCTCCATCACCTGGCTGCACACAGAGCACCACTCAGAGCACCACCCACAGAGCATCACTCAGAGCACCACTCAGAGCACCACCCACAGAGCACCACCCACAGAGCACCACTCAGAGCACCACCCACAGAGCACCACTCACAGAGCACCACTCACAGAGCACCACCCACAGAGCACCACTCAGAGCACCACCCACAGAGCACCACTCAGAGCACCACCCACAGAGCACCACTCAGAGCACCACCCACAGAGCACCACTCAGAGACTCACACGTTGGGGACGATGTTGAGCCGCCCGGCGTCTGCCGGGTTGTTCTCGCGGTGCGAGGACGCCGTCAGCTGACCGTAGCGAAGACGCCCGTCCTCCAGCCCGAGGGGGGAGGAGCACCCGTCTGGGGGGGGGGGGGTTACCACAGAACCACAGTAGAACCTTAGAACCTCCACGCTGCATTGAACTCACCACGAGATCCGGGGCCTCCGTCCTGTGGACAGGAGAACATTCATCAGACTCTATGAGACTGACCTCTGACCTCTGAGGACAGCAGGACATTCACACTGGAGCTCACCGGGGACGTCCCTGCAGGCGGCGTCCGGAGGGGGACGGGGGAGGGGGTGACGAGCCTGAGGACACGAGCACAAAGACCCTCAGGAGACGAGGAAGAGGACGAGGAAGAGGACGAGGACGAGGAAGAGGACGAGGAAGAGGGCGCTGCTCCTCAAGCCACCCCCTACCTGTCCTGTGCTGCCCTCTGCTGCCCCCTACCTGTGGGGCTGGGTGGTGCTCTCGGTGCAGCCGGTCTCGTCCTCTCCCTCGGGGCAGTGGGCGGTGCCGTCGCAGCGCAGCGCCGCCTCGATGCAGCCCCCTGGTGGCGGGCAGGAGAAGTGACCGGCGGGGCAGCGGCTGCCGTCTGCGGAGCAGAACCAGAACCCGTCAGACGGACTCCGGGTCCAGCTCTCAGGGTGCTGAGCCCGGGGGGAGGAGCCTCCTCGCTACGCACCGTCACAGCCCATGACCTCCATGCGAAGGTAAACGGCGTTCTGGAAGTCGTGAGGCAGCAGGCGGACGAACCGGGCCGACGCCGCCCGCTCCAGTCGGACCTCGGCCACCCCTCGGTCGTCATGGTTACCGAGAAACACCTGCCAATGAACAAATGACTAAATGTGGGGGGAAAGCCTCGTCAAGTGGCCTCAGGCGCGGCCTCTGTGACCTCTGACCTGGGCTCGGGGGCGGGGCGCGGCGCCGGGCTCCCGGGAGGTGGACCACCGCCGGCCGTCACGGCTGAACTGGAGGTAGAAGCTGGACACGAAGGCCCCGAAGCCGCCTCCCCCCTGGGTCAGCACACCTGCAGGAGAGGCTCCACTTTAGTACGGCCGCATGTCAGCCCGGCTCCGCCTCCTGGCTCCGCCTCCTGGCTCCGCCTCCTAACTCTGCCTCCTGGCTCCGCCTCCTAACTCTGCCTCCTGGCTCCGCCTCCTGGCTCCGCCTCCTAACTCTGCCTCCTGGCTCCGCCTCCTGGCTCCGCCTCCTAACTCTGCCTCCTGGCTCCGCCTCCTAACTCTGCCTCCTGGCTCCGCCTCCTGGCTCCGCCTCCTAACTCTGCCTCCTGGCTCCGCCTCCTAACTCCGCCTCCTGACTCCGCCTCCCGGCTCCGCCCACCTGTGATGTTGTACTCTCTCAGCAGGTCCGTCTGCAGGTACAGGCTCGGCCCGAGGCCCTCAGGGCTCCGCTGCGGCAGGTCCTGGTACGCACTGGGTTCTGGACTCCAGCCCTGCAGGTCCACAGACAGCAGGACCAGGACCAGCATCAGGACCAGGATCAGGATCCGGACCAGGACCAGGATCCGGATCAGGATCAGTGTGATGAGGACGCATGAAGACCGAGAAGACGACATGTTCAGTTGGTTTGAGGAACGAGTCGTCTCAAACAGTGGCGGCCGGTGATTTATTTTTAGGGGGGCGCAGTTGGGCGACACGGTTTAAATAGCACTCAAAAATGAGAAGAAAAGAGGTTTTGACTAGAATATTGTAAACAATAAAGCTTTATTTCAAGAACACAGCGTGCTCAACAACAACAACAAGGGAAGACCCACCACCGACTGAGGCCTCAACAAACAAAGTATTTTCTCAGCCAGGACAGTTCGGGACCGCACAGATGGAAGAGCCCAACCTTGAACAAGCCCGACAGAACCTGACTGTGATCCAGGGGAATCCTGCAGAAGGGGTGAGTGTTACCCCCTTCCCTCATTTTTCAGTGAAAATGGACTCTTATCGGGTAGCTAAGCTAGGGGAACTC
>CM070096.1:165000-230000 GCA_036178185.1 Liparis tanakae | reverse complement strand
CCCGCAGGGGCCCAGGCACCCCCCCCACTGGCTCCAGGGGGACCAGCCACAGTGCACTGGGGACAGGGGGGGGGTGAGGGCCACTCAGAGGACACGCTGCGGGGTCAGAGGTCACGGACTCACCTGCGCAGCCTGGGTTGGGCCGGCAGCGCTGCAGGCGGCCGCGCTCACACACACACAGCTGGCAGCCCGCCTTCACCTGCTGGCCCGGCCAGTAGGGGGCCCCGGCCCGCTCACAGGGGCAGGCCTCGGGGGCCACGCACTGCTGCGCGGGGCCCAGCACCAGGCCCTCGGGGCACCAGCAGCCTGAGGGGACGCCTCCCTCCAGCTGCCCCTGACCCGGGCTGCAGGGCGCGGGGTCACAGGAGGCCCCGGAGCTCAGGTGGGCGCAGGAGCCCGGGCAGGGGCCACAGCGGCGCCGCAGCAGGCCGGGGGGGCAGCCGCCCGCCGCACAGCCGTCCTCAGGACACGGGCCTGCAGGGAGCAGATCCCATTGGCCCTTCCTGTCAGGGTCTGTCTACTAGCCTGATGATGTCATCCTCATCCGCCAGTCACAAGGTGAGTCTGATCCTCCGTTGGCTATGATTAAGGGGCGTATCTATGTATGAAGGGGCGTGTCTATGTATGAAGGGGCGTGTCCATGTATGAAGGGGCGTGTCTATGTATGAAGGGGCGAGTCCATGTATGAAGGGGCGTGTCCATGTATGAAGGGGCGTGTCCATGTATGAAGGGGCGTGTCTATGTATTAAGGGGCGTGTCCATGTATGAAGGGGCGTGTCCATGTATGAAGGGGCGTGTCCATGTATGAAGGGGCGTGTCCATGTATGAAGGGGCGTGTCTATGTATTAAGGGCGTGTCTATGTATTAAGGGGCGTGTCCATGTATGAAGGGGCGTGTCCATGTATGAAGGGGCGTGTCTATGTATTAAGGGGCGTGTCCATGTATGAAGGGGCGTGTCCATGTATGAAGGGGCGTGTCTACGTATGAAGGGGCGTGTCTATGTATTAAGGGGCGTGTCCATGTATGAAGGGGCGTGCCCATGTATGAAGGGGCGTGTCTATATATTAAGGGGCGTGTCCATGTATGAAGGGGCGTGTCTATGTGTTAAGGGGCGTGTCTATGTATTAAGGGGCGTGTCTATGTATTAAGGGGCGTGTCCATGTATGAAGGGGCGTGTCCATGTATGAAGGGGCGTGTCTACGTATGAAGGGGCGTGTCTATGTATTAAGGGGCGTGTCCATGTATGAAGGGGCGTGTCTATGTATTAAGGGGCGTGTCTATGTATTAAGGGGCGTGTCCATGTATGAAGGGGCGTGTCCATGTATGAAGGGGCGTGTCCATGTATGAAGGGGCGTGTCTACGTATGAAGGGGCGTGTCTATGTATGAAGGGGCGTGTCCATGTATGAAGGGGCGTGTCTGTGTATTAAGGGGCGTGTCCATGTATGAAGGGGCGTGTCTATGTGTTAAGGGGCGTGTCTATGTATTAAGGGGCGTGTCTCAACCAGGAGAGAAAACGCCTCTTCATCAATTGGATAGAGCTACAACCAATCAGAGCCACGCAGTATGTGACGTGTTTTAAGCGACGCATCTGGAAGAAGCAAGCGCCTGTTTATGACGTGTTGGTTACGTTACCATGGTAACTGTTGATCATCTGTCCGTCATCGTATAAAGCCCGCCCTGACAATCTGATTGGTCCGGTCAATTTCTCCCCAATGGAGCGGCGCCAGACATGTTGAGGGCGGGGCTAAGTCCGGTCTGGTATCCAGGCTACTGTTCTATGTGTCCTGTGTCTCCTGTGTCTCCTGTCTCCCTGATTGGTTCATTCCCTTCACCTGCCCTCAGCCCCTCTCGTTGTGTGTGTGTGTGTGTGTGTGTGTGTGTGTCCTATATGTTGAGTCATTCTCTCCCTCGTCTGGCGGATTGTTGCCGTTCGTCCTGTCTGTCCTGTCATCCTGTCATCCTGTCTGTCCTGTCATCCTGTCTGTCCTGTCTGTCCTGTCATCCTGTCTGTCCTGTCATCCTGTCTGTCCTGTCTGTCCTGTCGTCCTGTCTGTCCTGTCATCCTGTCTGTCCTGTCTGTCCTGTCTGTCCTGTCTGTCCTGTCTGTCCTGTCATCCTGTCTGTCCTGTCATCCTGTCTGTCCTGTCTGTCCTGTCATCCTGTCTGTCCTGTCATCCTGTCTGTCCTGTCTGTCCTGTCTGTCCTGTCTGT
The DNA here is from genome assembly GCA_036178185.1 of Liparis tanakae. Classification (NCBI taxonomy): domain Eukaryota; kingdom Metazoa; phylum Chordata; class Actinopteri; order Perciformes; family Liparidae; genus Liparis; species Liparis tanakae. The sequence goes on along the minus strand of CM070096.1, from coordinate 227,788 downwards.
CCTGTCATCCTGTCTGTCCTGTCATCCTGTCTGTCCTGTCTGTCCTGTCATCCTGTCTGTCCTGTCACGAGAGAGAGCGTGGTGAACGTCTTACGGATGTCCAGGGGCCGGAGGGGGGGGCAGTCCCGGCCCCCGTAGAGGGGGGGGGTGCAGCCGCGCCGTCGGACCTGCACGCCGCCGCATCCGCCGGAGCAGTTGGACCAGCCGGCCCAGGGCAGCCACCGGCCGTCCACTGGGGGGCGACAGAGCGGGCGTCAGTGTGGCCCCTGGTGCCCCCCGTGAGAGCCTCCGCCCGGCCCCTCCCCCGGCCCCCCTACCTGGACAGGTGCTGTTGAAGCACGGCTGCTCCTGGGAGGCGGGGCCCCGGCAGCCTCGCAGCGGCTCCCCCGGAGGACAGCGTCTCCGCCGGCCCGAGGAGCCGGGGCCGCAGGAGGCGCTGCAGGGGCTCCAGGGGCCCCACGGGCTCCAGCTGAGGCAGCCCTGCTCATCCGTGGCGCCCCCCGGTGGCGGAGGGGAGGACTGCGGGCAGTCGGCCACACCGTCACACACCTAAGGGAAGGAGCGTAACCACGGAGACGGACTCAGGTTGAGCTCACAGTCCTCATGTCCCCGTGACGTCATGTGTGTGTGTGTGTGTGTGTGTGTGTGTGTGTGTGTGTGTGGCGCACCGTGCTGAGGGACACACAGGACCCGTCCTCACAGGTGAGCCCGGGGCAGGTGGAGGTGGAGGTGGGGCCGGGGGTGGAGGTGGAGTTCCTCCAACCGGTGGTTTGGTCTGGACAGATTAATGAAAGGAAACCAAAGATCACAACGTCCCTCAAGGTGACGCTCCTCCTCCTCTCCTCCTCCTCCTCCTCCTCCTCCTCCTCCTCCTCCTCCTCCTCCTCCTCCTCCTCCTCCTCCTCCTCCCTCCCCCTCCTCCTCCTCCTCCTCCTCCTCCTCCTCCTCCTCCTCCTCCTCCTCCTCCTCCTCCTCTCATGGGGACTCACCACACTCCCGCTCGTCGTGTCCCTGTGGACAGTCGGCCACGCCGTCACACACCTGTGACATGTTCACACAGGTGTGGTTGTCGCACAGGAAGCTTCCGGGGCAGGGCGGGATGTGGGCGGAGCCTAGAACACAGGGTCGTTAGGACCGAGCGGCGCCCTCGCCGTGGCGCCCGGCGCCCGGCGCTCACCGCAGGTGTCCAGGCTCTCGTCCGAGGCGTCTCCGCAGTGCGGCGTCCCGTCACAGAGCTGCCGGTGGTCCACGCACCGGCCCCCCCCGAGGCACGGCGCCTGGCCGGCGCCGCACGGGGCGCCGCAGCGCCGCTCGTCGCTGGCGTCCTCGCAGTCCGTCTCCCCGTCGCAGCGCCAGGCCCGAGGCACACACTGCCCCCTGGTGGCGCAGCTGAACTCGTACGCCCTGCAGGCTGGAGGAGCGGCGTGTGAGAGCACGCCCATCCCCCGCGTCTTCCAGTCGGCCCGTCGTTACCTGAAGGGGGCGTCGGCCAGGCGCCGGCCGAGGTCGGCGGCGTGGCGGCGGCGGCGGGGGGGCAGTTGGTCGTGTTCTCGTCCTCGCCTCCGCCGCAGTCTCTCCATCCATCGCACAGCGTGGAGACGGCCACGCACGAGCCGTCAGCGCAGGAGAAGCTGCCGGGGCCGCAGGTCACCGGGACACCTGCCACAGACAGGCTCAGGGGGGGGGCTGCGGGGGCTGCGGGGGGGGGCTCAGGTGAGCTCCTACCTGGACAGACGGCCTCGTCGGCTCCGGACGGACAGTCTCTGAGTCCGTCACACAGCCGGCTGCTGGGCAGACACGTCCCGTTGCCACACAGGAAGTCCCCCGGCGGGCAGAGGGGCGTGGCCGGGGGCGTGGCCGGGGGCGTGGCCGGGGGCGTGGCCGGGCTGCACAGCTCCTCATCCGATTGGTCGGCGCAGTCCGGGTGGCCGTCGCACCGCAGAGCCAGGTCGAGACACGGGCCGCTGCGGGGTCAGGGGTCAGGAGGTCAGGAGGTCAGGTCACAGGGGTCAGGTCACAGGGGTCAGGAGGTCAGGTCACAGGGGTCAGGGGTCAGGAGTGGCGTGGCGTGGGCTCACCTGGGCGCGGCGCTGCAGGGGAATCGTCCCGGCGGGCAGGCGGCCGGACAGGCCTCGTCCGAGCCGTCTCCACAGTCGTCCTCGTTGTCGCAGCGCCACGCGGCCGGGATGCAGCGGCCGCCGGCGCAGCTGAACTCTGACTGCAGGCAGGGGGGCGGGGCCAGAGGGCAGGCCACGCCCTCACAGCGCCACACGCCGTCCTCACAGGAGCTGGACCCAAGAAGGAAACGCTTAGCGCGCCGCCAGGGGTCAGGGGCAGGGGTCGGGGTCAGGGTCAGGGGTCAGGGTCGGGGTCAGGGGTCAGGGGTACCCACCAGGTCTGGCAGCGCTGCGTGACGGAGGCTCCGGGGGGGAAGCTGGAGCCCTCCCACTCACAGGGGCACCGGCTGGGGGCCACGCAGGCCTCGCCTGGGGGGACACAGGGTCAGACCAGGAGGCCTAGAGGGGTCTGGAGGCCTCGGGGGTCTGGAGGTCTAGAGGGGTCTGGAGGTCTAGGGGTCCGGCTGGTTACCGTGCCGCAGGGCGCCCGCGGGGCAGTGGCAGCCCTCCACACAGGAGAGGGCGCTGCAGGAGGAGACGTCGCTCTGCAGGGCGCCGGGACACGAGGGGGGGCAGGCCGGACCACAGGGGTCATACACCTGACCCCCGTCACACTGCAGGGCTGCAGCACACAGAGTCAGAGTCACACACAGAGTCAGACACAGAGTCAGAGTCAGAGTCAGACACAGAGTCAGAGTCAGACACAGAGTCACACACAGAGTCAGAGTCAGACACAGAGTCAGACACAGAGTCAGAGTCAGACACAGAGTCACACACAGAGTCACACACAGAGTCAGACACAGAGTCAGACACAGAGTCAGAGTCAGACACAGAGTCAGACACAGAGTCAGAGTCAGACACAGAGTCAGACACAGAGTCAGAGTCAGACACAGAGTCAGACACAGAGTCAGAGTCAGACACAGAGTCAGAGTCAGAGTCAGACACAGAGTCACACACAGAGTCACACACAGAGTCACACACAGAGTCAGACACAGAGTCAGAGTCAGACACAGAGTCAGAGTCAGACACAGAGTCAGACACAGAGTCAGAGTCAGACACAGAGTCAGACACAGAGTCAGAGTCAGACACAGAGTCAGAGTCAGAGTCAGACACAGAGTCACACACAGAGTCACACAGAGTCAGACACAGAGTCAGAGTCAGACACAGAGTCAGAGTCAGACACAGAGTCAGACACAGAGTCAGACACAGAGTCAGAGTCAGACACAGAGTCAGAGTCAGAGTCAGACACAGAGTCACACACAGAGTCACACAGAGTCAGACACAGAGTCAGAGTCAGACACAGAGTCAGAGTCAGACACAGAGTCAGAGTCAGACACAGAGTCAGAGTCAGACACAGAGTCAGACACAGAGTCAGAGTCAGACACAGAGTCAGACACAGAGTCAGAGTCAGACACAGAGTCAGAGTCAAACACAGAGTCAGAGTCAGACACAGAGTCAGACACAGAGTCAGACACAGAGTCAGAGTCAGACACAGAGTCAGAGTCAGACACAGAGTCAGAGTCAAACACAGAGTCAGAGTCAGACACAGAGTCAGAGTCAAACACAGAGTCAGAGTCAGACACAGAGTCAGACACAGAGTCAGACACAGAGTCAGAGTCAGACACAGAGGCGGTGCGTGGCGTACGGCAGAGCTCTTGGGACCTCCAGCGGATGTAGACGCCTCTGCGGTTACACACCCGTGAGGCGGCACAGACACATACATACACACACACACACAGACACACACACACACACACAGACACACATACACATACACACACACACAGACACACACACACACGCCTGTGAGGTCACAGGCCTGCTGCGAGAGGAGGACCTTGTGCGTCTCGCTGCCACTCACCCACAGGCATCGAAGACACACCAGTCGTAATACTGCTGGAAGGGCACCTCAGGGTGGCACTGGGAGAACAGCTCCTGGGTCAGGACCGCACACCTCTTCCGGGCCCAGGTCACCCTGTGGGCGTTCACCTGCAGACCAGAGGGAGGAGCTAAGTCTGTGTGCCACGAGGAAGACGACTCCAACAGATCCTCACTGGCCCCCTGAGGACCAGGGGCCTGCTGGGGGGGGGGTTGAGTGTGTGTCTGTGTGTCTGTGTCTGTGTCTCAGTGTGTGTGTGAGTGTGTGTGAGAGTGAGTGTGTGTGTGTGTGTGTGTGTGTGTGTGTGTGTGTGTGTGTGAGAGTGAGTGTGTGTGTGTGTGTGTGTGTGAGAGTGAGTGTGTGTGTGTGTGTCTGTGTGTGTGTCTGTGTGTGTGTGTCTGTGTCTGTGTGTGTGTGTGAGTGTGAGAGTGAGTGTGTGTGTGTGTGTGTGTCTGTGTGTGTGTCTGTGTCTGAGTGTGTGTGTGAGTGTGTGTGAGAGTGAGTGTGTCTGTGTGTGTGTCTCAGTGTGTGTGTGAGTGTGTGTGAGAGTGAGTGTGTGTGTGTGTGTCTGTGTGTGTGTCTGTGTGTGTGTGTGTGTCTGTGTCTGTGTGTGTGTGTGAGTGTGTCTGTGTGTGTGTCTGTGTGTGTGTGTGTGTGTGAGAGTGAGTGTGTGTGTGTGTGTGTCTGTGTGTGTGTCTGTGTGTGTGTGTCTGTGTCTGTGTGTGAGTGTGAGAGTGAGTGTGTGTGTGTGTGTCTGTGTGTGTGTCTGTGTGTGTGTGTCTGTGTGTGTGTGTGTCTGTATCTGTGTGTGTGTGTGTGTCTGTATCTGTGTGTGTCTGTGTGTGTGTGTGAGAGTGAGTGTGTGTGTGTGTGTCTGTGTGTGTGTGTGTGTCTGTGTCTGAGTGTGTGTGTGAGTGTGTGTGAGAGTGAGTGTGTGTGTGTGTGTGTGTCTGTGTGTGTGTGTGTGTCTGTGTCTCAGTGTGTGTGTGAGTGTGTGTGAGAGTGAGTGTGTGTGTGTGTGTGTCTGTGTGTGTGTGTGTGTGTGAGAGTGAGTGTGTGTGTGTGTGTCTGTGTGTGTGTCTGTGTGTGTGTGTCTGTGTCTGTGTGTGTGTGTGTGTGTGTGTGTGTCTCTGTGTGTGTGTCTGTGTGTGTGTGTCTGTGTCTGTGTGTGTGTGTGTGTGTGTGTGTGTGTGTGTGTGTGTGTGTGTGTGTGTGTGTGTGTGTGTGTGTGTGTGTGTGTGTGTGTGTGTGTGTGTGTGTGTGTGTGTGTGTCTCTGTGTGTGTGTGTGTGTGTGTGTGAGTGTGTGTGTCTGTGAGTGTGTGTCTCACAGCACAGGGGTCCCGGAGGTCCTGGTCCTCCACGTCGGGGCAGGAGGCGCTGACCTTCCAGGAGTTCCCGAACAGCTCCGCCGTGGCCTCCACGACGCCCTGCCGCGTGGTGAAGTCGTTCTCCGTGTCGCCGTCAAAGTTTCCACACAGGCCGCCGACCCGGCCGCGCAGGTGAGCCGCCAGGCGCACGTACACGCGCATACCTGAGCACCCCGAGGGAACGCCACAGCGTGACCACGGGGTCGTGACCTTGACTAGTTTCCCTCTCACGGGGAAGAAGACTCAAGAGAAGAATCTCTCACCAACCTTCTGCAGTACAACCCACGTTCATCTTTACCCACGACCTCCATTACACCTGATGGCCGTTACTGTACTTCATCAAAATACCCAGACGCGCCGCCTAGAAGACGCTTGGCTGTGTAGAAGGATGTGTGGGGGACAGGTGTGTGAGTCCTCAGAGGGACAGGTGTGTGAGTCCTCAGAGGGACAGGTGTGTGAGTCCTCAGAGGGACAGGTGTGTGAGTCCTCAGAGGGACAGGTGTGTGAGTCCTCAGAGGGACAGGTGTGTGAGTCCTCAGAGGGACAGGTGTGTGAGTCCTACCTCCGTCCCACAGCAGGGTGACCCCCAGCCGAGAGGTCAGGGACACGAACAGGCCGACCCGCTCCAGAGACAGACCGCTGCCCCCGTAGGCCTTGGGGAGAATCACGGGCATCCCGTTGACCGCCACGGCCTTCCCTGGAGAGCAGAGCCGTAGGACACCTTATGACACCTTATGACACCTTATGACCCATCCCTTATGACACCTTATGCCCCATCCCTTATGACACCTTATGACCCATCCCTTATGACACCTCCATTATGCCCCATCCCTTATGACACCTTATGCCCCATCCCTTATGACACCTTATGCCCCATCCCTTATGACACCTTATGACCCATCCCTTATGACACCTCCATTATGACCCATCCCTTATGACACCTTATGCCCCATCCCTTATGACACCTTATGCCCCATCCCCTATGCCCCATCCCTTATGACACCTTATGCCCCATCCCCTATGCCCCATCCCTTATGACACCTTATGCCCCATCCCCTATGCCCCATCCCTTATGACACCTCCCTCCTGACAGCTCGGCCTACCTCTCAGCAGGTGTATGACGGTGTTCCCCAGGCTGAGGGTCACTGACTTGGTGCAGGTGACCCCGGTGCTGCCGCACGGCACGTTCTCCGCTATGACGCTGAACAAGCCGCCGCTCTCCCTCGCCAACACGTACTGGCAGTCGCCCAGGAAGGAGAAGCTGCGGCCGTCGAAGGTGACGTAGTGCGGGTCGCCCGTGGCAACGCACACGCCGCTGCAGGCCGAGCGGCCGCAGTGCCAGCGGCGCTCCCGGCACACGCTGCAGGAGAGATGAATAATAATAGTAATAACACTTTGCATTTGTATTGCACTTTATATTTGAGCAATCTCAAAGTGCTACGGAGCAGAATAAAACCAGACATGTTTTAAAAGATATATTTAAAAGCAAAGCCCATAAAAGGTATTTTAGCAGTAAGCTTTCTTAAAGAGGTTTTCAGGTCTCAAAAGCCTCGGCAGCCTGAGGGGCTGGGGGCGGTCGGACAGCGCGGAAGGAGGCGTGAGAGGAGGCGTGAGAGGAGGCGTGAGAGGAGGGCGGCGAGAGGAGGGCGTGAGAGGAGGCGTGAGAGGAGGCGTGAGAGGAGGCGTGAGAGGAGGCGTGAGAGGAGGCGTGAGAGGAGGGCGTGAGAGGAGGCGTGAGAGGAGGCGTGAGAGGAGGCGTGAGAGGAGGCGTGAGAGGAGGCGTGAGAGGAGGCGTGAGAGGAGGCGTGAGAGGAGGCGTGAGAGGAGGGCGTGAGAGGAGGCGTGAGAGGAGGCGTGAGAGGAGGGCGTGAGAGGAGGCGTGAGAGAGGAGGCGTGAGAGGAGGCGTGAGGGGAGGCGTGAGAGGAGGCGTGAGAGGAGGCGTGAGAGGAGGCGTGAGAGGAGGCGTGAGAGGAGGCGTTACCAGGTGTTGCAGTCCCTGGTGATGGTGGCGTTGCGCTGGTACAGTCGGCCGTTGTGGCGACACGGACACTCCTCTGGCGGCACGCAGCGGTCCACCTGAGGCCAGAGGGACACGTCAGCCTCCAGGAGGAGGTGCTCCTCCAGGAGGAGGTGCTTCAGTTCCTGAACACCGTCAGTTCTGCCGTGTCAACATGTCCTTGTGAACATGAACGTGTGTGTCCTCAGGAGACGAGCGTCACCCACCAGCAGCACCGACCCCGGCGGACAGACGCAGCCCGACAGCGGCGTCCTGCAGCCGGCCGGGCCCACCGCGGCGCCCGGCTGGGGGGCGGGGCCCGGCTGGGGGGCGGGGCCCGGCTGGGGGGCGGGGCCCGGCTGGGGGGCGGGGCCGTCCAGGCCGGAGCAGCTGAGGAGGCAGGAGCGCGGAGAGTAGACCAGACCCCCCGGACAGCGGTTCACCTCCTCACAGCGCCGCGCCGTGCAGTTGAACCGGCCGCGCTCACACACACTGAGGAGAGAGACAGGTACACACTGAGGAGAGAGACAGGTACACACTGAGGAGAGAGAGACAGGTACACACTGAGGAGAGAGACAGGTACACGCTGAGGAGAGAGACAGGTACACACTGAGGAGAGAGACAGGTACACACTGAGGAGAGAGACAGGTACACGCTGAGGAGAGAGACAGGTACACACTGAGGAGAGAGAGAGGTACACACTGAGGAGAGAGACAGGTACACACTGAGGAGAGAGACAGGTACACGCTGAGGAGAGAGACAGGTACACACTGAGGAGAGAGACAGGTACACACTGAGGAGAGAGACAGGTACACGCTGAGGAGAGAGACAGGTACACACTGAGGAGAGAGAGACAGGTACACACTGAGGAGAGAGACAGGTACACACTGAGGAGAGAGAGACGGATACACACTGAGGAGAGAGACAGGTACACACTGAGGAGAGAGAGACAGGTACACACTGAGGAGAGAGAGAGGTACACACTGAGGAGAGAGAGACAGGTACACACTGAGGAGAGAGACAGGTACACACTGAGGAGAGAGAGACAGGTACACACTGAGGAGAGAGAGAGGTACACACTGAGGAGAGAGACAGGTACACACTGAGGAGAGAGACAGGTACACGCTGAGGAGAGAGACAGGTACACACTGAGGAGAGAGACAGGTACACACTGAGGAGAGAGACAGGTACACGCTGAGGAGAGAGACGGATACACACTGAGGAGAGAGAGACAGGTACACGGGTTCATTCCTTCCTCTATTGCTGCTTTACACTTGTTGTGGAAATCTGCTTCATGATCTGTTGGACTCTAAATGACCATCAAGGACTACATGATGACGTCATGCTGCTGGGCTCCTTGGCGCCCTCTGGTGGCCTAAAGGCCTAAAGACGTTATCTCTGGTCCACACCTGTTCTGCATTTGGCAATCAGTCCACTTAACGTAGTTGGAGGTGTAACTCCTGCCGTGCTCGGCTCGTCACCGTCTGTGTGGTGCTAGCTCCTCCGTAGCCTCGCTCAGCACTTTCCGGTTTGCTAACGCGGTTCTCCAAGCAGAGATCTATGGACACTTGTTTTTTGGATTCTTCGCCCTGGTGAGCAAGAGCTATACGTTTATAGCTTCCTACGTTAAACCTTTTTCATATTGACTTTGTTTGGATTGCTTCCCTTTTGTATTTGACAACCTTGTTTGGATTATTCCCTTTTTGAGACTTTGTTTTGATGAAGTGAAAATAAAACAATCCTTTGATACAACTCTCTGCATCTGGGTCCTCAGTAGCCCACTGGGCAACCGTGGGCTACCAATGCAGCGACCCGGGTCCGCTTTCCGACTCCGGTGTCCTGACAGCTGTATAGAAGAAGACTAGAGACTGAGACACTTGCGTTTACATGTTTACATGTTTAGACATCAAGAGGAGGAGAGGCACTTTCTCCAAAGGCGTGGCAGTCGATGCAAAGTCGACGCGAATGACGCAAATAGAATAAACGTCTGCAATGCGGCTGTTGTGAACGCAGAAGGAGACTTCTATACAATCAGACTTCTATACAAGCAGACTTCTATACAATGAGACTTCTATACAAGCAGACTTCTATACAATGAGACTTCTATACAAGCAGACTTCTATACAAGCAGACTTCTTTTTTAATCTGGAGGAGTCGCCCCCTGCTGGTCAGTAAAGAGATGTGCGTGGCTAAGCGAGCTGAGATGGAGACATGAGATCCCTTTGCAGTTCACAACAAATGAAAAGATATTATGACAGAAATGTTCTGGACAAACATGATGTGTGGACTCACGGGACATTTAGACATAGCTTTGGCCAATAAAATCCTCTGAGGGAATCCAAAAGCGATGTGCCTTCACCTCTGTGATCAAAATGATTTAACGTCTGTAATTATTATTTGTTTGGTCAAAGGGACATTTCTATTGGTTATAAGCAGTGACTACAGGACGTGGACTAGCGGCCCTCAAGAGGTTGCAGGTTGGCCCTTCATCTTGATATCTGATCAAGCTTCCTCCAGATAGGTGGCGTGATCAGATATTCGTCCGGCGGGCCCACGCCGCGTCGCATCATGAACCCCAGACGGGCGCCTCGCGGTCCTGCAGAGGACCGAGCACCGAGCGCCTGACGGTCACTGTGGTTGAGTAGTGAAGAGACGTGATGAAATCAACCTATCCTGGAGCAGGCAGCAGGAACATAGAGCGATTTCATCAGAGCCCTCGCACCACCAGGGCCTCACCACCAGGGGGCGCTGTCCAGGACGCCGGCAGCTTCGTTCAGACGCGCTCGGAGCAGCTTGAGCGACGGGAACGTTCAGCTTCAGGCAAACGAGTGTCTTTGCATGTGATTACAGAAGATTGAACTGGAACAACACAGATGCTTATCCCAACACGGTCATGACCTCCATGCTTTACAGGTACATCATTTACCTGGAACAGCACAGACAACAAAGCCAGGTTGACCCGCGACCTTCCACATTCTACTCATGGACAAACATGGACAGATTTATTTAGCAGACTTTACTAGCTCTTCAATAAAACTGTCCATATCAGTGGTTTAAGAGTTGATTAGCTCTTGTCCTGAGTCGGTCCCCCATGGGTTCAAAGCTCCTTCCGAAGAATAAAACAATGACAGTATTGTGTCTGCAGCTCCGTGAACAATAGAACACCTCCTCACCCTTTGAGCCTGTGTCTCTTTATCACACGATAAAGCAGCCGGCCGATACACATCTGGTTTATGGCGCGCTGTAAAGCGTAATCCAGCCAGGAGGTCAGGATCCTCTCCCCGGACGGTTCCTCCGCACACGTTTATCTGCTGGCCTTAGACTTAAGTCATACTACATCTGCACAGCAGTGTTAATAGTGAACGTTCTTTGAGCCGAGCCGATCTAAGTACGATCTAAGTTAGGTTACACTCGTTATGTCCGTGAGGCTAACGTGGGTGTTAACGCACGTTTCCTGTCAACATGTCAGAGAACGCAGTAAGAGGAGAGGTCTACCTACCAGGTGTTGCAGTTGTTCTGAATCTCATCTCCGGCCCGGTACGTCTTGTCTCCTTGCACACAGGGGCACATGGCGACGGGCACACACTGGCCCTGGGGGTCCTGCGCCAGCCCCGCTGGGCACTGGCAACCCGGAACACACACCCTGAGGCCCGGCCCGCCGGCCGAGGCGTCGCAGCTCCTGGAGTCGGAACAGGAGGCGCCGCATGCGCGCCCGCACGGCTGGTCCACCGCGCCCCCCGAGCACTGGACCGCTGGGGAGGGGGACGCGTTTCAGTTACTCTGGACGTCCCACCGACTGCATACCGTCAACCAGGAGTGAACGCAGAAGGGAACCCTTGAACCGGTGGCCCGCGTACCGCAGAAGGTGCGGTTGCGCCAGTGGACGTCGACGCCCTCTTGGGCGCAGTGTCGGGCGTAGGCGGTGAGGACGGTGCAGTGACAGGCCGCCGCAGAGCCGCAGCCACAGACCTCCGCCAGGCAGAGGCGGAACAGGGGCTCCCGCTCCACCACGTCGTGGCACGCCTGCAGACGCATCGGGACGCAAGGTGAACAAACCGCCGCCTCCCAGGCCGGAGGGGACGGAGCGCCGACCGCACCTGGAAGACGGGGCCGTGCATGACGGAGCACACCGTCTCGGCGTACTGCCTCCGCTGGGTGTAGGTGGTGCAGGGGTCGGGCGGAGCCCCTCCGGGCGGAGCGCAGGACTCCGTCTGGAATTTGCTTGCGAAGGACGCCGGGCTGTTCTCCACGTCGCCCTCCGGGGTGGTGAAGTCGTCGTGTTGGTTCCAGGTCAGCGTCCCACAAAGGCCGCGCACCTGAACCCAACACGAAGGAGCCACTGAGCGGCTCTGAAGGCCGGGTTGTGTAGGGGTGTGTAGGGTTGTGTAGTGCGGGGTGTGTAGGGTTGTGTAGGGGTGTGTAGGGCGGGTTGTGTAGGGCGAGTTGTATAGGGGTGTGTAGGGCGGGTTGTGTAGGGTTGTGTAGTGCGTGTTGTGTAGGGTGAGTTGTGTAGGGCGGGTTGTGTAGGGTTGTGTAGTGCGGGTTGTGTAGGGTTGTGTAGTGCGGGTTGTGTAGGGGTGTGTAGGGCGGGTTGTGTAGGGGTGTGTAGGGCGGGTTGTGTAGTGCGGGTTGTGTAGGGTTGTGTAGCTCACCTTGTGAGCGAAGCCGGGCTGCAGCGTGATGAAGGCCAGAGGGCCGTCCAGGTACCAGAGCAGCTGGGCCCCGAAGGCCTGGAGGAGCAGGAAGGAGGAGGAGGCCCTCCGCACCTCCAGGTCCCCCGTCACCACCGGCAGCGCCGCCCTCAGGCCGTTCAGGGTCACTGCGCCTGAGGGAGCCACAGGAGGTCAGGGGGTCAGGGGGTCAAGGGGTCAGGGGGTCAGGAGGTCAGGGGGTCAGGGGCGACACAGACGGTGATCACATCCAGAGGATCATCAGCTGTTGAAGCTAAAACGTGTTCATGTCTGACCGGTGGCTGTGATGGTGACCGTGGTGCGGAGCGCCGTGACCGACACCTCCCTCAGGCAGCCTCCTCCTCCTCCTCCTCCTCCTCCTCCTCCTCCTCCTGCTGTACACTCCCCACAGCGCACGCTCACCACCAGCTTCCTGTCGACAAAGTCCTGAGCGCACACAGAAGGTAAGCCCTCATGTACACACACATACACACACTAACACACACACTAACACACACTCATACACACACCCACACTCTCACACACACACACACTCACACACACACTCACACTCACACACATACTCACACACACACACACAGACTCACTCACACACACACACATACTCACACACACATACTCACACACACACACACAGACTCACACACACACACACATACACACACACACACACACACACACACACACACACACACACACTCACCTCCACCGCCGTGTAGGAACAGTCTCCTCCCTGGAGCGAGTACCTCTTTTTGTCGAAGGTGGTCACCTGCAGCGCCCCCATCAGGCTGCATTGGGCGGCACACCTCTCCCCAGAGCACTGCCACTGGCCGTCTCTGCACACACTGGAGGATGGTGGGTCGAGACCCGGTCAGAGAGGAGCGGCGTGTGTTTGTGTGTTTGTGTGTTTGTGTGTTTGTGTGTTTGTGTGTCTGCTCACCAGGCGTTGCAGCCCTGCTGCAGCCGCTCCCCCGGCTGGTAGCTGCGGCGGCGGTGGGAGCAGGGGCAGCGCTCTCTGGCCAGGCAGAGGCCCCGGTGGAGGTGGAGGCCGGGCGGACACTCGCAGCCGCCCACGCACTCGTCCCTGCAGCCGGCGCCGGCCGCGGCGGGCGCCGGGGGCTGGCCGCAGCCGGGGGGGCAGGAGGACACGCAGTCGGAGAACACCTGAGCTCCGGGGCAGACGCGACCTGGAGGAGGAGGAGGAGGAGGAGGAGGAGGAGGAGGAGGAGGAGCTTAAGGGCCGCGGCGGTGCGCCCGCCCCGAGCGCCCCGCGGCCGCGTGTCCTCACCGCACAGGCCGGGCGTCCTCCACGCCACGCCCACGTGCTGCTGGGCGCACTCTCGGGCGTAGCCGGCCAGCGTGTCGCACGCCGCCGAGGCCCTGTGCGCGGGCGGCAGGCTGCAGTACAGGTAGAGGCAGGCGTCCAGGTACGGGGCCGGGTCCACCTGGAACACACGCAGTCAGCAGGCCTGGAGGACCCAGGACGCCTCCAGGAGTCAGTCCTGACCCCGTGTCCCTGACCCCGTGTCCCTGACCCCGTGTCCCTGACCCCGTGAGCCTGACCCCGTGTCCCTGACCCCGTGTCCCTGACCCCGTGGGCCTGACCCCGTGGGCCTGACCCCGTGTCCCTGACCCCGTGTCCCTGACCCCGTGGGCCTGACCCCGTGGGCCTGACCCCGTGTCCCTGACCCCGTGTCCCTGACCCCGTGTCCCTGACCCCGTGTCCCTGACCCCGTGGTCGTGCCCGGTGCGTGCGTGCCGGTGTCGGTGTGTCTGACCCGCAGGTGGCAGTGTGTGAAGGGGTCGTCCAGCAGGCGGTGGCACACTGACTCCGCCTCCTGGCGTACGGCCGCGTCTCCAGAAACGTCGCAGCGATGGCCGAGCTCGGCCGCGTCGCTGCAGTCCTGAGGGGAGTCGGGTTACAGCGGCGAGCCGGGACGGGGGACGGGGGACGGGGGACTCCTCCCACGCCCAGTACCTGGTTGTCCTGGTCCGGGACCTTCCACGAGTTCCCGAAGCTGGCGGCGAACTGAGACACGGCTCCGCCCACTGTGGTGAAGTCGTCTGCGTAACAGAGTTCAGTCAGAATCAACGTGTGTGCGTGTGTGTGCGTGTGTGTGCGTGTGTGTGCGTGTGTGCGTGTGCGTGTGTGTGCGTGTGTGTGTGTGTGTGTCTCACTGTCGGCGTTGTTGTCGTAGACTCCACAGAGCCCCCTGGTGGCCGCCAGGTGCTCGGCGGTCACCGTCAGGTAGACGGTGTTGTTCAGGTCGAACTTCAGTCTCACGCCCAGGGCGCTCTCCACGAACACAAAGTCCCCGAGCCAATGAACACTCACGCCTGGGAGAGGGTGGCGTGTGAATATATATATATATATATATATATATATATATATATATATATATATATATATATATATATACGTGTGTGTGTATATATAAATACACGTATATGGGAGTCAAGTTGAGTATACAAACGTGCTGTATTCTACCTTTACTTATGAATAGAGGACGTTTGTTGTATGTTTAGTAGGAACAACACGCAGCCTCCTCCAGGGAGACGTGTTGGAGGAAGTAGAGACTGAATGAAGCTTAATAACTGAGATACGTCACCATTCTGGAAGAGAGCTCGTCCGTTTGGAACGGGGAGGTTGTTCAGCGTCAGGTTCTTCTGGTGAATGGAAACCAGATCCAGACCCAGCATCATCCTCAAAGCCTGGAGGCAAAGACATCTCTAAGTACACATCTCTAAGTACACATCTCTAAGTACACATCTCTAAGTACACATCTCTAAGTACACATCTCTAAGTACACATCTCTAAGTACACATCTCTAAGTACACATCTCTAAGTACACATCTCTAGGTAGACATCTCTAGGTAGACATCTCTAAGTAGACATCTCTAAGTAGACATCTCTAGGTAGACATCTCTAGGTAGACATCTCTAGGTAGACATCTCTAGGTAGACATCTCTAGGTATCTTTATACTGGAACCAGCTCCCTCTGATGACGTGTTGCACACCTTGCTGCAGTCCCCTCCCCCGCCACAGGTGGTGCTGATGTAGACGGCCCAGGTGCCGTCGGTGGAGGAGGCCAGCAGGTACGTGCAGCTGCCCTGGAAGTGGAAGTGCTTGCGGTCGAAGGTGCGGTAGTGCGCTCCACCCCAGGACACGCATGTGGCCGAGCTCTGCGGCGCCCGGGCGCTGCCCAGCAGGCCGCCGCGCACCAGCGGGGAGGCCTGGGAGTCTGGGGGGGGGGGGGGGGGTTACTCAGGGGTCACTCAGGGGTCACTCAGGGGTCAGACCGGCTTCAGTGGCGGCCGGCAGCTCCGCTCTGACCTGGCAGCAGCGTGATGGAGCAGGGCGAGCAGCTGTGGTCCGAGGCGTTCCTCCAGCTCAGGCCCCACAGGCGGCTGCAGCACTGCTCCACGGCCATGAGGGACGCGTTGTGGACCCCCGGGAAGTCCTCGCAGGTCCAGGTGGAGAAGCAGCGGCCACGCACCCCCACACCTGGAGGAGGGAGGACGGGGTCGGGTCGCTGTCTCTACATATGTAGACCCTGACCCGTGTTTGAAACCCAGGGTCCACCGGGTCCACCGGGTCCACCGCTGTTCCTTAGTTGTGGTCCTGGTCTCCCAGGAGAGGAGAGACCCTGTCCGGCTTTAATCCAGGTTCTACCAAAGGTACTGGATCACATCTGTCCAAAGGGGGTCCCTTCAGGTCCACAACGAGACCCGTTGAGGGTCTAGCAAAAGACCCAGAAGACCGTCTCCCACTCTCACTACTCATGTTTGTGAAAACATGTTTTACATTATGAATAATGAAAGCTTTAAAAATACACTAAAGTGACCCCCAAGGACTTGGACCTTGACCTGGACCTAAACCTTGACCTGGACCAGACCTGGACCTAAACCTTGACCTGGACCAGACCTGGACCTAAACCGTTACCTGGACCAGACCTGGACCTAAACCGTTACCTGGACCAGACCTGTGGATGGAAGTGGTTGGTGTCTTTACCCTCGGAGCAGTGCGGGCCCCCCCAGCCCTCACAGCAGGCCCTCACAGTCTTGTTCACCATCTGGTTCTCCATCTCCGGGGGTCTGAAGACACATCAGGTTTGAAACGGTAATATATTCACAATACTAAGAATCACATGTTCCTGGTCCAGTCTCCCCTCCGCCCTCCAGACCCTGGTCCAGTCTCCCCTCCGCCCTCCAGACCCTGGTCCAGTCTCCCCTCCGCCCTCCAGTCCCTGGTCCAGTCTCCCCTCCACCCTCCAGACCCTGGTCCAGTCTCCCCTCCGCCCTCCAGACCCTGGTCCAGTCTCCTCAGACCCGAGGCCCCCCTACTCACGTGTAGAGGAAGCAGGAGGCCTTGGGCCCCTGGGTTTTGTAGTACAGCGCGATGCCGTCGTCGCCGCCGTGCTGGGCGCGCATGCGGTCCAGGTCCAGCCTCCAGGCCCGGCTGCTGTACTGGTACAGCTCCGAGCAGCTGACCTCCAACTGCAGCCGCGGGGTCAGGACTCGCTCCACCGGCTGCTCCTCCGTCAGCTCACACCAGCGCCTGAGCACGAGACGCGCATCAGAACTCCTCCAGCAGGGAGCTGCTGGAGGTCCAACTCGAGGACCTGGAGCCAGCCCTCCCAGGTGGAGTGAAGGTTGGCTGAGCATCTTCAGTGTAGGAAGGTGTCTGTTCCTCCGTCATGAAGCATGAAGTTCTGCTGGGAGACCCTGAGTCCAGGGTCTCAGGGTCCATACTTGTGTTTTTACAGAATAATTCTCATTGAAATCATGTTAGCGTCACAATTTCGTTTCATTTTGCTGCAACTTGCTTATTACGGGATTGTTTGTTGTCTATGAGCTTGAACATCAAACCATCCACCTCCACCTTCACCTCCACCCTAATGAGAGCGTTTTACTTTATTAACCTCTGAGAATTTCTAATGAAACACGAGCTTCATGCCTCTGGACGCTCACCCCACGGCGCCCACGCTCTGCAGCCCCAGCAGAGTCAGCAGCAGGGTCCTCAGGGTCCTCATGGTCCTCAGGGTCCTCAGGGTCCTCGTGGTCCTCATGGTCCTCAGGGTCCTCATAGTCCTCAGGGTCCTCAGGGTCCTCATGGTCCTCGTGCTCCTCGTGGTCCTCGAGCTCCTTCCCGGGAGGCTCCTCCCTCCTGCAGACGGTTGTTGGTTTCAGTTTTACGAGTCGAGTTGTGTTGCTCCGCGAGAGAGACTCCATCATGGGACCACGTCTCCATCAACCCCCTCCTCCTGCCGTGTGTCCTTCAGGACTTCTTCTTCTTCATCATCATCATCATCATCATCATCATCATCATCAAACATGCTCTTACCTTTGAAGTGCTTCTGGGAAGTCTTTGCCATGAATGTCTCTGTGTCGTGCCGTCTGTCCTCTCTGGCGTCCAGCAGGACGTCGGCCTCTCCTCGCGTCGGAGACGAGGCCTTAAATGTGGGGGGGCGGGGCCCTACAGCGGCCCCCAACCGGCTGCCATTGGCTGTCAGGGCCAGGTCCCAGCTGGGAGGGGCGGCATTGGTCAACGGGCCGGTGACGGCCACGCCCCCCCCCCCCCCGCTGGAGGTGATGGAGCCAGCGGACGGGGAGCTGATCCTGTGAAGCGCCGTTTACTCAACGGAGCGTGTCAACAGCCACGGGGAGCGGCGGCTCGGAGACTCTCCAATCCCCCAGCGTGACCTCTGACCCCAGAGGCTCAAACACAGCTGTCACCCCGCAGCCTGGGAACAGGTTGGGGGGGGGGGTCACTCGCCTCTCGTCTCTCTGGCCTCTGTGGAGCTCTTCCTTCACATCGGCTGTTCCCGTGACGATGAGCCTCGGGAGCTTCTCCATGAGGCGTGCTAACGCTAGCATGCCATCACACGCTCACAGTGACGATGCTAACAGTCAGCTAACGTCTTGTTCACCATCACAGGGGAACGCTTGAACTCTGGACTCAGAGGTTCAAACCAGATGCTCCATGTGTCCTTCAGACTTCAGGGAGACGTCTCCCTGAAGAGACGTCTCTTCAGCAGGACATCTGTCGGAGTGTTCCTCTATTTCAACTAATAGAGTCCGAGTTGTGTTTGTCTATCTTGTGTACTGCATGAGCAGAGATCTTCTGCTGCTCCCCGTGTTGCTTTCTGAATACCTGTCCTCGGCCGCCTCATGGTTCAAAGGTGCTTCGCCAGCAATGCTGCCGGGCCAGGTGCGCCGGTTATTTCATCATGTTTACAACCTGCTGTTGACCAATGGGCTGCTGCCGCCGAGCGGCAGCTTGGATATAAGTCGGGGCCGGGCCGGCGCTCCCAGAGAGGCTCTTCACCTGCTGAAGCTTCACGGAGAGCGGAGCAGGAGGACACAGGTGAGCTGCTGCTGCTGCTGCTTCTTCTTGTTCTTGTTTTCTTCTTTGTCTTCTTCTTCTTCTCCTTTTCTTCTTGTTCTTCTTCTTCTTGTTCTTCTTCTTCTGTTCCTCAGTAGTAGTGCGGTGATGATGATCACAGCCGCTCTGTGGGACGTTTCCCTCCAGAGGCGAGTGGCTGTAACTCGTGACGGTTCACTGGTTGGACACGGTTGATTAAAACAGTGTTTTTCAACCTTTTTTGCGTGAAGGCACACTGTCGGCGCAGTAATCAGCAGCCGCTCCGTCCATTCGCGCACCTTTTCTTTTTTCATAGCGGACTTTTTTTGCCTTAGGCTGGTGATTCGTCTTAGGCGTCCGGGAACAAGGCTCAGGCTTACCACCAACAGCGCGACAAAATGAAAAGCAAAAAAACGGCACACGGCACAAAAAACGGCCTGACAGCCTCCCGCGGCACACCAGTGGTCCAGTGGTTGAAAAACACTGGATTATACAATAGAACTGTTCTGTCAAATAAGTTTAAATAGTTATTACTGCACGCCTAACAATAGTGTATCAGTCAAACTCTCGCATGAAGTTTACAGTCGACACGTCACATAGTGACCAATAGAGCGTTCATGTTGAGAAGTGAACCGGCTTTGGGCCTTTGGTTGGTTATTCGGGGTTGAATTTGTTATTCTTTAATATGTAGACATGATGAAACCCGAGGTGCCTGCAGTCAGGGTCCAGCTCCATCCCACTGGGACTCGGGGCAGAGGAAGAGGAAGAGGAGGGAGAAGCTCAGCTCTCTCTCAGCTCTCTCTCTCAAGGGTGCAGCACCAACAGGAACAGCAGGAAGACAAACAGAGGGCAGCGAGGAGGTCAAAGGTCACCGCCGTGCTCTGCTGTGCGGAGCTGATAGTGTTGAGAGGAGAGACAAGCGAACACAGAGAGGTTGTTGATCCAGCTGGGAACAGAAGACAGAAGTGTCCATGGACAGAGAGCGATGACTCCAGCTAGCTTAGCTCCGTTTGTTAGTTAGGGTACAAAATAACACAAATAGAGCAGAAACAGAGTTCCTCTGTCTGAAGCGACCTCGTTCTCAACGGTTGATGACGAGATCCTTTTCCCGGGCGAGCGTGAGACATTGACCTGACGGCGCTGTGCTCTTCTTTCAGCCATGAGACTTCTCTGTCTGCTGCACCTGGCCTGCCTGGCCGGGGTCGGCGGCTCCAGAGCCAGAGACTGGGCTCACCACGGCGCCCCCATGTTTGCAGACCTGACGGTGCGCGAGATGAAGGCCGTGCGGGCCTACCTGCACGCCGTCCCCGAGCTGCAGCTTGCCGATGCTCGCAGCAAAACTCTGATGAAGAACAGCATCCTCCTGATGGAGCTCCATCTGCCGAGGAAGCACGAGGCCCTGAGAGTTCTGGACCGCGGTCAGGCCCGACCCCCGCGCCAGGCCCGCGTGGTGGTCCTGATGGGGAACCAGACCGGGCCCAACATCACCGAGTACATCGTCGGGCCTCTGCCGGCCCCCAACTCCCACCAAGTCAAGACGTTCAAAGGGGGGCGGCCGGTCCGCTTTGAGTCGAGGCCGATCACGTCCTCAGAGTACGAGCACATCACCGTCATCCTCAAGAAGATCACGACCACCGCCCACCAGCTGCTGCTCGAGACCACGGGAGGGTTTTCCTTCTCCAACTGCTCCGACCGCTGCCTGACGTTCTCCGACATCGCCCCCCGGGGGCTGGGGCCGGGCGAGAGGAGGACCTGGGTCATGCTGCAGAAGTTTGTGGAGGGTTATTTCATCCACCCGGTGGGGTTCGAGGTGTTGATCAACCACCGGGACCTGGACCCAGACAAGTGGACGGTGGAGAAGGTCTGGTACAACAGCCGGTACTTTGACAGTGTGGAGGAGCTGGTGGAGCAGTATGCATCCGGGGGCGTAGAGAAGCTCCAGCTGCCCGATCACGACGTCAATGACCTCTACTCCACTTACATCCCGCGGGGTCAGAGCAGTACGCCCACTGACGTCCACGGCCCGAAGCTGGTCGAGCCTCAGGGCCATCGCTATTTCATCGACCACAACTTTGTGGAATATGCCGGATGGTCCTTCGCCTACCGAGTGCGCTCCTCGGCCGGGCTTCAGGTGTTTGACCTGCGCTTCAAAGGAGAGAGGATCGCCTACGAGATCAGCCTCCAAGAAGCTATTGCCTTCTATTCTGGCGACACCCCCGCCGCCATGCAGACCAAGTACATCGACGCCGGCTGGGCGATGGGAAGCTCCACCTACGAGCTGGCGTCTGGAATCGACTGTCCGGAAATCTCCACCTTCGTGGACCTCCACCACTACTCGGACACGGACAAGCCGGTGCTCCACAGGAACGCGCTGTGCATCTTCGAGATGACCACGGCGATGCCTTTGAGGAGGCATTTCAACTCCAACTTCATAGGAGGATACAACTTCTACGGCGGGCTGGACAACACGGTGCTGGTGCTGCGGACCACCGCCACGGTGTACAACTACGACTACATCTGGGACTTCCTGTTCTACCAGAACGGGGTGGTGGAGGTGAAGGTCAGCGCCACCGGCTACATCCACGCCACGTTCTTCACACCCAACGGACTTCACTACGGCACCAGGGTGCACCACCATGTGCTGGGCAACCTGCACACACACCTCATCCACTACAAAGTGGACCTGGATGTTGCCGGTGAGCATCGCGCTGCATTTGGTTTCAAACGTCTTTGTGAAAGCAGGAACTCTTCGGTGATCGTCTGCACCAGACAAAGAATCAAAGATCAGAGAAAGTTTAAATCCATTTTTTGATGAATTATGGGTAAATTGGATGATTCTGTGAAGCGTAGCAAGACTTCTATGTGTTTACCGTCAGACATGCCGTCTTGACTTTGAACAGGAACTGTAACCACGTCTCCCCCGAGTGTTAGTTACCTGACCCTCGCGTCCTGGAACCATAACCATGTGCTAACTAACATAACTATAGAAACATAACCCCTATAACAACTATAGAAACATAACCCCTATAACATAACTATAGAAACATAACCCCTATAACATAACTATAGAAACATAACCCCTATAACATAACTATAGAAACATAACCCCTGAGTCTCTGAGTCTCTGAGTGTCTGCGTGACTCCTGTGATCAGCCCTCCTCCATGGAGCATCCCTCCATGCCAACGGGCCGCGTGGCCTCTGACTCCTAATGTTCCTTCTCTGTGCCTCAGGTCGAGAGAACAGCTTCGAGACGTTGGATCTGAAGTACGTCAACTTCACGAACCCCTGGAGCCCGGATCATTTCATCGTGCAGTCCAAACTCGAGCGGACGGAGCGCAAGACGGAGCGAGCCGCCGCGTTCTCCTTCGGCAAGAAGTTCCCCCGCTACCTCCACTTCTACAACCCCAACAAGGCCAACAAGTGGGGGAGCCAGAGGGGCTACCGCATCCAGTTCAACTCCCACGGCCACAGCGTCCTGCCGAGAGGCTGCCGGGAGGAGAAGGGCATCAGCTGGTCCAGGTAACCGTGCCGTGCTTTAGGAGGTAGAACCAGAGGGGATGAGCGGGACGGACTAAAGCCCGACATGCCTTCATTGTTGTTATGGTTCTACAAGTCTGGATGGCCCTCCGTCACATTGGAGTCGACAGTCCAACGTGAGGATGGCTCACACACGTTTATCTCTTGGTTAACCCGTGGAGGCCGTGGGAGTCTGGTCAGAATCAGGTCAGTGTAGGTGTCTGGTGGGGGAGTGGACAGCTGCTTTCCTCTCTGTTGGGCTGAACCATGACGATGATGACCCTGGAGACCCAGTGGGAGGTCACAAGGTTGAAGGTAGAATAACCAGACTGAGAAGAAGAACAGCGACTTCTACTGTCAACATCAGAGCACCGTGCTCTGAGCGGATCGGCCCCGTCTACATCCTGGATGTGGTCACACCGTACAGCCAACAGCCAACCGACTTGTGACTCCGTCACCTCCATCTCATCACTACATCAGACTGTCTGCTGTCCTGGCTCCTGATTGGTGGAGCCAGCTTCCCACTGACACCAGGACAGCAGGAAGTCTCTACATCTTCACCGGAAACTGAAAACGCACCTTTAGACTATATCTGGATTAAACCCAGATTATCACTTTGGTAGCACTTGAATGGCTCTTATTGTGGTACTTTAGTAGTTTGACTATGAGGAGGAAATGTTACTTTCTGTATTCTTGTTGTTCTTAGTTTGTACTCTAGGTTGAAATGCACTTATTGTAAGTCGCTTTGGATAAAAGCGTCTGCTAAATGACATGTGATGTAAAGCCCACTGTGTCCCCAGGTATCCTCTGGCTGTGACCCGCCATAAAGACAGTGAAGCCACCAGCAGTAGCATCTTCACCCAGGGGGACCCCTGGGACCCCGCCGTGTCCTTTGAGGACTACATCCGCAACAATGAAGACATCGTCAACCAGGTACAGAAGTCCACATGAAAGCCAAGACGCTCTGGATCAGATTGAGATCGATGTTCTTGTATTCACAATAAACGAGTAAACACTGAATGAAGAAATGATCGTTGTTGAGGATCGTCGTGGAAACACGAGAACGACCTCCCCCCACGGTAAGAAGCGTTCCTATCGGATGTTTGACGTGGAAGTCACAACCCACTCACGGGTCCTTTGTGCCGTTTCTAAGGGACTCTCAGAAATGTGGTTTACATTTCGGGGGCGGGGTGTTGTTTTCCGAGAAGTTCCGTCATCGGTTCCCGTTCCCTCCTCCCGACAGAAGCGGTTCTTTGGTTCTGGTCCCTGAGCGTCGCGGTGACTCGCTCATGCTGACATTTCCTTGTGTTTGCACTTTTAAGTAGATAAAGTGTGACGGTGGTGTTTGCTCTGCAGGACCTGGTTGCCTGGGTGACGGTGGGCTTCCTGCATGTGCCTCACTCAGAAGACATCCCCAACACGGCCACGCCCGGCAACGCCGTGGGCTTCTTCCTCCGCCCGTTCAACTTCTTCGACGAAGACCCTTCGGTGGCGTCGAGAAGCACCGTCATCGTCCGGCCGGGACCGGGCGGCCGGCCCCAGATCCAGAGGTGGACCCCGGAGGTCGTAGGTCACTGTGTGACGGACAAGCCCTTCTCGTACAACGGCAGCTACGCAGGAGTCTAGAGCTGCTGGCTGATCTCCAACAGCGTCACTCTGAATAAAAACATCTCTGGTAAAGTGTGTTGGCTCAGACTCGGTCAGCGTGACATTCTTCTGTCTTCTGTAGTGATGCCTAACAACCACGCTCAACACTTTAGCTGCTAACGTTCTAAGTGACTACATGTACGAGTGCATCTCAATGTTGACCACACACGGGGGGGGGGGGGTCTATATCACAGGGACCAGGGCTCCTCTAATCCCATGTTGGGTTTCCATGGCTGAGGTTTAGCCGCGGCGAGCATCCAGGATGCAGGATGCTCTGGATCCTGGATGCTGCCCTCCCAGCAGGCTCCTCTTGCCCCCCATGAAGAGACAACAGGCCTTCCAGAGCACACAGACCGGTTCCGGATCCTTCCCCACAAACAGTCCAGGATCCCACTGGGCTGCTGCGTCTCCACGGAGACCACGTTACCACCGCCGTGGCTCAACGTCCAACACAGCCGCATCAGGTGGAGGATTCCTGACTCCTCACTCCTCAGTGAGGAGTCCAATGAACCTGTTGTCATCACGTTGGCCGATTGATTGAAACTAATAAACGACGAACAATAAACACGGCTCTCCGTCGGACCCAAACGAAACACAACGGACAAAGAAAGCAGCAGGTTGATGCTGAGAAGTCGTTTTGTTTGAGGAGTAAATAATGAGCCACAGTCTGAGCCTTTTATAAATGTGTGCCCATGTTTTACAGTCGCATGGTAAAGAGATCAGGACGTCTCGTGAGTCAATGGACGGCAGCAACACACGGCACGGCGATCGGGTAACGAGCATTCCTGTCACCATGGCGATGGACGTCAGAGAAAACACACTTCCTTCATTCTCAACATCACACGTACACAAACATCCACAGAGACGTGACATGAGCAGCTGCAGTCACACGAGGACTCTTCCTTCCCTCTCATCTTTGTGGTACGGATGAACACACGCACATTAATAATTAATAATTAATACTCCCTTGGTATTGGTACACGTTGCCCCCCCCCCCCCCCCCAATCCTTTTATGGGATCACGATAACAACAGTGACATAAGAAGATGAAGAACTCCTGGTGGGATGAAGAGGTCTGTGAGTTTTGATGGTGTGTTGGTTCCGCCTAGTGGTTCCTTTAAAGTTCAGTCCAGGTCATATATATATATATATATATATATATATATATATATATATATATAGACGGACAGGAAACCCGGGAGCATTATTGAGTATGTACTATGACAACAGACATCTACGACGTCTACACCAACTGCTTTATACTGCAACTGCTGACCCCTACTGGTCGCCCTTTATACTGTAACTGCTGCCCCCTAGTGGTCGCCCTTTATACTGCAACTGCTGACCCCTACTGGTCGCCCTTTATACTGTAACTGCTGCCCCCTAGTGGTCGCCCTTTATACTGTAACTGCTGCCCCCTAGTGGTCGCCCTTTATACTGTAACTGCTGACCCCTAGTGGCCGCCCTTTATATTGTAACTGCTGCCCCCTAGTGGTCGCCCTTTATACTGTAACTGCTGCCCCCTAGTGGTCGCCCTTTATAACACAACCTTGACTTCAGGGTTGTTGTTATTCTTCCTTTGCCGTTGTGTGACTTTGATGCTCCGCCTCCATCATTAGACCCCCCCCCTCATTACAGCCTGGGTGTGACTCCCTCACAGCGACTCGGGTGGAAATATCACGAATGTGTCTGGATGAGCTGGTAGTTCTGCTTCCTGTTGCAGCTCAGCGATGAGCACCATGTGATGTTTCCAGTGTGTGAGACGTGGCACTAGAGGAGTATTATGGGATGTCCGGCTCTGGCCTTCCCTGTATCCACTCTACTCTTTAGAGTATGAACCAAACGTCTCTTGTACTTACATTTAAATATGTCTAAGACGTGAGAGGAGTCGCGTGTTGCAGTGAGTTCAGTGTGTGTGTGTGTGTGTGTGTATGTATGTGTGTATGTGTGTGTATGTATGTGTGTATGTATGTATGTGTGTGTGTGTATGTATGTGTGTGTGTGTGTGTATGTGTTTGTATGTGTGTGTGTGTGTGTGTATGTGTTTGTATGTGTGTATGTGTGTGTGCGTGTGTGTGTGTATGTGTTTGTATGTGTGTATGTGTGTGTGTGTGTGTGTGTGTGTGTGTGTGTGGTATGCCAGCCATCACATTCCTCCCCGTCGCCCCTCTCAGAATAACCGTCCGGCAGCAGCTGAGACAAAACGTCAGACAAAGCGAGCGGACCGTCCAATCAGAGGCTCACACCAACACGCGGGGCTCCGCCCACTTCTAAGACAGGTTATCAAATAACTTCACTTGAGTCCGATGTGTGTGTGTGTGTGTGGGGGGGGGGGGGCTAACACATCAAGTGAGTCATCAGCTATCATCCATGGTGGCCAGCGTGGGCAGGGGCTCAGGGATACCCCCCCCCCACACACACACACACACACGCACACACAGGCTCAGTAAACGGTTCATTCCACCGGTTTCCTGTCTCTCTGTGGGGGTTTGACCCCCCAGGTGCATGCCAGGCCCCCTCTGGCCCCCGGTGGGCCTGTTGGAGCCGCATCCTGGTAACAACACACTGACTGCTCTCCTATTGGCCGGGACCTGCTGGGTGGGTCCCGGCCAATAGGAGACAACGAACAACACACAACACACAACGCACACTGTCCTTCTCCTCCGTCCTCAAGAGGTCTCAGGAGGTCTCAGGAGGTCTCAGGAGCCTCAAGGCGAGTCAGAATAACATCGGGGTCACCAACTGAACGTCCAACAGGACCCTGTGGACACCAAGACCCCCTGAGAGGACCCTATGGACACCAAGAGCCCCTGAGAGGACCCTGTGGACACAAAGACCCCCTGAGAGGACCCTGTGGACACCAAGAGCCCCTGAGAGGACCCTGTGGACACCAAGACCCCCTGAGAGGACCCTGTGGACACCAAGACCCCCTGAGAGGACCCTGTGGACACCAAGACCCCCTGAGAGGACCCTGTGGACACCAAGAGCCCCTGAGAGGACCCTGTGGACACCAAGAGCCCCTGAGAGGACCCTGTGGACAGGGGGCTTCCCTCCATATAGCGATGACCCACATCCATAGAAGCTCAGGGTACGCATCGCTGGCTCCATAATCACCCAAAGGCTGCAGACCCCCGTAAACCATCAGCCTTCACCCTCTGATGGAGGAGACTCCATCAGCCTTCACGTGTTGTTACATAGGACTCAGGAGACGTCTGAAGGTCTCTGAGTGCAGCACCCTGACAACAACCGTCCCTCCCAGAGGACGTCTCCATGACAACGGAGACGGATGAGAGGATCTGTACTTTAATGAGCCGCGAAGACTCATCATGAGAAACAATGAGGACGGACAGAGATGCAGGAACACGTCAACGTCCAAGAGAGCTGCTCAACTCAAAGGACAAACATATATATATATACATATATATATATATATATATATGTATACATATATATATATATGTATACATATATATAAATATATATAAATATATTTATACATATATATATAAATATATATATAGATAAATATATATAAATATATTTATACATATATATGTATACATTTATACATACATAAATATAAATATATATATACATACATATATATATACATTTATATATTTATATATAGTTATATATATAAATATATATATATATATATATATATATATACATATACATATATTCCGTGTCAATATAGGACACAGGTAATATACACATATATGTAGATATGTATGTGTATATATATATATATATATATATATATATATATATATATATATATATATATACATAACCATGACACAAGGGTCATGCTCTCTTTCTTCTCTTCACAAATGGACCTCCGTTGGTTTGATGAAGGCGATGAAGAGGAAGACTCAGAGATGATGATGAGGGCTCAGAGATGAAGGCTCAAGGATGAAGGACATGTGTCATGTCAACATCTGTTCTCTCAGCTTTAATAACAAGAGAAGGTAATCTGCATCATGTGGTGACGAGGCCGTGGGCATGACCCCCCCCCCCATGGCCAGCTGTTGCCTTCACATGCCCACTACTACTGGCCGAGTGTCTCCTGGACTCAGGCAGTGCACAGGTAGAGCCCTAGTGGTGCTCAAGCTCCGCCCCTTTTGCCCCGGATGAGAAAAGTGCCCTTTTTTCAGGAGGCACTTTTTTTTTTCATTCATCAGTTTTTAAGAATAAAAGTTTCTCTCAGTCATCATGTCCCCCCAATGTGTTTTGATATCCCACGGGGCATTTATCTGACTTCTTGTGAGACTTTCGACCCGACATGCTCCGCGCCGCTCACGAGCCCCGGGTTGTACTTTTGGTAAAGAAGAGAAGGAAAAAATCCCCCCCTCTGAATGGCGCCCTAGGCGGCCGCCTAGACCGCCTGTAGGAACCCCCCCCCCTGGTTCAGAGGCCACATGGGCCGGCCTTAGTTTGAGGACCGCTGCTCTTGGCTGTTGATGTAATATCACTCATTTTGAAAATGACGTAAGAGGACGATACGGATCAGAATCAGACGGCGAGGAGGGCGACACGTCGCTAGTGACGACCCATTAGCCAATCAGAACGTTGTACTGTTGTTGCTAAATAATAATTCATCTTTATTCATAAAGGAAGTGTAAGATAGCGGTCTGATGCTGCAGAGGAGACGCAGCTCATATTGCTGCTCATGCTTTAACTCTGTCAGAATCTTTTTTTGGCATGTGCCCTTTCTTTGGGTTTGAGCACCGGCCCCCCCAAAATGTCTGTGCACGTGCCTGGACCCCTCAGTGAGGCCCCTGTGACAGGAAGGAGGAGTCACAATACAATATTACAACAGTCTTTGGCAATAATGAACTGTATATTGTTTGTGTTTTTAGTGTTTGTCATTTAAAGTCTCTTTGTGGTCAGTAGAAGTCTATTTGTGGTCATGTGAAGTCTCTTTGTGGTCATGTGAAGTCTCTTTGTGGTCATGGGAAGTCTCTTTGTGGTCATGGGAAGTCTCTTTGTGGTCATGTGAAGTCTCTTTGTGGTCATGTGAAGTCTCTTTGTGGTCATGTGAAGTCTCTTTGTGGTCAGTAGAAGTCTCTTTGTGGTCATGTGAAGTCTCTTTGTGGTCATGTGAAGTCTCTTTGTGGTCAGTAGAAGTCTCTTTGTGGTCATGTGAAGTCTCTTTGTGGTCATGTGAAGTCTCTTTGTGGTCAGTAGAAGTCTCTTTGTGGTCATGTGAAGTCTCTTTGTGGTCATGTGAAGTCTCTTTGTGGTCAGTAGAAGTCTCTTTGTGGTCATGTGAAGTCTCGTTGTGGTCATGGGAAGTCTCTTTGTGGTCATGTGAAGTCTCTTTGTGGTCATGGGAAGTCTCTTTGTGGTCAGTAGAAGTCTCTTTGTGGTCATGTGAAGTCTCTTTGTGGTCATGTGAAGTCTCGTTGTGGTCATGGGAAGTCTCTTTGTGGTCATGTGAAGTCTCTTTGTGGTCATGGGAAGTCTCTTTGTGGTCAGTAGAAGTCTCTTTGTGGTCATGTGAAGTCTCTTTGTGGTCATGGGAAGTCTCTTTGTGGTCATGTGAAGTCTCTTTGTGGTCATGGGAAGTCTCTTTGTGGTCATGTGAAGTCTCTTTGTGGTCATGGGATGTCTCTTTGTGGTCATGTGAAGTCTCTTTGTGGTCATGGGAAGTCTCTTTGTGGTCATGTGAAGTCAGTCTCTTTGTGGTCATGGGAAGTCTCTTTGTGGTCAGTAGAAGTCTCTTTGTGGTCATGTGAAGTCTCTTTGTGGTCATGTGAAGTCTCTTTGTGGTCAGTAGAAGTCTCTTTGTGGTCATGTGAAGTCCCTTTGTGGTCATGGGAAGTCTCTTTGTGGTCATGGGAAGTCTCTTTGTGGTCATGTGAAGTCTCTTTGTGGTCATTTAAAGTGTGGTCGAGGTGTGGTCTGCCCGGAGACCGCGGCGTGGCGAGGTCGTGACCCCGTGTCTCCTCAGCTGTAGCGTGGTGCTTGTTTTGGCAGATGAACCATCAGTGCTTTTAAACGGGACTTCCTGATGAAGTTTCCGTGGGGGGCGGGGCCAGAGGGGAAGTACCGAGGGAGTGTTAATCAGCCTTCTGCTGACAAAAGGAGCTCGTGGTAAGTTTAGACCTGCTAACGTGCCATGCGGGACACTGACGTCATCACTCATATCCTCACGAGAGTTTAGTCTGCAACACATTCCCAGGACGACATGCCATCCGAGCGGAGGAGGGTCCGTTCTGCTGATAACGGCTCTGCGCTTGATTGGAAAGGTCTCGTTAAGTTGATGAAGTTTAAAGAACTCGCTCTTTCCAGGCTCAGCATTTCCAGCCCTGTGATTGGCTGGCTGCGGGTGATTGACAGCGCTCCGCGGCCCTCTCGACCAATAAGCGGAGGCTAGGGGCGGGCCGTCGCTACTGTAATCAATCCTCCGATCAGCCGTGTGTCCGTGGTCCCGTGTGTTCACCGGGAAGCAGAAGCACGGCGGGAGATTCCCCCGGTGAAAGTTAGACTAGAGGAACATGGGCGAACGGTTCGTGGTGGTCCCGGTGGTCCCGGTCCCCCGGGGACCCGGGGTCGCCGGCATAGGGCAGCCCTCGGACGCGGTCGTCGCTGACCCGGCTCCGGACTCCGGCGGCGGCCCGGTGGAGGAGCGAGAGGCGGGGGCGGACCCGGGGCGCGAGCCGCAGGACCCGGGGCTCCCGATCCTCACGTACGACCGGGAGCCCAACAAGTACGGTAAGCCCGCGCGTCTCACCTGCCGGAGGATTAACGGGCGGTTGACTTGTCTGGCGCTAAATCCGCCACACACACACACGCACACACACACACACACACACACACACACACACACACACACACACACACACACACACACACACACACACACACACACACACACCCGAGCTCATAACGGAACTGAAGTTACGGGTGGAGCCTCACTCCGGGGCTCCGGGTGTTTGATAGTCAACTTAAAGATGGAGATACGGCGGAGTTGAAGACGGGCTGTGACGTCACGCTGACGACGCGTTCTAGAAGCACATTCTAACGTGATGTTGAAGGTCTCTGTCATCTTTAAACGCCTCATAACGGGAACACGGGGCGAGCAGCGGGATGGGAGGGGTGTGTGTGTGTGTGTGTGTGTGTGTGTGTGTGTGTGTGTGTGTGTGTGTGTGTGTGTGTGTGTGTGTGTGTGTGTGTGTGTGTGTGTGTGTGTGTGTGTGTGTGTGTGTGTGTGTGTGTGTGTGTGTGTGTGTGTGTGTGTGTGTGTGTGACTCCAAACCTTTAAGCCAGTGCTCCCGTTACAAGTACTCTAGGAGGTTTAACTCCGGGTTCTGCCCTGAGGGAACGGTTCTGGAACCCTTTAATTTGCTCCTGTTGAACCTGGACCCCTCCAATCTGGACCCTCCTTTGAAGGGATCCAGGTTCTGGTCAGACAGAGTGCCTTCCAAGTATGAACAATATTGTGTTGTTTGTCAGTCGTCGTGTGTGCGTGCAGCTGAAGGAAGTTGTGTTGCTGTGCCTTGAGGTTGCACAACGGGAGGAGGAGGAGGAGGAGGAGGAGGAGGAGGAGGAGGAGGAGGAGGTGAAGTAACCGCCGTAAAGAGGAAGGAGGAGCTGATGTGGGCGGAGCCTCCAGCGTCTGAACACACAGTAACAGATGTTGTCTCTGAACGACAGATTACATGTGGATTAGAGGGATTAGGCAGGCGGGACACATGGGGGGCTCCAGGACCAGGACCAGGGACTCCAGGGGGGTCTCCACCCCCTCCCCCCCACAGCCTCTGGAGACTGAAGCCAATGCCGAGTTCCTGAGCGCTGCATCCTCTCTGCTGGCCACCGGGGCTCCTCTGGTTGTATAGAAGCCTCTGGCATGCCTCTAGCTCTCGGTGTCCCCTCGGAGACATGAGGTTGTGTCTCTAGTCTCCGGTCCTCTTCCATGCAGCAGCAGGTGGTGGTGGTGGTGTTTCTCCTCGTGGCCCTGGAGGCTCCACGCCACACGAGGCTCGCCGTGGCGCCTCCACGTCTGCTCTCAGCAGAGGTCAAGAGGGCAGCGCTGGGAGGTGGAGCAGAGGTCAAGAGCATCGTGTGCCTGGTGTTCAGGCAGCTCCTCGGCTCCATTTGGCTGAAGGACAGACGCCAACTGGGCCTGGCGCCGCCTCCCAGGCCCCTGCCGCGGCGCCCTCTCTTCTGGAGGCCCGGTTTGGCCTCTCCACCAGCAGCCGTCTGCTGATTGGCCCCGCTCGCCTCTGAGGGGCGGAGCTCAGGGCTGTTGGTGTCAATTACTGCTGCAGATGCACTTTGACCTGACCCCGCCCCCGAGGCCCCGCCCCCAGCTGAGGGCGTCATCCTCCTGCGTTCCTGTCTCCGACGGCTCCCCTCGGGGTTTGGTGTTGCCGTGTTTAGAACATGAGGACCTCCGACCTCCAGAGGTCAGAGGTCAGCTTCAAGTGCACAACCCATTCTGAGTGTTTACTTCTGTTGGCTAGTGACAGAGCTCACCTGTGTGCACTCGTCACAGGTGAGAGAGGGGGGGGGGAGTGACTTTCAATAGTAGCTAGACGAAGATTACAGGGTGGTGGCCCCCCGTCATAATGGTAGGGGAAACACTGTCATCGCGTCTTCTTCATCGCGTCTTCTTCATCGCGTCTTCATCATCGCGTCTTCATCATCGCGTCTTCTTCATCGCGTCTTCATCATCGCGTCTTCATCATCGCGTCTTCATCATCGCGTCTTCATCATCGCGTCTTCTTCATCGCGTCTTCTTCATCGCGTCTTCATCATCGCGTCTTCATCATCGCGTCTTCTTCATAGCGTCTTCATCATCGCGTCTTCTTCATCGCGTCTTCATCATCGCGTCTTCATCATCACATCTTCTTCATCGCATCTTCATCATCGCGTCTTCATCATCACATCTTCTTCATCGCATCTTCATCATCGCGTCTTCATCATCACTTTAGGGAGCAGGGTGACCCTGACCCAGAGGCCAGGGTCACCTGAGACTGGGTCATGGCTGACTGGCGTTACCTGAGCTGCTCCAGGTGTGAAGTCAGATGTCATGTAAATAACCCAGTAGAAACCAGTAGAGTACGAAGGCTTTGGCCCGAGGGTCAAAGCTGCTGCCGGAGGAAGTGATGAGGAGGTGACGAAGGCCATGACACGGCCAGCTGTCTTTCTTCTGGTTTCCACACCCTCCTCACAGGACAGTTCCTTCTGCCGCCAGCAGAGGGCGCCGCCAGCTACCGATGGAAGAAGAGAGCCGTGACCACTGACTGTTGTTGAGACGCCTGAAGCTCCTGGGGGTCAGCGCCTTGCTCAAGGGCACTCCACATGCTCTACGGGGAGATGGGGGGTCAGCGGTCCTGTGTTGTGCGCTCTGATCACATGACTTGTGCGGTGTAAAGTCAGCACAGTCGTTCCCAGCGCCGTCCAGCAGGGGGAGGCAGAGCGTGTTGGTGAGCAGAGGTCCTGCAGCTCTGCAGCGGCTCCATCCAGCATCTATCCTGGGACCCGAAACCTGAGCTGTTGTTGTTGTTGTGTCGGTGCAGTGGCGAGCAGCTAGTTGCTGGTTCACATTCACACTAACAGCCGTGTGTGTGTGTGTGTGTGTGTGTGTGTGTGTGTGTGTGTGTGTGTGTGTGTGTGTGTGTGTGTGTGTGTGTGTGTGTGTGTGTGTGTGTGTGTGTGTGTGTGTGTGTGTGTGTGTGTGTGTGTGTGTGTGTGTGTGTGTGTGTGTGTGTGTGTGTGTGTGTGTGTGTGTGTGTGTGTGTGTGTGTGTGTGTGTGTGGTGTCACGATACCAAAAGTTCAGTAGTCGGTACCGATACCAGTAAAATAACGATTCTCGATACCAATTTCGATACCACGGTAAAAAAAAAAGATTCCATGTACAATAGATGTTAAATATTTGAAAAATAGCAAGAGATAAACATGTGCAGCAGAGCATATCACAACATAATAAAGTACATTCTTTGTAAGCCTACACAAGGTGCCTCATGTAGGCTTCATGTAGCTGGTTAGCACATCCTGAGTTCAGATTCCACTTTTCTTGGTGGCAGATGATGCTGACATGCGTATTTGCTTTATCTGATCACAAAGCTCTTGTTTTGGTCTCCATCAAGTAATGTTTCAGCAACGACACTCATGCATTCTCTGACAAGCCCTCCATCAGTAAATGGCTTTTTGTCCAACAACTCTGAGGGAACTCACTCATGTTGGGCAGTGAGCGTGGCTCAGGGTCCTGGTTGTTCATACTGGGCTGTGAGGCACTTCTGTGATCTCACTTCGGATCTGAGTGGGTTGTTTGTTCAAAACCTTTATGTTTTGTCTCATAATGGCTTCACATTGACACTTTTAATCAGTGCCAGGGTTTCTGAACATATAAGACACACTGGTGTTGTGCTCCCTGTGGGAAGTATGAACAGAAAAGAGTCTGTCCATTCCGGATTAAATGCTCTATTCTCTCTGTCAACTTTTCTTTTTTGGAGAGCGACAGGTGTTCCTTATGTGTCTCTCCCTCTCGCTGTCTCACTCGACTTGTTCTTAACTTTCTCCTTTGTTTTCTAAATGTATCGCTCTCTTTCTTTTTCTTTCTACGTCTCAATGTGTAACCTGCCTCTAACTTTCTCATCTGTCTGCGCGGCGCTGTCTGTCTGTTGAGACGTAATGTTTACCGCCGAGAATGCATAGATTTGATTGGCTGAGTGGGAGGGCTTAACTCGCATGCGATTGGTCTGTGCGTTTCCACATCCGCTAAACCACTAAACCCCTAAACCACTAAACCCCTAAACCACTAAACCCCTAAACCACTAAACCCCTAAACCACTAAACCCCTAAACCACTAAACCCCTAAACCACTAAACCACTAAACCACTAAACCACTAAACCCCTACCGTAAAGACTGAAAAGGCTGCGCCGCGCCGCCGGTTACAAATATATATATATATATATATATATATATATATATATATATATATATATATATATATATATATATATATATATATATATATATATATATATATATATATATATATATATATATATATATATATATATACCTCTTCTCGTGACATCCCTAGTGTGTGTGTGTGTGTGTGTGTGTGTGTGTGTGTGGAGCGTCTCGTGGTCCTCTGCATGTGGACCCCACCACAGAGCGGCCGCGGGGCGTTGACCATGTCGGTGCGTTCCTCTGGAGGAAATGACTCCTGGTGAGTCATGAGGTCAGCTGCCTGCTCACATCCTGATCCTCCTCCTCCCCATATGCTCTGATCCAAACAGACTCCTCCCCTAATGCTCTGATCCAAACAGACTCCTCCCCATATGCTCTGATCCAAACAGACTCCTCTATATATTCTCTCTCTATATATATATATATATATATATATATATATATATATATATATATATATATATATGTTTTTTCACATATTTGTTTTAAATTATTATTTATATATATATTTGTATTATTAGCATTATTATAATTATTTATATATTACAATATCTATGTAATTATTATTTATTTCATTATATATATATATATATATATATATATATATATATATATATATATATATATACTGTGCATACTTATCTCAGCGGCTGCATGGACTTCCTCTATTTAAACAAAAAGCTGTTGCCTGAGAGACGGAGAGAACAGAAAGCTGTGTGTGTGTGCGCACTCTCACTCATGAACACACACACACACATCTCGTGTTTTTGTGTGTTTGTGGGTCCTGCCCCTATTGGGCGGGGCAGTGGTGCTCTTCCTTATTTGGAGTGTGTGTGTGTGTGTGTGTGTGTGTGTGGGGGGACCAAGGGGGGCGGGGGTTCAGGGTCACATGGGCATGCAGGCGAATCCCAACGACAGAACACAAAAACTCAAACAACCGAGAGGGAGAGTGAACTCCACCGGGGCAACAACCAGGAAGGAGAAGAGAGACGGCTGCTGGACGGAGAGAGGAGGAGGAGGAGGAGGAGGAGGAGGAGCAGCAGCAGCAGCAGCAGCAGCACAGAGAGGGAGGAGCAGCAGATAAGAGTCTACTGGAGACGTTGAGGGGAAGCACATGCTGTAGAAATGCCCACCAGCTTCACCGTGGTGCCGGTGGGGGGCGGCAGGAAGGCCGCGCCGGGGGGCGAGCGGGACGGCGTGCTGAGGGAGGAAGGCGTGGCCTCAGGTGAGACCACAGCGCCGCTTACTCCGGTGCTGGAGCTCCTCCAGCGCTCTGGGAGCGACGGAGGAGCAGAGCAGCAGGCTGGTTCCTCTGTGGGGGGGTCTCTCCTCTTTCTTCACCTCCACCAGACCAGTGTGATGGAGGTGCGGCGCCTCGGTTTAGCGTGCATGCAGCTGGGGTGGGGGGGGCCTGCAGAAGCATCAGAACCAAACGCAGGTCGAAGGTCACGGGGGAGGGGCCTCGTGGCTTGACTCCTGTTGGCTCGTGAGCGCCAGGCAGCAGTCGGGTATTGATTCTCCTGCTGCTGGCTTCCTGTTGGCTGCGTGTGGGGAGGAGAGGCCCCGCCCCTCAGCGTGAGGCCCCGCCCCTCGGCGTGAAGCCCCTCTTGGCTCTGTGTCTCTGGGAGGACGCCGTGTGGCGCTCCGGCCTGAGGTCCGAGGACGCCGCTGCCTGAGCGCAGACGCCAGCGTGCCGCCAGACTCTGGCCTCTGGTTTGTCCCCTCAGGGCTCCTGTAGCCACGCGGTGGGGGCGGAGCTCCCTCTGTCAGGGTCACGCTGACGGCTGCTCTTCATCATCTGAAGGTGTGTGTGTGTGTGTGTGTGTGAGTGTGGTTCTGGCCCAGTAAACCCAGTGTTTACTACAGTCTGCTGGTCCGTCTGTCCCGACATGCTTCCTGTTTGTTTCCCGGCTGAATGGAGGCTCTCTGGCTCTTAATTCAGTTTATTCTCTCATGCTGGTCACCAGGTGAACAATAGATGTGACCAGGTGAACAATAGATGTGACCAGGTGAACAATAGATGTCATGTGACCAGGTGAACAATAGATGTCATGTGACCAGGTGAACAATAGATGTGACCAGGTGAACAATAGATGTCATGTGACCAGGTGAACAATAGATGTCATGTGACCAGGTGAACAATAGATGTCATGTGACCAGATGAACAATAGATGTCATGTGACCAGATGAACAATAGATGTCATGTGACCAGATGAACAATAGATGTCATGTGACCAGATGAACAATAGATGTCATGTGACCAGGTGAACAATAGATGTCATGTGACCAGGTGAACAATAGATGTCATGTGACCAGGTGAACAATAGATGTCATGTGACCAGGTGAACAATAGATGTGACCAGGTGAACAATAGATGTCATGTGACCAGGTGAACAATAGATGTCATGTGACCAGATGAACAATAGATGTCATGTGACCAGGTGAACAATAGATGTCATGTGACCAGGTGAACAATAGATGTCATGTGACCAGGTGAACAATAGATGTCATGTGACCAGGTGAACAATAGATGTCATGTGACCAGGTGAACAATAGATGTGACCAGGTGAACAATAGATGTCATGTGACCAGATGAACAATAGATGTCATGTGACCAGATGAACAATAGATGTCATGTGACCAGATGAACAATAGCTGTCACGTGACCAGATGAACAATAGATGTCATGTGACCAGATGAACAATAGATGTCACGTGACCAGATGAACAATAGATGTCATGTGACCAGATGAACAATAGATGTCATGTGACCAGGTGAACTCAGGTGAACTCAGGTGCCATGTCGGGGGTGTTCCAGCGTGTGAACCCTCAGCAGGCTGCTGCCCACCTGAAGCTCTGTGGCTCTCGGTGTGTATATCATTTGTTGCTCTGCCAACAGGTCCACTGAGCCCCCTGCTCCACCTGCAGCAGGTGTGTGTGCTGCTGCAGGTGGAGCAGCGACTAGCAGGAGGGGGGGCCTCTCTGTGGGAACGCTCAGCTGGGATCAGGGAGGCGGAGCAGCAGCATTAAGGGATGAGGGCTCCTGGAGACACGGGATGCAGGTGTTAAACACTGGCTACAGACCAGTGGCCGTGGGACGTGAGAGGTTCCCATGTGACGGAGAGGAGGAGGAGGAGGAGGAGGAGGAGGATCTCACCCAGCGCTCCTCCAGCAGAGGGCAGCTGGCTGCTCCTCCATAGCCTCTGTTGTCTGTCTCTCTGTCTGTCTCTCTGTGAGGCCCTTAGGGGGTCACTTCCCACCACTCAGGGTTTTCCCTGGGTCAGAATGGGTCTTCGGTGCTCCTAAAGAAGAGTTGTAGACGGGGCACCTCACAGTTTATTGCGCTGGGCAAATGTTCTGAGGCGCTCCCACATGGTGTCTGTGCAGGAAGGCCCCGCCTCCTCCTCTGTCCACCGGGGTGATGTCGCTGGTTCTTCACAATAAAAGCCTTCTCTATAAGAATGTTTTTACAAAGCTTCTCCAATTCCATGATGAACCACATTCCCTAGAGAGGTTAGTTAGTTAGTTTCTTCTTTAAAAGCTTTTATTTTGAAGGTCTCCACTGTGGGCTCCGTGCTGGTTTCCCAGCCAGCCCCTTCATCAGGATTACCCTGATCTGGTGGGGATTAGAGCTCCTTCACATGGACCGTGGTGTCTGTTGGCGTGTTGTGCTCCGTGCTCGTGGTGCTGATGGAGCGGCCACCTCCACCTGGATTATGAGTAACACACAGCTTCAGGTGGAGAGGACGAACGTGTTCATGAACATCCATCATCATGGCCTCTGTAGCCACACCCCTGAAGCTGTAGCCACACCCCCTGAAGCTGTAGCCACACCCCCTGAGGATGTAGCCACACCCCCTGACGCTGTAGCCACACCCCCTGAGGATGTAGCCACACCCCCTGAAGCTGTAGCCACACCCCCTGAGGATGTAGCCACACCCCCTGAGGATGTAGCCACACCCCCTGATGATGTAGCCACACCCCCTGAGGATGTAATCACACCCCCTGAGGATGTAGCCACCCCCCTGGAGTTGTAGCCACACCCCCTGAAGCTTCCCTCACTTTCTTTGCTCCGCCCCCTTTGTGTGTGTTTGAACACACGTGTAGCGGGAGCTCAGGGAGGTGTGTGTGTGTGTGTGTGTGTGTGTGTGGGAGGGCGCTTTGTGATGCACGGCTGATGTCGCTGTCAACGTCGTCATAGGCCACTTTCCACACACACACACACACACACACACACACACACACACACACACACACACACACACACACACACACACACACACACACACGCGCTGTCACAGGAATAGCTGATCCTTCACATTATCCACGCAGCACAGGCAGCATTCCTGTCTTGTGCACCTTGCTAACAGCATCTCTCTACTTGGACACTGTTTACTGGCGGTCTCTGGGACCCCTACTGGGACCCCTACTGGGACCCTACTGGGACCCCTCACTTTGCACAGGCCTGTTCCAGCCCCTCGGCATGGAGCAGAGGGGGAGCGCTCGGCGGAAGGGTGAGTGGGGGGGTGTTGTCTCTCCCCCGTGTGGTCGCTGTGAGGATGGCGGGTTATTGATGAGCTCATTCCTTTAGCCTGGCACCCTGTTCCTCAGTTTGAAGTGTTGTTTGTTGTTGTTGTTGTTGTTGTTGTACGTTCCGTGTGAACTGCTGAAGTGAGAAGAGCTTCATCAGTCGTCATGTTGTTGGGTGGAGGCCGGGCGGTGCTGACCTGGCCGGGTGGAGCGGCGCTGCAGAGGCTCCAGCCTCCGTACCCTTGGGCAGCTTACGGCGGCGCCGCGCGGCAGCTTAGGGTTATAAATAGGATGCGTGGTCACTGAGCCGCACGCCGACCTGCAGGGAATCCTCCAATCGGTGAGCAGCGTGCTGCCCTCACAACACCATGTGACC
Organism: Liparis tanakae; assembly: GCA_036178185.1. Taxonomy (NCBI): domain Eukaryota; kingdom Metazoa; phylum Chordata; class Actinopteri; order Perciformes; family Liparidae; genus Liparis; species Liparis tanakae. The sequence goes on along the minus strand of CM070096.1, from coordinate 188,369 downwards.
TCAGACTGACGGAGGCTTCACCTTACGTAACGCCCGGCAGGCCTGAGGCCCAGACCACATCTGGGCATCAGGCCCCCAGACCACATCTGGGCTCTACCTTCCGGCCCTGAGACCACATCTGGGCTCTACCTTCCGGCCCTGAGACCACATCTGGGCTCTGGCTCACTAAAGATGGAAGCGGTCGGTTTCTCGAGTCAGTAAAGCGTCCCTCATGAGATCCTCCAGGAGGATCCGCCCTGTGGAGACCTCCTTCACCGGTTACTCTTGGCGCTCTGATTGGTCCTCCTGCCTTCCTGGAGGACATGTGACCTCCTCTAGAGAGTGTGTGTGTGTGTGTGTGTGTGTGTGTGTGTGTTTGTGTGTGTGTGTGTGTTTTTAATGGACACTCGTCTCATACTGGACCCTGTCCCCCAGGACTACACACATGTACACACTCACATGTACACATTCACATGTATTCACTCACATGTACACACTCACATGTACACACTCACATGTACACATTCACATGTATTCACTCACATGTACACACTCACATGTACACTCACATGTATTCACTCACATGTACACACTCACATGTACACACTCACATGTACACATTCACATGTATTCACTCACATGTACACACTCACATGTACACTCACATGTATTCACTCACATGTACACTCTCACATGTACACTCACATGTATTCACTCACATGTATTCACTCACATGTACACTCTCACATGTACACTCACATGTACACACTTACATGTACACACTCACATGTACACACTCACATGTACACACTCACATGTACACACTCACATGTACACACTCACATGTACACTCACATGTACACACTCACATGTACACACTCACATGTACACTCACATGTACACACTCACATGTACACACTCACATGTACACACTCACATGTACACTCACATGTACACTCACATGTACACACTCACATGTACACACTCACATGTACACACTCACGTGTACTCACTCACATGTACACACTCACATGTACACACTCACATGTACTCACTCACATGTACACACTCACATGTACACACCACATGTACACACTCACGTGTACACACTCATGTACACACTCACATGTACACACTCACATGTACACTCACATGTACACACTCACATGTACTCACATGTACACTCTCACATGTACACACTCACATGTACTCACTCACATGTACACACTCACATGTACACACTCACATGTACTCACTCACATGTACACACTCACATGTACACACTCACATGTACTCACTCACATGTACACACTCACATGTACACACTCACATGTACTCACTCTCGTGTACACACTCACATGTACACACTCACATGTACACACTCACATGTACTCACTCACATGTACACACTCACATGTACACTCACATGTACACTCACATGTACACACTCACATGTACACACTCACATGTACACTCACATGTACACACTCACATGTACACACTCACATGTACACTCACATGTACACACTCACATGTACACTCACATGTACACACTCACATGTACACTCACATGTACACACTCACATGTACACTCACGTGTACACACCTGCTGTGTACTACACTCACATGTACACTCACATGTACACACTGCATGTACACACTCACATGTACACACTCACATGTACACTCACACACTCACATGTACACACTCACATGTACCCGCATGTACACACTCACATGTACACTCACATGTACGCACATGTACACACTCACATGTACACACTCACATGTACTCACTCACATGTACACACTCACATGTACACACTCACATGTACACTCACATGTACACACACACTACACTCACATGTACACTCACATGTACAGTCACGTGTACACACTCACATGTACACATGTACACTCACATGTACACACTCACATGTACACTCACGTGTACACACTCACATGTACACACTCACATGTACACACTCACATGTACACTCACATGTACACACTCACATGTACACTCACATGTACACACTCACATGTACACACATGCACTCACATGTACACTCACATGTACACTCACATGTACACTCACATGTACACTCACATGTACACACTCACATGTACACTCACATGTACACACTCATGTACACACTCACATGCACACACTCACATGTACACTCACTGTACACACTCATGTACACATGTACACACTCACATGTACACACTCACATGTACACTCACATGTACACACTCACATGTACACACTCACATGTACACTCTCACATGTACACACTCACATGTACACACTCACATGTACACACTCACATGTACACACTCACATGTACACTCACATGTACACACTCACATGTACACACTCACATGTACACACTCACATGTACACACTCACATGTACACACTCACATGTACACACTCACATGTACACTCACATGTACACTCACATGTACACTCACATGTACACTCACATGTACACTCACATGTACACACTCACATGTACACACTCACATGTACTCACTCACATGTACACTCACATGTACACTCTCACATGTACACACTCACACACACACACTCATGTACACTCACATGTACACACACACATGTACTCACTCACATGTACACTCACATGTACACTCTCACATGTACACTCACATGTACACACTCACATGTACACTCACGTGTACACAGGGCCGTGGTGGTCTCTGGGGAACCAGGTCCAGAGCTTCAGGCTGTGTTTGACGGACAGGAAGTCGTCTCTGAGTCTCTGGCGGGTCCTGCTGGTCTTCTGGGTCCTGCTGGTCTTCTGGGTCCTGCTGGTCTTCTGGGTCCTGCTGATCTTCTGGGTCCTGCTGGTCTTCTGGGTCCTGCTGATCTTCTGGGTCCTGCTGGTCCTCAACTCCGTGTCCAGACCGTCTCTCACGGCAGGAGGCGGTTCCCCTGAGAGGCCGGTCCAGACGCCCTGTGTGTAGACCCTGCTGGGCCGATCCCCTCCTCCAGTCCCGTGGTCCTGGTCTTGCTCAGGGACCGTGGTCCTGGTCTTGCTCGGGGACCGTGGTCCTGGTCTTGCTCGGGGCCGTTAGAGGACACGGTGACCTTCCTGTGATCCTCAGCAAGCCTCTTACCGCCGGATCAAGAGACGGTTACTCCTGAACGCCACTCGGCAGGGTCAGAGGTCAGATCCACGAGGAGGAGGAGGAGGAGGAGGAGGAGGAGGAGGAGGAGGAGGAGGAGGAGGAGATGAGTGAATCGGTGGTCCTGGTGTGAGGCGCTGTAGTTTCAACTGAGGAACAAGATGCTAACCTAGCTGTCTAGGTAGCATTACAGCAACTACAACTCTAGGGCCCTAGTGGCCCCAGGCTCTAGGGCCCTAGTGGCCCCGTGAGGAGGCTCTATGGCTCTAGTGGCCCCAGGCTCTAGGGCCCTAGTGGCCCCGTGAGGAGGCTCTATGGCCCTAGTGGCCCCAGGCTCTAGGGCCCTAGTGGCCCCGTGAGGAGGCTCTATGGCCCTAGTGGCTCTAGGGCCCTAGTGGCCCCGTGAGGAGGCTCTATGGCCCTAGTGGCCCCAGGCTCTAGGGCCCTAGTGGCCCCGTGAGGAGGCTCTATGGCCCTAGTGGCTCTAGGGCCCTAGTGGCCCCGTGAGGAGGCTCTATGGCCCTAGTGGCCCCAGGCTCTAGGGCCCTAGTGGCCCCGTGAGGAGGCTCTATGGCCCTAGTGGCCCCAGGCTCTAGGGCCCTAGTGGCCCCGTGAGGAGGCTTTAGGGCCCCTAGTGTTGATGCACAGGAGCAGAAACTCAAAGGGGTTTTGGCCCATTTGCTCTTCACGGTTTTCAAAATAGAAACATGCTTTCAAGCTGATCATGGTTTTGAATTGTTGGCCCTTCAAGTAGTTCAAGACTTTGAGATGTTATGGCGCCAGAGGACGGGGGCCACGCCAGAGGACGGGGGCCACGCAGACCCAACGCCGCTGACTGTACCCTCTGCTCCACAGGAGATGGTGTCCCAAAGGAAAACAGTCCGTTCATCAACAACATGGACACCGACAAGAGCAACAACATGGCTCTGTTTGAGGTAACCAGCTCACAACCTGCATGTTCTCCTCTGACCACCAGGGGGCTTTTCTGGTTGTATAGAAGTCTATATAGTGCCTCTACTTCTCTCCTGATCGTTTCCCTCAGCAGCCGTGGCTCCCAACAGCTGGCTCCTTTCTCTTGTGTTCAGGCCACAAAGCAGAACCCCAAACACTCAGAACTATGACCGTGTTATGCTAACGGTCTGCGTTAGCTGAACCAATGAACTGTTAGCTGAACCAATGAACTGTTAGCTGAACCAATGAACTGTTAGCTGAACCAATGATCTGTTAGCTGAACCAATGAACTGTTAGCTGAACCAATGATCTGTTAGCTGAACCAATGATCCAGGCGGTGAAACAAGGCGTCAATCAAAGAGTTGACTTCCCATGCTGAACTCTGTCCATCCGTGGCCACGTGTAGAGACTCGGTTGGACTCGGTCTGCATGGATCCAGCAGACCACTCCTCTCAGAGGCTTCCAACATCTAACGATCAAACTGTTTGTCTTGACCCTGGAAGAGCTTGTCTTTTATGTATAGAGATTTAAAATGTCTTCCTCGTTGCAGGATGAGATTGAGATCAACCCCATGGTGTCCTCCCTCCTCAATAAGCTGGCCAACTACACCAACCTGACCCAGGGGGCCCAGGAGCACGAGGAGGCCGATAATGATGAGGGGCCCAAGAAGAAGGAAGTCAAGGTACCTCCGCCTGTAGTCCAGAGGTCCTTCAGTCTGGTCCAGGTACCTCCGCCTGTAGTCCAGAGGTCCTCAGCCTTAATCATGATTGTATTCACAGGTTTTGTCTTTTTAATGCTTCTTATGCCTTTTAATATGTAAATCCTTCTTGGTCTTCGTTCTTTGCCTTCTTGTTTGCTGCTTCTTGTTGATAACATGTCTGCCCCCTGCCCTGACCCCACAGAGCCCTCAGATGGGGACCTTCATGGGCGTCTACCTGCCGTGCCTCCAGAACATTCTGGGCGTCATCCTGTTCCTGAGACTCACCTGGATCGTGGGCTCCGCCGGCATCTTGGAGTCTCTGGCCATCGTGGGCTTGTGCTGCTCGTGTGTGAGTCCTCCACCTCTTCACCTCCTTCCCCACAGAACCCTGAGGGAGCAGGTGACTCCTGGTGGGGTGTGAAGGAGCAGGTGACTCCTGGTGGGGTGTGAAGGAGTAGGTGACTCCTGGTGGGGTGTGGTTCTGCAGCTGGATGCCACACTGGAGGAAGGTTCCTCTGGGCCTGGAGGACTGCAGTACCTGAGACCTCCTGCAGCATCAAGTCCTTCAGGAATATCCGTCAGCATTGAGAGAACCTTCACTCTCTGGTCACTGATCCTCCTACGACCTATATTTAGACTCCACAGAGCCTCTGTGTAATCCTGCCTACACACACACACACACACACACACACACACACACACACACACACACACACACACACACACACACACACACACACACACACACACACACACACACACACACACACTCTCACACACACACTCTCAGAGCCCAGACAGACGATGGATTACTTCACATTAATCAGGGAAGAACCGAGAGGAGAGCCCTGGCTGTCTCTCGGTGTCGGCCTCGTGAGGATCTGACAGCAGTAGATCAATGTTCTGACATGAAGGCTGCAACGAGCAGCCACATGCAGCCACGAGCAGCCACATGCAGCCACAAGCAGCCACATGCAGCCACATGCAGCCACGAGCAGCAACGAGCAGCCACATGCAGCCACAAGCAGCCACGAGCAGCCACGAGCAACAACGAGCAGCCACATGCAGCCACATGCAGCAACGAGCAGCCACATGCAGCAACGAGCAGCCACGAGCAGCCACAAACAGCCACATGCAGCCACGAGCAGCCACATGCAGCCACAAGCAGCCACAAGCAGCCACGAGCAGCCACAAACAGCCACATGCAGCCACGAGCAGCCACATGCAGCCACAAGCAGCCACAAGCAGCCACATGCAGCAACGAGCAGCCACATGCAGCAACGAGCAGCCACATGCAGCCACATGCAGCCACGAGCAGCCACATGCAGCCACAAGCAGCCACATGCAGCAACGAGCAGCCACGAGCAGCCACGTGCAGCAACGAGCAGCCACGAGCAGCCACATGCAGCAACGTGCAGCAACGAGCAGCCACGTGCAGCCACGTGCAGCCACGTGCAGCCACGTGCGGCAACGAGCAGCCACATGCAGCAACGAGCAGCCACAAGCAGCCATATGCAGACACGTGCAGCCACGTGCAGCCACATGCAGCAACGAGCAGCCACGAGCAGCCACATGCAGCCACATGCAGCAACGAGCAGCCACATGCAGACACGTGCAGCCACGTGCAGCCACATGCAGCAACGAGCAGCCACATGCAGCCACGAGCAGCCACATGCAGCCACATGCAGCAACGAGCAGCCACATGCAGCCACGTGCAGCCACATGCAGCCACATGCGGCAACGAGCAGTCACATGCAGCCACGAGCAGCCACATGCGGCAACGAGCAGTCACATGCAGCCACGAGCAGCCACATGCGGCAACGAGCAGCCACATGCAGCCACGAGCAGCCACATGCAGCCACATGCAGCAACGAGCAGCCACATGCAGCCACGTGCAGCCACATGCAGCCACATGCGGCAACGAGCAGTCACATGCAGCCACGAGCAGCCACATGCAGCCACATGCAGCAACGAGCAGCCACATGCAGCCACGTGCAGCCACATGCAGCCACATGCAGCAACGAGCAGCCACGAGCAGCCAGGTGCAGCGCCCTGGATGGATATGAGTCTGTCCCAGTTCCCTGTGCGTCGTGGACTCATTTGATTGCAGTGTGTCTGCAGAGCGCTGGGCGGGTCCACCTGCTGTTACATCACCATCTTAGTCCAACAGTCACGCTCCTCTGCTCACAGCTGAGGCTCCACAGCAGCATCTGGGCTCAGGTTGGCTGTGGGCTCCAGAGCTGGCCTCCTGCAGCCTCCTCCTTCCTCCTGCAGCCTCCTCCTTCCTCCTGCAGCCTCCTTCTTCCTCCTGCAGCCTCCTCCTGCAGCCTCCTCCTTCCCCCTGCAGCCTCCTCCTGCAGCCTTCTCCTGCAGCCTCCTCCTTCCTCCTGCAGCCTCCTCCTGCAGCCTCCTCCTTCCTCCTGCAGCCTCCTTCTTCCTCCTGCAGCCTCCTCCTGCAGCCTCCTCCTTCCTCCTGCAGCCTCCTCCTTCCTCCTGCAGCCTCCTCCTTCCTCCTGCAGCCTCCTCCTTCCTCCTGCAGCCTCCTTCTTCCTCCTGCAGCCTCCTTCTTCCTCCTGCAGCCTCCTCCTGCAGCCTCCTCCTTCCTCCTGCACCCTCATCCTTCCTCCTGCAGCCTCCTCCTTCCTCCTGCAGCCTCCTCCTGCAACCTCCTCCTTCCTCCTGCACCCTCATCCTTCCTCCTTCAGCCTCCTCCTTCCTCCTGCAGCCTCCTCCTTCCTCCTGCAGCCTCCTCCTTCCTCCTGCAGCCTCCTCCTTCCTCCTGCACCCTCCTCCTTCCTCCTCCTGCTTCCTCCTCCGTCCTCCTGACTCGCCTCCCGTTGCCGTGACGAGCCGAGAGGAGCTGCTTTAGTTTCAGCTAATTGGCTTTCCTCTCTGACACTAAACTGGACGCCTGGCACGAGCTTCATCTTGGTTGTGTCCTCCTCCTCCTCCTCCTCCTCCTCCCCCTCTTCCTTCCTGATGTCCTCTGTGAGGTCCCAGGCGGGGCGGTTCCCTCCTGAAGGAGCAGTCTGAGCCCTCAGAGGTAGCTGGTCCCTAACGCCCTGCGGCTCTGTTTGATGTCTCCGTCTCGTGTCTTCTGAAGCGAGCCGGTCTCTAGAGCTGCTGTCTCTGTCCTCAGACCATGCTGACGGCCATCTCCATGAGCGCCATCGCCACCAACGGGGTGGTGCCAGGTAAGAAATGATTCTGATGTGTTGCTCAATAGACTTAATCACGAGGAACGTGTTCCATCTCCTCCGTGTTGCTCCTAGCTCCTGAAAACAAATCTCCATAAACCAATTCTACATTCTTTGGTATCAGATGAGTTCTGCAAGTAATATTGACCAATCACATTCAAGCAGGTGCTTGGAGTTTCTGATTGGTTTAAAAGTGTAACCGTCTCTCCCCCCCCCCCCCCCCTCCCTCCCAGCTGGAGGATCCTACTACATGATCTCCAGGTCTCTGGGCCCAGAGTTCGGCGGGGCGGTGGGTCTCTGTTTCTACCTGGGCACCACCTTCGCCGGCTCCATGTACATCCTGGGCACCATCGAGATCCTGCTGGTGGGTGATCACGAGAGCTCCATCTACATCTCCTCCACCTCCACTGCATCTACATCTCCTCCACCTCCACTGCATCTACATCTCCTCCACCTCCACTCCATCTACAGCTCTTCTTCTTCCTCCACTGCATCTCCCCTCTACATCTCTTCTTCTTCTTCCTCCTCTTCTCCAGACCTACATCGTGCCTAAAGCAGCCATCTTTGTGGCGGAGAAGAAGGAGGACGAGGTGGGCGCGCTGCTGAACAACATGCGCGTGTATGGGACGTGCTGCCTGGCGCTGATGTCCGTGGTGGTGTTCGTGGGGGTGAAGTACGTCAACAAGCTGGCGCTGGTCTTCCTGGCCTGCGTCATCCTCTCCATCCTCGCCATCTACGCCGGAGTCATCAAGACCATCTTCGAGCCGCCGGACTTCCCGTGAGTCCCTCGATGACGCGGATGTGTGTAGAATGGTGTAGCGGATGGTGTAGAAATGACCCCGGGCGGTGTGATGTGGCGCTCCTCCGTGCAGCGTCTGCCTGTTGGGGAACCGGACTCTGCAGAACCAGAACTTCGACAGTTGTCTGAAGACGCAGATCGTGGACAACGTGACGGTCACCACGCAGCTGTGGAGGCTGTTCTGTGACGGGCCGGAGCTCAACGCCACCTGCAACGACTACTTTGTGCTCAACAACGTGACCGAGGTGCAGGGCATCCCCGGGCTGAGGAGCCGAGTCATCTCAGGTACGGCCCTCTAGTCATGTGACCTGTCCTCTAGAGAACATGTGGTCTGTACGGCTCTCTAGTCATGTGACCTGTCCTCTAGAGAACATGTGGTCTGTACGGCCCTCTAGTCATGTGACCTGTCCTCTAGAGAACATGTGGTCTGTACGGCCCTCTAGTCATGTGACCTGTCCTCTAGAGAACATGTGGTCTGTGTACGGCCCTCTAGTCATGTGACCTGTCCTCTAGAGAACATGTGGTCTGTACGGCCCTCTAGTCATGTGACCTGTCCTCTAGAGAACATGTGGTCTGTACGGCCTTCTAGTCATGTGACCTGTCCTCTAGAGAACATGTGGTCTGTACGGCCTTCTAGTCATGTGACCTGTCCTCTAGAGAACATGTGGTCTGTGTACGGCCTTCTAGTCATGTGACCTGTCCTCTAGAGAACATGTGGTCTGTGTACGGCCCTCTAGTCATGTGACCTGTCCTCTAGAGAACATGTGGTCTGTGTACGGCCCTCTAGTCATGTGACCTGTCCTCTAGAGAACATGTGGTCTGTGTACGGCCCTCTAGTCATGTGACCTGTCCTCTAGAGAACATGTGGTCTGTGTACGGCCCTCTAGTCATGTGACCTGTCCTCTAGAGAACATGTGGTCTGTGTACGGCCCTCTAGTCATGTGACCTGTCCTCTAGAGAACATGTGGTCTGTGTACGGCCCTCTAGTCATGTGACCTGTCCTCTAGAGAACATGTGGTCTGTGTACGGCCCTCTAGTCATGTGACCTGTCCTCTAGAGAACATGTGGTCTGTGTACGGCCCTCTGGGGAAGCTGGTAGACGACCAGAAGCTGAACTCGGTGCCGGGAGGAGACTCGGCTCAGGACCGGTACCTCCCCTACGTCGTCAACGACATCACCACCTTCTTCACGCTGATGGTCGGCATCTACTTCCCCTCCGTCACCGGTGAGACGACCACACACACACACACACACACGCGCACACACACGTTGTGGTAAACTCTGACGAGTTTCATGTCTAAAGAGCTCCCCCCCCTAAGGGATCATGGCCGGTTCTAACCGGTCCGGTGACCTGCGTGACGCCCAGAAGTCGATCCCCATCGGGACCATCCTGGCCATCGCCACGACCTCCTTCATCTGTATCCTTCACTCAAAGCTCCCCCAGGAGCATTGTGGGTAATGTAGTCATGGTTAGGATGCTGCTCGCGGTTACCCTTCCTGAACGCCGTCCAGACGTCACCTGCGTGGTTCTGTTCGGCGCCTGCATCGAGGGAGTTCTGCTCCGAGACAAGTGCGTGTGTGTGTGTGCTGATGATCGTGTGTGTGTGCTGATCATCGTGTGTGTGTGTGTGCTGATCATCGTGTGTGTGTGCTGATGATCGTGTGTGTGTGCTGATCATCGTGTGTGTGTGTGTGCTGATCATCGTGTGTGTGTGCTGATGATCGTGTGTGTGTGCTGATCATCGTGTGTGTGTGCTGATCATCGTGTGTGTGTGTGCTGATGATCGTGTGTGTGTGCTGATCATCGTGTGTGTGTGTGTGTGCTGATGATCGTGTGTGTGTGCTGATGATCGTGTGTGTGTGCTGATCATCGTGTGTGTGTGCTGATCATCGTGTGTGTGTGCTGATCATCGTGTGTGTGTCCTGATGATCGTGTGTGTGTGCTGATGATCGTGTGTGTGCTGATGATCGTGTGTGTGCTGATGATTGTGTGTGTGTGTGTGTGTGTGTGTGTGTCCTGATGATCGTGTGTGTGTCCTGATCATCGTGTGTGTGTGCTGATCATCGTGTGTGTGTGCTGATGATCGTGTGTGTGTGTGTGTGTGCTGATGATTGTGTGTGTGTGTGTGTGTCCTGATGATCGTGTGTGTGTGCTGATCATCGTGTGTGTGTGCAGGTTTGGTGACGCGGTGAAGGGGAACCTGGTGATCGGCACGCTCTCCTGGCCCTCCCCCTGGGTGATCGTGATCGGCTCCATCTTCTCGTGCTGTGGGGCGGGGCTACAGAGTCTGACCGGCGCCCCCCGCCTGCTGCAGGCCATCGCCCGCGACGGCATCGTGCCCTTCCTGCAGGTCGGTCGCTCGCGCCGCGCTCGGCCTGGAGCGCCATGACCTTTAACCCACGCCGGCCTCTGTTGCAGGTGTTCGGTCACGGGAAAGCCAACGGAGAACCCACCTGGGCCCTGCTGCTCACCGCCGCCATCTGTGAGATCGGCATCCTCATCGCCTCGCTGGACGCCGTGGCGCCCATCCTCTCCATGTCAGTACCTGCTGCACCAGGGTGGGACTGGGTCATAGGGGGATGAAGATGGTGGAGGTGGTGATGATGATGATGATGATGGAGGAGGTGGTGATGGTGGAGGTGGTGATGATGATGATGATGGTGGAGGTGGTGATGATGATGGTGATGGTGATGATGGTGGTGATGATGATGATGGTGGAGGTGGTGATGATGATGGTGATGATGATGATGGTGGAGGTGGTGATGATGATGATGATGATGATGGTGATGATGGTGGTGATGATGATGATGGTGGAGGTGGTGATGATGATGATGATGATGATGATGATGATGGTGGAGGTGGTGATGATGATGATGATGATGATGATGATGATGATGATGATGGTGGAGGTGGTGGTGATGATGGTGGAGGTGGTGATGATGATGATGATGATGATGATGATGGTGGAGGTGGTGATGATGATGATGGTAATGGTGATGATGGTGATGATGGTGGTGATGATGATGATGATGGTGGAGGTGGTGATGATGATGGTGATGGTGATGATGGTGGAGGTGGTGATGATGATGGTGATGATGATGATGATGGTGATGATGGTGGTGATGATGATGATGGTGGAGGTGGTGATGATGATGATGATGATGATGATGATGGTGGAGGTGGTGATGATGATGGTGATGATGATGATGGTGGAGGTGGTGATGATGATGATGATGGTGATGATGGTGGTGATGATGATGATGGTGGAGGTGGTGATGATGATGATGATGATGATGATGGTGGAGGTGGTGATGATGATGATGATGATGATGATGATGATGATGATGATGGTAATGGTGATGATGATGATGATGATGATGGTGGAGGTGGTGGTGATGATGGTGGAGGTGGTGATGATGATGATGATGGTGATGATGATGGTGATGATGATGATGATGGTGGAGGTGGTGATGATGATGATGATGATGGTGGAGGTGGTGATGATGATGATGGTGGAGGTGGTGATGATGATGATGATGATGATGATGATGGTGGAGGTGGTGGTGATGATGGTGATGATGATGATGGTGGAGGTGGTGGTGATGATGGTGATGATGATGGTGATGGTGATGATGATGGTGGAGGTGGTGATGATGATGATGATGATGATGGTAATGGTGATGATGATGGTGATGGTGATGATGATGGTGGAGGTGGTGATGATGGTGGTGATGATGATGATGATGATGGTGGAGGTGGTGATGATGATGATGGTGATGATGATGATGGTGGAGGTGGTGATGGTGGTGAGGATGATGATGGTGGAGGTGGTGATGATGATGATGATGATGATGATGATGATGGTGGAGGTGGTGATGATGATGATGATGGTGATGGTGGTGATGATGATGATGATGATGATGATGATGATGGTGGAGGTGGTGATGATGATGATGATGATGGTGATGATGATGGTGGAGGTGGTGATGATGATGATGATGATGGTGGTGATGATGATGATGATGGTGATGGTGGAGGTGGTGATGATGATGATGATGATGATGGTAATGGTGATGATGGTGATGGTGGTGGTGATGATGATGATGGTGATGATGATGATGATGGTGGAGGTGGTGATGATGGTGGTGATGATGATGATGATGATGGTGGAGGTGGTGATGATGATGATGATGATGATGGTGGTGAGGATGATGATGGTGGAGGTGGTGATGATGGTGGTGATGATGATGATGATGATGGTGGAGGTGGTGATGATGATGATGATGATGATGATGATGGTGGAGGTGGTGATGATGATGATGATGATGGTGGAGGTGGTGATGATGATGATGATGATGGTGGTGAGGATGATGATGGTGGAGGTGGTGATGATGATGATGGTGGTGAGGATGATGATGGTGGAGGTGATGGTGGAGGTGGTGATGATGATGATGGTGGTGAGGATGATGGTGGAGGTGGTGATGATGATGAGGATGATGATGGTGGAGGTGGTGATGATGATGATGATGATGATGATGATGATGATGATGGTGGAGGTGGTGATGATGATGATGATGATGATGATGGTGGAGGTGGTGGTGATGATGATGATGATGATGGTGGAGGTGGTGGTGGTGATGATGATGATGATGATGATGATGGTGATGATGGTGGAGGTGGTGATGATGATGATGATGATGATGATGGTGATGATGGTGGTGAGGATGATGATGGTGTCTTGGTGCACAGGTTCTTCCTCATGTGCTACCTGTTCGTGAACCTGGCCTGTGCGCTGCAGACGATGCTGCGGACGCCCAACTGGAGGCCGCGGTTCAAGTACTACCACTGGTGGGTTATTATTATTATTATTATTATTATTATTATTATTATTATTATTATCCTACTGGTGGGTTGTTATTATTATTATTATTATTATTATCCTACTGGTGGGTTGTTATTATTATTATTATTGTTGTTGTTGTTATTATTCTACTGGTGGGAGACATTATTATTCATATTTATTTAAAGTGGTTGTTTACAGGTATAATACATAACGTTCAGCGTCTCAGAGCAACATGACTCTTTTTAATGACTTACATAACTACGGTGTTTTGAACATTCTGATAAAGAACATAGATGAAGACACGTAGTAATACTAAAGCTGTTAGAACAACAGGTCCTCTGCCCACTGTCGGTGTTCAGCCCTCATGGTGATAAGCAGAGGGCCTTTAGCTCCGCCTCCTCTCTTAAAGCCCCAGATCCATTGAGACACCTGTCAGAGTCAAAGGGAGATTTTATCACTGACTCTGACCTTCTGCTCTTTTGGACTCTATCTACCTGATGTTCAGGTCACCTGGTGCATCGTAGACTTTAAGATAAACTCATTGGCTGTCATCCTGGCTCTTTGAGAGACGCTCCTTGCAGAGTGAGAAAGCCACGCAGCAGCCTCCCCCAGGTCCTAGTGCCAGGTGGATTATGGCCTTCTTTTTGTTTTTTTTTGACGAAGCTCAATGGTGACTATTTTTAGAACATGCCGTGGGGCGACTCACCTGGTCCCCGTGGGCGACCAAGTGACCACGGGGACCGTGTTGGTGACCCCTGACTTACATTCTCCCAATGAATCTACAAACCCCAAACATCTCTGGCTCAGAGCCTTCCAGAAGCTTCCATTGGTTCAGCCTCACACGGACTGTCTCTCTTTGGGTCTTTAGGTCTTTAGGTCTTTAGGTCTTTAGGTCTTCGGGTCTTTAGGTCTTTAGGCCTTCAGGTCTTTAGGCCTTCAGGTCTTCAGGTCTTTAAACCTGTTTACTTGAACCAGATGATGATTTGACATCATGTGTTTACCGTGTCCCGGACCTCCAGCTGAGAGTCTGGTTTACCAGGTCTTGGTCCAGGACCAGGTCTTGGTCCAGGACCAGGTCTTGGTCCAGGACCCGGTCCCTGCGGGTCCCTGACGCGTGTCCCTGCAGGGCGCTGTCCTTCCTGGGCATGAGCCTGTGTCTGGCCCTGATGTTCATCTGCTCCTGGTACTACGCCATCGTGGCCATGGCCATCGCCACCGTCATCTACAAGTACATCGAGTACCGAGGGTAAAGTACACACCGTCATCTACTAGTACATCGAGTACCGAGGGTAAAGTAGGGTGACCAGACGTCCGGTTTTCCCCGGACATGTCCTCTTTTCGAGACCCCAAAAAAGCGTCCAGCAGGGTTTCCAAAAACGTCCTGGATTTTGCTTCGTTGGATATTTGCGTTACTCTGGGTCAGGGGGGCTCAATACGTCGATCGCGATCGACCGGCGACCTGCCAGTCGATCGCGGCGTAGTGTTGGTAGATCGCATGACATAAAAAAAAATGTTGGCCCGCCCCCTGTAACTTTCTCTATAGCGCCGGACTACAGCAGAAGTCATTTCTGTCTCTGTGTCGCGTTCACAGTCCTCTGCTCCGTCTGGCTTGCGCGCATTGGAGTGTAGCAAAGAAATAGTCACTTCTGTTCTGTGTTCTGTGTTCTGTTCTCTGTGTTCTGTTCTCTGTTATGTGTTCTGTTCTCTGTGTTGTTATATGTGTTGTGTTCTCTGTTTTGTTCTCTGTGTTGTGTTCTCTGTGTTCTCTCTCATGCTGCTGTTCTGGTGTCTGCAGGGCGGAGAAGGAATGGGGAGACGGCATCCGCGGCCTGTCGCTCAACGCAGCGCGCTACGCCCTCATCCGCCTGGAGGAGGCGCCACCGCACACCAAGAACTGGAGGTGTGTGTGTGTGTGTGTGTGTGTGTGTGTGTGTGTGTGTGTGTGTGTGACCTCTGACCTCTGACCAGGCCTCAGCTGCTGGTGCTGCTGAACCTGGACAGTGAGCAGGCCGTGAAGCACCCCCGCCTGCTGTCGCTCACCACGCAGCTGAAGGCCGGCAAAGGCCTGACCATCGTGGGCAGCGTGCTGGAGGGCAGCTACCTGAGCCGGGACGGCGAGGCCCGGAGGGCCGAGCAGGTGGGCGGGGTCACAGGGCGCCATCTAGTGGCCACGCCCACAAGTCTGTTACACCACGTCCTCCAAAGCCTTTCCGTGGACTGCTTGTCCTGTGCAGGAGCGGCCGGTCCCGCTCCGGCTCTGTCTCAAAGCCCTGTCTCAAAGCCCTGTCTCAAAGCCCTGTCTCAAAGCCCTGTCTCAAAGCCCTGTCTCAAAGCCCTGTCTCCAGGCCCTGTCTCCAGGCCCTGTCTCCAGCCCCTGTCTCCAGCCCCTGTCTCCAGCCCCTGTCTCCAGCCCCTGTCTCCAGCCCCTGTCTCCAGCCCCTGTCTCCAGGCCCTGTCTCCAGGCCCTGTCTCCAGCCCCTGTCTCCCGCCCTTTGTCCAGGCCCTGTCTCCGGCCCTGTGTCCAGGCCCTGTGTCCAGCCCCTGTCTCCAGGCCCTGTGTCCAGCCCCTGTCTCCAGGCCCTGTCTCCCGCCCTTTGTCCAGCCCCTGTCTCCAGGCCCTGTCTCCCGCCCTTTGTCCAGGCCCTGTCTCCGGCCCTGTCTCCGGCCCTGT
The DNA here is from genome assembly GCA_036178185.1 of Liparis tanakae. NCBI lineage: Eukaryota > Metazoa > Chordata > Actinopteri > Perciformes > Liparidae > Liparis > Liparis tanakae. The sequence goes on along the minus strand of CM070096.1, from coordinate 172,076 downwards.
CTCCAGGCCCTGTCTCCGGCCCTGTGTCCAGGCCCTGTGTCCAGCCCCTGTGTCCAGCCCCTGTGTCCAGCCCCTGTGTCCAGCCCCTGTGTCCAGCCCCTGTGTCCAGCCCCTGTCTCCGGCCCTGTCTCCAGCCCCTGTCTCCCGCCCTTTGTTCAGGCCCTGTCTCCGGCCCTGTCTCCAGCCCCTGTGTCCAGCCCCTGTGTCCAGCCCCTGTGTCCAGCCCCTGTGTCCAGCCCCTGTGTCCAGCCCCTGTGTCCAGCCCCTGTCTCCGGCCCTGTCTCCGGCCCTGTCTCCAGCCCTTTGTCCAGGCCCTGTCTCCAGGCCCTATCTCCGGCCCTGTGTCCAGGCCCTGTGTCCAGGCCCTGTCTCCAGGCCCTGTGTCCAGGCCCTGTCTCCAGGCCCTGTGTCCAGGCCCTGTCTCCAGGCCTCGTCCTGACCCGTTTCCTGTCTCTCTCCGTCCAGAACATCAAGTCTGCCATGTCGGAGGAGCGAACCAAGGGCTTCTGCCACGTGGTGGTGTCGTCCAACCTGCGAGACGGCGTCTCCCACCTCATCCAGACGGCTGGCCTGGGGGGCATGAAGCACAACACGGTGCTCATGGCCTGGCCCGGCACCTGGAGGCAGGCCAACGACCCGCAGTCCTGGAAGAACTTCATAGGTACTGAGCCTCAGGTGGAGGAGAGCCTCAGGTGGAGGAGAGCCACCAGGTGGAGGAGAGCCTCAGGTGGAGGAGAGCCACCAGGGGGAGGAGAGCCTCAGGTGGAGGAGAGCCTCAGGTGGAGGAGAGCCACCAGGGGGAGGAGAGCCTCAGGTGGAGGAGAGCCTCAGGTGGAGGAGAGCCTCCAGGGGGAGGAGAGCCTCAGGTGGAGGAGAGCCTCAGGTGGAGGAGAGCCTCCAGGGGGAGGAGAGCCTCAGGTGGAGGAGAGCCTCAGGTGGAGGAGAGCCTTGGGTGGAGGAGAGCCTCCAGGCGATGCGCCTCACGCCTCTGTCCCCCGAACAGAGACGGTGCGTGAGTCCACGGCCTCCAGCCACGCCCTGCTGGTGGCTAAGAACGTGGACAGCTTCCCCACCAACACGGAGCGCCTGGGGGAGGGCACCATCGACGTGTGGTGGGTGGTGCACGACGGGGGCATGCTGATGCTGCTGCCCTTCCTGCTGCGGCAGCACAAGGTGGGCTCACTACTGCGTCACGTCCGTGGGCTTTGAGCTCCTGGAACACAACGTTCTCATACCTGTAGTACCACTGTGGCCCACTAGAGGGCCCCGCTACCCCTCCTGCCTAACGCCTGTCTGCTCCTCCAGGTGTGGAGGAAGTGTAAGATGCGTATCTTCACCGTGGCCCAGATGGACGACAACAGCATCCAGATGAAGAAGGACCTCCAGATGTTCCTCTACCACCTGAGGCTCAACGCAGAGGTGGAGGTGGTGGAGATGGTGAGGCTCCACCCGGCAACACGGCGCCGCAGCTCCACCCGGCAGCACGGCCTCACTGTGTGTGTGTGTGTGTGTGTGTGTGTGTGTGTGTGTGTGTGTGTGTGTGTGTGTGTGTGTGTGTGTGTGTGTGTGTGTGTGTGTGTGTGTGTGTGTGTGTGTGTGTGTGTGTGTGTGTGTGTGTGTGTGTGTGTGTGTGTGTGTGTGTGTGTGTGTGTGTGTGTGTGTGTGTGTGTGTGTGTGTGTGTGTGTGTGTGTGTGTGTGTGTGTGTGTGTGTGTGTGTGTGTGTGTAGCACGATAACGACATCTCGGCCTTCACCTACGAGAAGACGCTGGTGATGGAGCAGCGCTCCCAGATGCTGAAGCAGATGCAGCTCTCCAGGACGGAGCGGGAGCGAGAGGTAACGTCACCAACTCCACGCCGCCATCGTCATGGTGACATCACACCCGTCCCATAATAACGTCCACGTGTCTGTCCGTCACGTGACCTCGGTCCTTGTCCTCGCCCCTCTGGCCGCGCCGCTCAGATTCAGAGCATCACGGACGGCTCGCGTAACTCCATCCGGAGGAAGAGCCGCAGCCGGCCGGCCTCCACGGCGGAGGACACGCAGGAGGACGAGGTAGCCGTGTATAGCCTTTATGTAGCCTTCATGTAGCCGTGTGTAGCCTTCATGTAGCCGCGTGTAGCCATCATGTAGCCGTATGTAGCCTTCATGTAGCCGCGTGTAGCCATCATGTAGCCGTGTGTAGCCATCATGTAGCCGTATGTAGCCGTGTGTAGCCTTCATGTAGCCGCGTGTAGCCATCATGTAGCCGTATGTAGCCTTCATGTAGCCGCGTGTAGCCATCATGTAGCCGTGTGTAGCCATCATGTAGCCGTATGTAGCCATCATGTAGCCGTGTGTAGCCTTCATGTAGCCGTGTGTAGCCATCATGTAGCCGTATGTAGCCATCATGCAGCCGTGTGTAGCCTTCATGTAGCCGTATGTAGCCGTGTGTAGCCTTCATGTAGCCGTGTGTAGCCTTCATGTAGCCGTGTGTAGCCGTATGTAGCCGTGTGTAGCCTTCATGTAGCCGTGTGTAGCCTTCATGTAGCCGTGTGTAGCCGTGTGTAGCCTTCATGTAGCCGTGTGTAGCCGTATGTAGCCGTGTGTAGCCTTCATGTAGCCGTATGTAGCCATCATGTAGCCGTGTGTAGCCATCATGTAGCCGTATGTAGCCGTGTGTAGCCTTCATGTAGCCGTGTGTAGCCTTCATGTAGCCGTGTGTAGCCATCATGTAGCCGTGTGTAGCCATCATGTAGCCGTGTGTAGCCATCATGTAGCCGTGTGTAGCCATCATGTAGCCGTGTGTAGCCGTGTGTAGCCTTCAGATAGCCGTGTGTAGCCATCATGTAGCCGTGTGTAGCCATCATGTAGCCTTCATGTAGCCGCGTGTAGCCGTGTGTAGCCTTCATGTAGCCATCATGTAGCTGTATGTAGCCATCATGTAGCCGTGTGTAGCCATCATGTAGCCGTATGTAGCCATCATGTAGCCGTGTGTAGCCGTGTGTAGCCTTCATGTAGCCGCGTGTAGCCATCATGTAGCCGTATGTAGCCATCATGTAGCCGTGTGTAGCCATCATGTAGCCGTATGTAGCCATCATGTAGCCGTATGTAGCCATCATGTAGCCGTATGTAGCCATCATGTAGCCGTATGTAGCCATCATGTAGCCGTATGTAGCCATCATGTAGCCGTATGTAGCCATCATGTAGCCGTGTGTAGCCATCATGTAGCCGTATGTAGCCATCATGTAGCCGTATGTAGCCGTGTGTAGCCTTCATGTAGCCGTGTGTAGCCTTCATGTAGCCGTGTGTAGCCGCGTCTCCTGGTTGACTCTCCTCCTCCTCCCCTCCCCCCTCCTCCTCCTCTCCTCTCCTCCTCCTCCTCCTCTCTCCTGGTTGACCCTCCTCTCCTCTCTCCTCCTCCTCCTCTCTCCTGGTTGACCCTCTCCTCTCCTCCTCCTCTCTCCTCATCCCTCCTCCTCCTCTCTCCTGGTTGACTCTCCTTCTCTCCTCTCTCCTCCTCTCTCCTCCTCCTCTCTCCTGGTTGACTCTCCTCTCCTCCTCTCCTGGTTGACTCTCCTCCTCCTCTCCTCCTCCAGGCCCAGCTGATCCATGAGAGGAGCATGGCGTCCCACGCCCCTCCCCCCGAGGAGTCGGGCGTCTCCTCCTCGTGTCCTGAGCGTGTCCACATGACCTGGACCAAGGACAAGCTGCTGCTGGAGCGCAGCCGGCAGCACGAGGGCGGAGCCACCGTGGCGGTGCGCGACATGTTCAACATGAAGCCGTGAGTAGGGGGAGGGGCTAACAGGGGGGTGGGGGGGGGGTAGTGGTGGGAGGAGCCTCTGCATGGCGTGTCAGGCTCCTCCGGCCACTGAGTGACGGGAGCTCTGAGGAGCCGGGCCTCTGGGGTCGCTGTGGGCGGGGCTCCTCTGGCTGTGGGCGGGGCTCCTCTGGCTGTGGGCGGGGCTCCTCTGGCTGTGGGCGGGGCTCCTCTGGCTGTGGGCGGAGCTCCTCTGGCTGTGGGCGGGGCTCCTCTGGCTGTGGGCGGAGCTCCTCTGGCTGTGGGCGGAGCTCCTCTGGCTGTGGGCGGGGCTCCTCTGGCTGTGGGCGGAGCTCCTCTGGCTGTGGGTGGAGCTCCTCTGGCTGTGGGCGGGGCTCCTCTGGCTGTGGGCGGAGCTCCTCTGGCTGTGGGTGGAGCTCCTCTGGCTGTGGGCGGAGCTCCTCTGGCTGTGGGCGGAGCTCCTCTGGCTGTGGGTGGAGCTCCTCTGGCTGTGGGCGGAGCTCCTCTGGCTGTGGGCGGGGCTTGGGGCTGTAGCTGTGGCAGCGTGGCCTCACCTGGTCTCTCTCTCTGTTCTTCTCTTCTAGAGAGTGGGAGAGTCTGTAAGTGGCCTTTTCCTCTCTGTGTGGAGCTGCGTGTCCTCCGTCAGCCGTCTGGGTGGTGCTCCATGTGTCACGCGGGAGGAGACGGCGGCTGGTGTCTCCCAGACACATGAGCTCACCTGCATGAGCTCACCTGTGTGACGTGTGACGTGTTCTGTGACAGTGGGCGTGTCCTCTCCGCTGCAGGAACCAGTCCAACGTGCGGCGGATGCACACGGCGGTGAAGATGAACGAGGTCGTGGTCAACCGCTCTCAGGGCGCCCAGCTGGTGCTGCTCAACATGCCCGGACCGCCCCGGCACCGGGGGGGGGACGAGAACTGTATCCTTCAGAACCTCAGACCCTCAGGCAGTGGAGACACAGCAGGGGTAGGGTTCATAGCAGCTGTTGTTGTTTACTTGTTGTCTTCCTGACCCCCCTCAGACATGGAGTTCCTGGAGGTCCTCCTGGAGGGTCTGAACCGGGTCCTCCTGGTCCGGGGCGGCGGCCGTGAGGTCATCACCATCTACTCCTAAAGGACACGCCACGCTCACCTGGGCTGTTGCCATGGTTACCGGTCACTGGGCATTCTGTGGAGGGAGCCTGTTGTTATGAAGGGGCGGGGCCAGCACTGCCCCCCCCCTCCCCTGCATGTGTAATAGAGCATAGACACTTTAACTGTGTGTGTGTGTGTGTGTGTGTGTGTGTGTGTGTGTGTGTGTGTGTGTGTGTGTGTGTGTGTGTGTGTGTGTGTGTGTGTGTGTGTGTGTGTGTGTGTGTGTGTGTGTGTGTGTGTGTGTGTTGCGTGTTGCACTCTGGGAGCTAGAACACGGTGTAGTTAGACGCGTCACATGACCCGGGGCTGGAGCTCCTCCCCCTTGCCGCTTCATGACTCAGCAGATTGTCACGTTAGCTTCCTTTAGCCAGGTGCACAAAGCAGACTGACTCCTCCCATGTCACCGTAGTAACGCAGCGTGCTCGGCTCCTAATTGGTTAATTGGATTTTTTCAAACTTTACTCGTCGAGAAGATTCACCACGAGACGGAGAACAAGTGCCAAACTAAAACTGTGGAAGAGCCAACGAACACCTGTAGGAACACCTGTAGGAACATCTTTAGGAACATCTGTAGGAACACCTGTAGGAACACCTGTAGGAACATCTGTAGGAACACCTGTAGGAACATCTGTAGGAACACCTGTAGGAACACCTGTAGGAACATCTGTAGGAACACCTGTAGGAACATCTGTAGGAACACCTGTAGAAAAAAACATGGAACGGCTGCCATGGTTTCTTCTTTTTTTTACGATGCAGCTTAAAGTTGCTAGTTAATTATTTTAAAAAAATAGCTAATTAATAATCGAGCAAATGCAAAATGGTAAAGTTCAGACACCATACACACATAAATATATACACATATATATACATACACAAACATATATAAATATATACACAAACATATATAAATATATACACGTATACACAAACCCATATACACGTTTTTATAAATATATGTTTTTGTTTATGTATATAATATTATATATAAATAAATATTTTTTTATATATACAAATATTTTAAATATAGATTTATTTATATATATATATAATATATATGAATAAATACTCTCAATCCTTCCGGCCTCGTGGACTTCCACAGTTTCTTTTTCCACTCGTCTCGGAGCGTTCTGCTCGTCTTCAGGAGCGTCTGCTCGCTGGGTCGGCTGCAGCCGTGTGGTGTTGTTGTTGTTGTTGTTGTTGTTGTTGTTGTTGTTGTGCGCCTGTCTATCTATTTAGCTCTCCAGTGTTTGTTCCGTTGTCGTTCAGCTCTTGTTGCTTTAAGAGTTCATTCTCATTGAATTCTCTGGATGGGCAGACAGGCAGAGGGTCTAGGGGACCCAGTGGACCCAGTGGACCCAGTGGACCCTGTGGACCCAGGACTGAACCCGCCTCCCCTGAAGACCCTCACGGAGAACAGCCGTTGATAATTTAGATAACGGTTTAAATGTCAGTGAAGCTTCAACTGTCGAGTGTTTAAGAAGTTTTGAATTGTTGAAAGTCGTAAAGATAAATGAATAAAGAACGTTCGTTTTACTCTGGTTCCTGATCTGAAGAGCACCACGCACACGAGAACCTCAACCTGAGGCTGAGGTCAGCTTCGACCCTCAGCCTCAGACCCTAAGCTGACCCTAAGCCTCAGACCGTTAGCTGACCCTAAGCCTCAGACCGTTAGCTGACCCTAAGCCTCAGACCGTTAGCTGACCCTAAGCCTCAGACCGTTAGCTGACCCTAAGCCTCAGACCGTTAGCTGAACCTAAGCCTCAGACCGTTAGCTGACCCTAAGCCTCAGACCGTTAGCTGACCCTAAGCCTCAGACCGTTAGCTGACCCTAAGCCTCTGACCCTAAGCTGACACTAAGCCTCAGACCGTTAGCTGACCCTAAGCCTCAGACCGTTAGCTGACCCTAAGCCTCTGACCCTAAGCTGACCCTAAGCTGAGGACTGGAGAATGATTTCTACCTCGAGACGTCACTGAAGACACAAAGAAGGGACGAGTTCAATCGCTCTGAGGTCACTGGGGTCACTGCTTGATTCAGAACGAGAAAAGGTGTGTGCGTCCTTCTGTCCTCTGTCCTCTGTCCTCCTTTCCTCTGTCCTCCGTCCCGTTGTCTCTGCTGTTCAGGCTGGACAGGAAGTCCCTTGTGGGCCTCGTGGAGGACGGGAGCCTGGACCGTCTCTGTGCCT
>CM070096.1:122500-160000 GCA_036178185.1 Liparis tanakae | reverse complement strand
CGGGGGGGGGGGGTGGGTTAGGCTCAGCTGTAGAGGGGGTGGAGCGGGGTAGATTATTATTAACTCAAACTCAAAAGAGACATATGTGGCTCGAGGGTTCACGACACCTGTTCTGGATGGTTCTGGTTGGTTTGTATGTTCTCCGCGTGTCTGCGTGGGTGTCCTCTGGTTTCCCCGACCATTGTAAAGACATGCACACAGCTTTCACCCCGGTTTGTATGAATATGAATGAATGTTGGTGGTGGTGGGAGGGGCCGTAGGCGCTGATTGGCCGCCACGCCTCCGTCAGTCTGCCCAGGGCAGCTGTGGCTCCTGATGTAGCTCACCACCACCGGGATGACTGGACTCTGGACTCTGTAAGCGACTTTGGGTACTCAGAAAAGCGCTATATAAATCAAAATCATTATTATTCCTGCTCCTGGAGCCCTCGGCCCCTCGGCCCCTCCTCCTCCTCCTCCTCCTCCTCCAGCGTCTCCATCCGCATGCAGCGCTCCGATCGATGGCGTTCTCTAGCCAACATCAATTATTCAGCGATCGGCGGCTCATTAGATGACTAATCTGGGCGGGCGAGACGAGACGGGCGCTTTGAAACCTGAGAGCCCCCCCCCCCCCCCCCCCCCCCCCACCGATCGGCTCCTCGCGGCTCGACAGCCGCCGAGTCTTTGATGAAACCAGAGAACCTGAGGACCGGCCGCCACGCAGCGCATGTGCAGACAGGCTGCACGGGTGTTAGGGCCGGAGGAGGTGGGAGGAGGTGGGAGTGGAGCTCCCGTCACTCACATTTCACCCACCTGGCGGTGCTCACAACATCTGGGATACACCTCCCCTCATCCCGACGTCTTCCTCTTCTCCTGCAGGTCGTTCCCTCTGTCGGGTCAGAGGTCAACACGGCCACTTTCTGTTTGAGCCGTCTGCCGTGTTGGGGGGAGGGGGGAGAGAGAGAGAGAGAGAGAGAAGAGAGAGAGAGAGGAGAGAGAGAGAGAGAGAGAGAGAAGAGAGAGAGGAGATAGAGAGAGAAGAGAGAGAGACAGAGAAGGAGAGAGAGAGAAGAGAGAGAGAGGAGATAGAGAGAGACAGAGAAGGAGAGAGAGAGACAGAGAAGAGAGATAGAGAAGAGAGGAGAGAGAGGAGAGGAGAGAGAGAGATTTTTTAGATTTTTGAAAAACACTTTATTTTACATCTTCTTATCTTTTACAACTTCTTTATACATGTCTTTAAAAATAGTGTTTTTAAAAATCAGGTTGTTTAAAATCAAATTCAAACAAAAACAACAATAATTAAATTAAAACAAAAATAAAACATGTTTTACCGAATAAAAGGTGGCGCAAACACCAGCTCCTCCTCCACCACCGATCAATGATCAGTAAAACCAGCCGGAACAATGCTGCACATTTTAAAAATACTAAAATGGTGCTTAAAAACATACATACGGTCTAACCTGGCTGAGGAGATTCTTCCCTCCCTAAGGTGGGACCATGTGTACTGTCGGCAGTCCGGATGCATCCTTCTCCACACGTCCACCAGGCCATGAGAATGGACCAGCCTCCTCAGAACCTGCTGTGAAGCTGGATGTGGCTCTGTGTGGTTTCTGTCTTTAAAATCATCCTCTGTGCAGTTAAAATCCCCCCCCAAGAATAAAAAATCCTCCGAGGCACAGTCATTTAAAACATCATTAATTTTAGATAAAAATAGCTTCCTCTCTGTTCCGATTGTTGGAGCATAAACATTTATTAAAACAACAGTAAAAAGGTTGAACCGTGCTTTCACTAGGAACAGCCTCCCCCCGACGATGTGTTTGACCTCCAGTGACTTGGGACTGAAGGCCCTGGAGAAGAGGAAGCCCACTCCTCCGCTGAGGTTGGTGTTGTGGCTCAGGAGGACTTCCCCCCCCCACTCCCTCCTCCAGTCCGCCTCGTTGGTGCTGTCGCTGTCGTCTCTTGTAAGAAGAGAACATCATTGGCTTTCATCTTGTTAAATTCATAAATAGATGTTCTCTTCTTACAATCCTCGCTTCCATTTACGCTTTAAAACTCCGACTCTGAATGTGCTCATTAAAAGAAAAGAGTTTAAAAACAAATAAAACTTAAAAACAACAAATGAATTAAAAGAGACATTGGAGCTCTCCACCCCCTTCTGCTGGATGCACTCTGATACTTTTGATAAAAGCTTCTTAATGCTAAGAACCTCTTGCTTGTCAAATGTTTTCTTTTTCATGTGGTATCGGCAAGACTGCACAAACGCCCCGAGGTCAGGGAAGTGATCCCTGACCTCTACCCTTTTTTTGTTTTTCGTTGTATATAAAAACAAAATGATCTCTTCGGCCGTATAGAGCTTCTGGGCCTGGCTGTTTGTTAAAACAAGAGGAGAGTCGCTGTCCTCTGACCCCTCCTCGTCGCTGTCGTCCTCTGCCTGCCTTGCCCCCTGACTCCTCCTCCTCTCCTCCACTCTACTGGTCTTGGCCTCGCCGCCGGCGCTCTGATCCCTTTTTTTCCTTTTCGGGGCCCCTTTCTGCCCCCCCGCTTCCTCCTCCTCCACCTCCACCTGCTCAGCCCCCTCCTCACCTGCACCGTCTTCCTCCGCCCCTCCGACTCCACCCACCTGTCCTATCAGCTCTATGGGTTTCTCACCAGTCTTTTCTTTGACTTTTTCTTCTTTTTTCTCCTCTTTCCCATTTTCCTCATCATTTTTCACCCCACTCCCGGCCTCCACCTCCAGGCCCATACCACCATCACCACCCGTAGCCCCTGTAGCACCATCAACAATATTATTATTTTTTGGTTTGATGTTTTTTTCCTTTTTTCCCCCTTTTTCCTCCTCTTTTTCTTTTTCCTCACCACTTCCCACCTCCCTCACCACACTGCTTTTGGCAGCTTCACTCACCACAACTTTTTTTTGGTTTGTTTCTTCTTTTTCTTTTCTTACCCTCATCACTTCCCACCTGCCTCTCACTGCCCTGGCCAGCTTCACCACCACCACCATCACCAACACTCACCTCATTCACACTCTCATCCACACTCACCACCTGTACAGCAGCAGTGATGCCGCTGGCCGCACTATCCGTTGGGATCGGTTCAGCAGCAGCGGCCGCTGCGCCGGTCCCCGCTCCGGCCACGCCCCCTCCGGCCACGCCTCCTCTCAGCGACGCGCCGGGCGCCGTGTGGCGCGGAGCGCCCGGCGGACCCGGGCCGTCCGCACCAGCTGCCGTCGGCTCGCCCCGCTTCGAGCAGACCCTCGCGGTGTGCCCCTCCTCCCCGCACTTGAAGCACTTCATCGCCGATGAAGATGCAAAGATGTTGTAGTCCCATCATCTACTCGGACCCGGAAGCGCAGGTTGAGCTCCTGGCTCCGGTCCTTGAGTATCATGTAAACCGTCCTGCGGTAACTCAGGATGAGCTTCATCAAGCTCTCCTTGAAGCCCGGAGCCATCTCCCTGATCGGGCAGACCAGCTTGCCGTGGGGAGAGCTCTCTGCTCAGGTACTCATCGGTGATGAACGGAGGGACGTTTGACACGAGGACGCGGACCGACGGCTGCTCCAGCGGGAACACCTGCACAAACAAATCTCCCACCGAGAGACCCTCCTCTACCACCTGGTCCACCTTGGACACCTGGTCCAGGAAGATCACGACCGAGCCGTTCATCTTGGCCGCGGTCTTCACGCTGCCGAACCCGACCTTCTCCCCGACTGCCCGGGCCAACTCCTCCACGCTACACGGGGTGTCACCGGCCATCTTCATGCCGTGACTCCTCGTGAAAGGAAGCCCCGACATGTGCGCTGCGTTCCGGTCCGGTCGGCTCGGGTCAGACAGGAACCGGTTCTGGTATATTGGCACTGTGACCTTGACCTTTGCCCTTTGACCTCCAGTAATCAGCCGCCCTGAGGTCCTTGAGGGAGGAACTCTTCCTGACTGGACCGCGATGGAGAAACACAGCCGACACCACCGGGTCAACAAGCAGAACTTTATTCACACAAACACGCCAACATGGGGGAGTCCATCACACACCCCCCTCCTGGGGGAGAGGGAGGTGCTCCTCCTGGGGGAGGTCCTCCTCCTGGGGGAGAGGGAGGTCCACTACAAAGTGATAAACACTCCAATATGACCGTCAACAGTAGTACCCTCTTCAGACCCATGAGGACCATCAGACCATGAGGACCTCCTCTCCTCTCTTCTCTCCTCTCTCCTCTCCTCCTCTCTTCTCCTCTCTCCTCTCCTCCTCTCCTCCTCTCCTCTCCTCTCCTCTCTCTTCCTCTCTCCTCTTCTATAGAACACAGCAGCTGATTCACTAGTTACTCTATGTAAATATATATATTTCTTTCCTCAATATATCGATGTATTCTATCTATGGAACAAGTCTATTTAGCATACATATATATATATATATATATATATATGACCGGAGCCCCCGGGGGCTGTGACCTGTCGGGCCTCAGGGGTCCTGACTGCTTCTCCACGTCTTCAGACCACCGCTGGAGGAGAGCCTCTCTCTCTCTCTCTCTCTCTCTCTCTCTCTCTCTCTCTCTCTCTCTCTCTCTCTCTCTCTCTCTCTCTCTCTCTCTCTCTCTCTCTCTCTCTCTCTCTCTCTCTCTCTCTCTCTCTCTCTCTCTCTCTCTCTCTCTCTCTCTCTCTCTCTCTCTCTCTCTCTCTCTCTCTCTCTCTCTCTCTCTCTCCGGTGTAACCGGTGTCTGGAGGGCGTGAGCTGGAGGAGGGACCAGGTCTCTGGGGGGGGGGGGGGGGGTCCAGAACACAGCAACTCATTTAAAGAAGCAGCAGAAAACACAGGAAACAGGAAATTAAATACATACCTTCAAACTAAAAGTCCTCAACCCAAACAATCAATAACATTAACAACAATATGATCTATAATTATCTATAAAAATGTGATTCTGACCTGGAGAGAATATCATCATGAAATGTAACCCTACGGTCATACAGACAGAGCCCTAGAGGCCCCGCCCCCTAGAGGCCCCGCCCCCAGAGGCTAGGCGGGGTAGTGCGGGCTCGGAGCAGGAGTGTCCAGCTCCCCGTCCGCCTCCTCCTGGCCAGAGAAGGCGCTCAGTGCGTCCCACAGGAGGCGGGGCTTCTCACAGTGGTGCCGGCTCCTCCAGTGCTCCATCACGGCCTCCCGCGTGTCCCGCCGCTCGCTGCAGAGCACGCAGTGGAAGGCGGCGCCGGCGGCGAGGACCCCGAGGCCCGCCCCCCGGCCGCAGTGGTGGGCCGCCACGTGCCTCCTCAACTTGGAGGAGGAGAAGAACTCCTCGCCGCAGCCGCCGCACCTCACCAGCTCGCGGCGCTCGTTGAGCCGGCGCCAGTAGTGGGCGGCGTGCTTCACCAGCTCGTCCTCCGCCTCGCGCCCGCCGCGCGGCGCCTGGCCGCCGCGGGCCTGGGCCTCCTCCCCGTGGACGTGCAGCAGGTGCATCTTCATGTCGGCGAAGGTGGGCGTGACGGCCTGGCAGCGGCCGCATTTGATCTGCAGCTCCACGGGGTCCTCGCGGTCCTGCTCGTCGGCCCTGAGAGGAAACAACAACAACAACAACAACAACAACAACAGGTCAGGACCGCCGGGCGCCGCGACACGTACAGGTGGCGCTACACAGATGAAGCGGCTCACCCCTCCCCCGACGGCCGGTCCTCGTGCTGCCGGACGGAGGGCTCCACGGTGAGCGCCACCCGGTGCACCTCCCTCAGGTGGCTGAAGTACACGCCCACGTAGCCGAACGCCTTCGCACAGAACACGCAGCTCAGCGCGCGGCGCGGCCGGCCGGCGCCGCGGTGCAGCTGCATGTGGGCGCTCAGGCCGCCGGCGTGGGCGTAGGCCTGGCGGCACACGGGGCAGGCGTGGGGCGGCGCTGGCGGGGGGCGGAGCTGGCGGGGCGGAGCTCGGCGGGGCGGCGCTCGGCGGGGGGGCGGCGCTCGGCGTGGCAGCGGTGGAGCGGACGGCTGCCGATGAACACCCGCGGATGGGCGGCCGCTCTCGGGTGGAGGCCGAGTGGCGCTGGGGGAGGAGGCCCGTCCGGGGCCGTGGGCGGTGTGGGGGGGCGGAGCAGCTCCTCGGGGGGCGTGGCCTCCAGCAGCGCGGGTTTGGGCCGGATGCTGCGGTACTTTGAGACGTCCACCTCCCTCTGGGCGGCGGGAGCGGCCGGCGGTTTGTCTGGGGGTCTCCTCCGGAAGAAAGACAAGGACCTCTTCCTCCTGGCCTCGAAGGCCAACATGTCCTCCGTGGTCTTCCTCTTCCGGCCCCTCTTCTTGCCGGCTGGTTTCTGGAGCCCCCCCCCCACGGGCATGAGGGGGGGGGGCTTCGGGGGGCCGAGGCCCCGGCTGCTCCTCATGGGAGAGAAGGGCGGGACGGCCAGTGGGCCTGCAGGGGGAGGCGGGGCCATGTGAACTGCGCCGCTGAAGGCCAGGAGGGCGGCGCTCTGGGGCCGGCCGGCGGCGGGGGGGGGCTCACAGCCGTCCGGAGCCGCCGGGTACAGCACGGCGTTGTCTGGGAGCGCCGCCGTGACGGAGAAGTCAGAGGAGGCGGGCTCTATGAGGAGGACCTGCTCTGACGGCTCCTCCTGGCTCCCTCCTCCCTGCATCACTGATGACATCACAGCGGCCTTGGAGGCCGGCCTCAGCCTCCCCGTCAGAGGGGGGACCCTGACCTTCTCCGTGCTCCCCCTGCTCCTCACGGGCTGGTACCGGGGGATGGGCAGCTTGAGGTTCTTGTGGGCGTGTTGCGGCGGCGCCTGGGAGGACAGCGGGGGGGGCAGCGCCACCAGGGAGAAGGTGCCGTCCTGACCGGCGATCTGCATCAGGGCGTAGTTCTGGGCGGGCACCAGGATGGACTTGGGGCTGGAGGTCAGGGGGCTGGAGGTCAGGGGGCTGGAGGCCTCCGGGAGGCCGGAGGGAGGCGGGCAGGACAGGACCCCAGGGGAGGGGGAGGGGCCGGGCGCCTTGGGGGCGATGCTCCGGAACTGAAGGCTCTTCATCTGGAGGCGGGACTCAGGGCGGCCAGCTGAAACACAAGAGACACCGTCAGCTTCTGACTGACCTCCAGCCCCTTGACCTCCAGCCCCCTGACCTCCAGCCCCTTGACCTCCAGCCCCCTGACCTCCAGCCCCTTGACCTCCAGCCCCCTGACCTCCAGCCCCTTGACCTCCAGCCCCCTGACCTCTGCAGTGCGGCGTGGAGGCGTACAGGTGTTCTCAGAGGACTTCCTCTGGGTTTTTCTGAAAGCTCCAACATCGACTGTGAATGTGACCTCATTGCAAAAGCCTGAGTTGTTTGTTGGTGGTCGTTGCTGAGCAACCAGAGAGGAGCGACCCCGTCTCCATGAAGGCCTGTGACACGCCTCTGTGACACGCCTCTGTGACACGCCTCTGTGACACGCCTCTGTGACACGCCTCTGTGACACGCCTCTGTGGCCACGCTCAATCAAGGACCCGCAGTGCCCGGAGACCACCACTAGGGGGGCATCGGCCCGCTCCCAGAGGGTGTTCATCAGGTCCACACATGAGGGAGTCCTCCAGGACCCAGTCGGGGTCTCCTGGATCTCTTTCCTACGAGACCAGGACCCAGAGTGACCCCTCGGCCTGAGAGGCTTCTGGAACACGTGACATTTATTTACGTTACATTAGCCGGCGGCGAGGGGAGGCGTGTGCTGCCAGCTAACAGATGCTACTCAATCTGCCACCAAACGCCGACCGCTCTAATCTGACTGGGGTCAGAGGTCAGAGGTCAGGGCGACGCAGAAACCTGGTGTCTGGAGAGAATGTGAGACCCCGGCAGCGAGGGGGGGGGGGGCAGACAGACGACCAGGTGAAGACAGGAGGGGAGGGGGAGGGGCGTGTTGGGCCAATGCTTCAACTGCAGGGCCGACATCCCGCCAGGGGGAGGAGCCTGTCTCATGGAGAACTTATGGAGAAACATCCAAAGTGAAGCGCTTTGAGGAGGCAGAGAGACACTGTTACCTCCTGGAGAGAGAGAGGGAGAGGGAGAGAGAGGGAGATAGGGAGAGGGAGAGGGAGAGAGAGGGAGATAGACAAAGAGAGAGAGAGAGGGAGAGGGAGAGGGAGAGAGGGAGGGAGATAGACAGAGAGACAGAGAGAGAGACAGAGAGACAGAGAGGGAGAGGGAGGGAGATAGACAGAGAGAGGGAGAGAGAGAGAGAGGGAGAGGGAGATAGACAGAGAGAGAGACAGAGAGACAGAGAGAGAGAGGGAGGGAGATAGACAGAGAGAGGGAGAGAGAGAGAGGGAGAGGGAGGGAGAGAGAGACAGAGAGACAGAGAGAGAGGGAGAGGGAGGGAGTGTGAGTGTGTGTGAATGTGTGTGTGTGGAGGGGCCAGCAGCCCTAGAGGTCCCCCCGCTGTGAGCCCAGATGAAGGAACAGGCTCTGGACGAGATAAGAGGGCAGATCACGGGGTCGGGCCGGCCGCCATGTCCTCCCCCCCCCCCCCCTCACACACACACAACATGTCAGATTAGTGAATCAGAGAGAGATATGGTCGTTAAAAAAAAGTAGCGTAAAAAAATGTATAAGCTCCGCCCCTTTCAGGCCACTATTAAACACAATCAGAAGAAGCGCCCTCAGCAGACCTCCATCTGCTGTTTCCTCCTGAGTGAACTGAAGCCTCATCTGTGCTCGGTTGCTCCTTCCTGCATGCTAACTGCTCATCTTTGCTCCCCAGCCTAAGGGGTGTGTGTGTGTGTGTGTGTGTGTGTGTGTGTGTGTGTGTGTGTAGGGGAGCTTGGGTTCTGGAGTGAAGGCGGTCATGGGGAAAATGAAATCACTGTTTGCAGAGGTCCTCGCTTCATCCAGAGCTCTGAACGTTAGAGCCAAGGAAGGACACACACACACACACACACACACACACACACACACTCGTATGTCATCCACTGTCACCTGAGCAAATCAATGCAACTGAGAAATCCATTCCAATTAGGGCCTGCGCTGCGGAGGAGGAGATCAATCAATGGACGCGCGCCTCCTGGAGGGGGCTTCTCTGGTTGTATAGAAGTCTATGCTGCATGTGTTGAAGCTGCATTCTCTCTCCTGACCACCAGGGGGCTCCTCTGGTTGTATATACACACACAACGTTAAGAGAAACAAGTAAACACGTCTTTAATGTTACATCTGATGTTTTATTATTAAAAGACATCGAATGATCGGATGACAGATTGGTAATGACAGGTGTGTGTGTCTGTGTGTGTGTCTGTGTGTGTGTGTGTGTGTGTGTGGGGGGGGGGGGGCGTTACAAAGGCTTGCGTGAGCTTTTAATCTCACGTTAAGTCCAGAGCAAACGCTGATGGAGAGATCAGATATGTATCAAGAGAAGAAGAGGAGGAGGAGGAGGAGGAGGAGGAGAGGTGGGGGGGGGGGGGTGGATGAGCTATTTTTATAATGAGGTCAGTGTTAGCCACGGGATTTCATTCTCCTGACACACACACACACACACACACACACACACACACACACACACACACACACACACACACACACACACACACACACACACACACACACACACACACACACACACACACACACACACACACACACACACACTGTGGGGTTGTATCTTTCCTGAGTGGGCTGCCTTTGTCCACTGGAGGAAGGAGGAGAATAAGAGGAGAAATGAGGAGAAAGCAGGAGAAAGGAGGAGAAAGGAGGGAGATGACAGACCCCGTAGTCGGCGCCCCGTAGACGGCGCCCCGTAGACGGCGCCCCGTAGACGGCGCCCCGTAGATGGCGCCCCTCGCCCCGTAGACGGAGCCCCGTAGATGGCGCCCCTTGCCCTGTAGACGGCGCCCCTCGCCCCGTAAACGGCGCCCCTCGCCCCGTAGTCGGCGCCCCGTAGACGGCGCCCGAGACGGCGCCAGACGGTGCTCGCCAGACGGCGCCTCGCCGAGACGGCGCCCGTAGATGGCGCTTGCCCGTAGACGGCGCCGCCCAGAACGGCGCCTCGCCCGTAAGTCGGCGCTTCCGTGAAGACGGCGCCCGTAGATGGTGCCCTCGCCCGTACGGCGCCTCGCCGAGACGGCGCCCCGTAGATGGCGCCCCTCGCCGTTTACAGGGCGCCCCATAAACGGCGCCTTGTAAACGGCGCCCTGTAAACAGAGACCGTGACGATGATGTATCCCAACACAACGATGTTCTTTAGGCGTTTACCGATTGGATGATCCTCCCTGGCTCCTCCTCCTTCAGGGTGGCGCCCACGTCGGGGTCCTGCCCCCCCCTCTCCACTCCCCCTGCAAACACAGAGAACAGTGAGCTTTAAAATAAAGGCTTCATATTATTTAAGCTATACAACGTGATCCAACATCAGTCACACACGCACACACGCGCACACGCACACACACACACACACACACACACACACACACACACACACCCGTTCCCTAAATGTCTTGCAGTTGCCCACTCAGTCACCTGCAGCCGTATTAAATAAATAAGGAGCGCTCTTCTGTGTAAATTATTCATTTAACACGCCGTATCCTCTCCGACAACCTCGTTAGCAACGGGGGGGCTCATGGGCGACTCAGCAGAACCTGTGGTGTATCTCTAAGCGTTCAGTCGTAGGGGGGCTAATTCACTCCGACACCTCCTTTGTTTCAGGCAAGACACACACACACACACACACTCTCATACACACTCCCTAACCCTAACCTGGAGGGTCAGGTAGGCCATGTCCCCCCAAGACAACATGAAGCTCCATTACTCAAAGAACACATTATTCAAGGAGTTATTAGGGTGTGCCATAGAGAAGCATGTTCTGATATTAAAGATCAGAAACTGCAATACAACCTCATTATATATATATATATATATATATATATATATATATATATATATATATATATATGTAATCTCATTCCTGACACCTGAAAACATCTACGACGCCTTTCAGTCAAATAAAAGTATGTTAAAAAACGAGGGACCACCAGAAAGACGAGGCCACAGAGAGGAAGAGAAGGATGGCATGTTTCTATGGTTAAAGCGACACTATGTAACTTTTCCCCTGTAGCGCCCCCTTCAGGTATTTAACGTCTGGCTCTCGAGCCACAGCTGATCTCCCAGCTGGTGATGACTACCAGCGTCTCTCAGCTGCAGGAGCCGCTCAGCCTCTCATGTCTCCGTCTCTACGTCTCGTAGCGGAGACAATAAAAAGTCCCCTGAGAGGAGGACTGGACTATGAGACGTGTAAAGCTGCCAGACAGCAAGTTGAGCTACTTCCGCCGGAAGTACCGGGTCGGTCCCAACATCTCACATTCAGCAGTATTCAGCCCCCAGACCCCGATGGAGGAGGAGGAGGAGGAGGAGGAGGAGGAGGAGGAGGAGGAGGAGGAGACATCAACATATTAAAAGTCATTGTAGCGGCACAATTTTTTTCAAGCTGTTATTTGTGTATGTGAGTGTGAGTGTGTGTGAGTGTGAGTGTGAGTGTGAGTGTGAGTGTGAGTGTGTGTGAGTGTGAGTGAGTGTGAGTGAGTGTGAGTGTGTGTGTGTGAGTGTGTCTGTGTGAGTGTGTCTGTGTGTGTGTGTGTGTGTGTGTGTGTGTGAGTGTGAGTGTGTCTGTGTGTCTGTGTGTGTGTGAGTGTCTGTGAGTGTGAGTGTGTCTGTGTGTGTGTGTCTGTGTGTGTGTGAGTGTGAGTGTGAGTGTGTCTGTGAGTGTGTGTGTGAGTGTGAGTGTGAGTGTGTCTGTGAGTGTGTGTGTGAGTGTGAGTGAGTGTGTGTGTGTGTGTGTGTGTGTGAGTGTGAGTGTGTCTGTGAGTGTGTGTGTGAGTGTGAGTGAGTGAGTGTGTGTGTGTGTGTGTGTGAGTGTGTGTGTGTGTTCCTCCAGAGACGTGAGCAGTCCGTGGTCCTGCTCACGTCTCTGGAGTCTCTCCGTCCATCAACACGTAGTTCAGGACGCTGCCTCCAGAAGTCAAACACCAGCAGCCTGCAGCGCCTGTTGGTTTGGGTGAGGATAGCATTACCCCCCCCCCCCCCCCCCCCGTTCCCTGTCGGCGTCGGTCTCCCGGTCGGCAGCAGGGGTCGAGTGTCCGGCTCCCGTGTGTTTAAGTCTGGCTCGTCCTTCAAGTTTACATCACAAGCTGCTTTTTCCACATGTTTATTTAGTATGTTTTGGTCGCCAAGCAGAATGAGGAGCACAACCGTGGGAGGCGGCCACAGCCGGCGAGAGGCGGACCGCACGAAGAGCCGCCGCCTCTATTCCAGGCGGGAGATTACAGGCCTGCTGCCTCTGCTCTGGCATTACGGCTCACTTAGTGCAGGGCTACGCGGTGATGTCATCACCCAGGGACCCAGGAGCCTCGAAGGGGAGCGGTGCTCACCGGCGGGAGGCCAGAGGAACCGGACCACCCCAAACCTCCGAGCGGACGGCGGCGCCGGCCAGCTGGCGAGGAACGGCGACGCTCTCGTGACGCCGCCCGAAGAAACACGCCAGAAGGCCCCGTGGGTTCAATCCCCAAGAGACGAGAGGTCAGCGAGGTCAGACAAAGAAACTCCCGTTTGACCTCCAGTGACCTGGCAGGAGACCGGCGAGCGGGGGAGGGGCCCCTCAGGAGTCCAGACTCATGCAGACCGCCAGGCCGCAACACTGGCTGTTTTCATGAAAACGTCACGGGGGCCACGGGGGGCCTCGGGGGGGCTACGGGGGCCTCAGGGGGCCACGGGGGGCTACGGTGGCCTACGGGGGCCTCGGGGGGGGGCCTCGGGGGGCCACGGGGCTACGGTGGCCACGGAGGGCTACAGGGGCCTCGGGGGGGCTACGGGGGCCACGGGGGCCTCGGGGGGCCATGGGGGGCTACGGTGGCCACGGAGGGCTACGGGGGCCTCGGAGGGCCACGGGGGGCCACGGGGGCCTCGGAGGGCCACGGGGGGGGCTACGGGGCCACGGGGGCCTCGGAGGGCCACGGGGGGGCTACGGGGCCACGGGGGCTACGGGGCCTCTTTGGCGTACCTCCACCTGCAGAGACGCTCTTCTCCTTCAAAGAGCAGCCAATCACAGCTCAGCTCCTCCTCCCCCCCCCGGTGGCTTTGCACACCTCCCTCTCGGGGTGCAGTGGAGGGGTCGGAACCCAGATTTCTCAAAGTAGAACAGGATTATCTCTTCATTTTTTTCTGGAGCCAACTCCGACAAAAACTTGGAGCAGAGGGCGGCGTGAGCGGGGGGGCGGCGGAGATCAAAGGCATGAAAGTTCCTGGCAGGCGGAGCCAATCGGCCGAGGAGAGATGAGCGCTCGCTTTAAATTGATCCCACTGAGACCCTCAAGGTTCCTCTTCCAGGGCTCGGAGAAGAGATAACGATGTGGCCCTGTGGATCTGACGAGGAGCTGGGAGAAGAAGAAATAGAAGAAGAAGAAGAAGAAGAAGAAGAAGAAGAAAAAGGGGGGGGGGGGCAGATCAAGAGGAGACGAGAGCGTGGGCTCGCCGTGTGCCAGCGCAGAGACGGGGGGGCGGGGTTACACGGGCGCCACCGAGCCCCTCGGGGGGCTTCATCCTGCCTGGGCGTGAGCGCTGACCTGAGATCAGACTCTGGGCCAGGGCGGTGTCCTTTATCCACGGGACGGGCGCTATCAGAGCAACCCAGAGGAGGCCAGGGAGGGCTCTGCAGGACAACATGATAAACATGGCGCTTCAGAGTTGATCCACCTGAGAGGACAACGGGGATGTCCTCTGGGGCCAGGGAGACCCTCCAGGTGAGCCGGAGCCGGAGCCGGAACCCTGGAGGAGAGTTCCTGTGAGGAGGCGTGAGCATAGCAGAGTATGGAGCTCCACAGACTGAACAGGAGGAGGCAGGAGGGGATGCACGTGTTCAGAAGGGGAACTGGCTAACCGCCGGCATAATGATCCTGCGTTGATCCGAATGAACATTACAGCAGTGATGTCAACAAAGTGTGATGGGATGCTCTGTGACGGCGGCTGCGGTGAGCAGCACAGCTATTCACAGTTCCGAGAGCGAGGCTCGGCGCCACAGGTAACCTTTCTGGAGGGACTGAGCACGGCGGATCGATTGCCGAGAGCGCAGACTCATCACGAGTGCTAATTTCTAGAAGCAGTGCACGGCAGAGCTGGGGAAATAAGAGGTCTATTTATAACAGAGGGAAGGGGGGATTAGCTTGTCATTAGAATAAAGAGCGCAGAAGAATCAATTCAGGGGCTTAAAAAGCTGACAAACACAGTTCACTTCTTCTGATTCTGGCTCACCTGGCAGAGCCGACAAGACACGGGGAATGGTTAAGGATCTCAGCCTCCGCCTCCGCCCTCCTCTGAGCCTGATCCCGTTGTGCCCCTGCCACCACGGCTGCTGACGATTGGTTTGAAAGTGTCACCATTCTAGCTCCTACTTCTTAAAAACATCATATCTCGAATTCCTGTTCTCAGAAGCGTTCTCCACGCCTGGCGCCGAGGCCGTGGTTCTCGTCTCCGTGTGTCACCACGTGGTGGTCGTGCAGCCGGAGGAACCAAACACACTTCCAGGTAACCCGAGCAAGGCAGTCCCCACCGCTCCATGTGTCCCGCGCTGGAAGAGTCCAGCCTGATGTTCTGGTCGGATGGGCTTCCTGCCATGAAGGCCGATGATTGACATCATCGTGTTCCCCATTGGCAGGCCACCTGGTGCCACTATTGGTTGGGTTTCCCAGCATGCCTCTGGGAACTAAACCAGGAAGGAAGCGTGGGGCTGATGTTCCCCCTGCTGACCCCTGACCTGGGCCTTCATGTGACCACCGAGTGACCTGGGCCAGCACCGTGACAGGAACCACACAGGAACCGGATCCACCGGACACCCACAGAAAGGAGGAGGAGGGGGTGAGAAGTAAATACCAGCTAGTAAACGTTCCACTCAGGTCTCTCTCTCTCTCTCTCTCTCTCTCTCCTCTTCCCTCTCTCTTGTGCTAATGCGTCTCGTCTGCAGCCCATTGATGCCGTCTCTTTACCGTGAGGCCAGTGGCTGCTCGGCCTCCCTCTCTCCCCCTCTCTCCCAGTGGCTGCTCGGCCTCCCTCTCTCCCCCTCTCTCCCCCTCTCTCCCAGTGGCTGCTCGGCCTCCCTCTCTCCCCCTCTCTCCCCCTCTCTCCCAGTGGCTGCTCGGCCTCCCTCTCTCCCCCTCTCTCCCAGTGGCTGCTCGGCCTCCCTCTCTCCCCCTCTCTCCCCCTCTCTCCCAGTGGCTGCTCGGCCTCCCTCTCTCGTCTGCAGCCGACAGCCTGGAATGGTTTGGCCTGGGAGGGCAATTAGCCCGTGAAACGCTGGGCTAATTATAGTCGGGCTTGGCCCAGCTCTGCCCCCGGGTCACTGCTCCCCTCCAGGATCTCCCTCCAGGATCTCCCTCCAGTATCTGATCTCCCCTCCAGTATCTGATCTCCCTCCAGTATCTCCCCTCCAGTATCTCCCTCCAGTATCTGATCTCCCTCCAGTATCTCCCCTCCAGTATCTCCCCTCCAGTATCTGATCTCCCTCCAGTATCTCCCTCCAGGATCTCCCTCCAGTATCTGATCTCCCCTCCAGTATCTCCCCTCCAGTATCTGATCTCCCCTCCAGTATCTGATCTCCCTCCAGTATCTCCCCTCCAGTATCTCCCCTCCAGGATCTCCCTCCAGTATCTCCCTCCAGTATCTGATCTCCCCTCCAGTATCTCCCCTCCAGTATCTCATCTCCCCTCCAGTATCTCCCCTCCAGTATCTCCCTCCAGGATCTCCCTCCAGTATCTCCCTCCAGTATCTGATCTCCCCTCCAGTATCTCCCCTCCAGTATCTCCCCTCCAGTATCTCCCTCCAGTATCTCCCTCCAGTATCTGATCTCCCCTCCAGTATCTCCAGTATCTCCCTCCAGTATCTGATCTCCCCTCCAGTATCTCCCCTCCAGTATCTCCCCTCCCCTCCAGTATCTCCCCTCCAGTATCTCCCCTCCAGTATCTCCCTCCAGTATCTGATCTCCCCTCCAGTATCTCCCCTCCAGTATCTCCCCTCCAGTATCTCCCCTCCAGTATCTCCCCTCCAGTATCTCCCCTCCCCTCCAGTATCTCCCTCCAGGATCTGATCTCCCCTCCAGTATCTGATCTCCCTCCAGTATCTCCCCTCCAGTATCTCCCCTCCAGTATCTCCCTCCAGTATCTCCCTCCAGTATCTGATCTCCCCTCCAGTATCTCCCTCCAGTATCTGATCTCCCCTCCAGTATCTCCCCTCCAGTATCTCCCCTCCAGTATCTCCTCCAGTATCTCCCCTCCAGTATCTCCCTCCAGTATCTGATCTCCCCTCCAGTATCTCCCTCCAGTATCTGATCTCCCCTCCAGTATCTCCCCTCCAGTATCTCCCCTCCAGTATCTCCCCTCCAGTATCTCCCCTCCCCTCCAGTATCTCCCTCCAGGATCTGATCTCCCCTCCAGTATCTGATCTCCCTCCAGTATCTCCCTCCAGGATCTGATCTCCCTCCAGTATCTCCCTCCAGTATCTCCCTCCAGGATCTGATCTCCACTCCAGGATCTCCCTCCAGTATCTCCCTCCAGTATCTCTCCAGTATCTCCTCCAGTATCTGATCTCCCCTCCAGTATCTCCCTCCAGTATCTCCCCCTGTAAGGAAAAGGGAAACATTGCAGAGACGTGACCCTCAGAAGCAGGAGGCTCGCCCACTCGTTCAGCTGGGACGGCTCTTGGATGGCGGAGGCGAGCTGGAAGGTTCTAGGAGCCTGGGAATGTTTAACATCCAGACAGCAATCAGAACGCAGCAAGCTCTGGGGACGGGTCAGGAAACCCGAGAGTAACCCCTTCCTGACCGAGAGGAAGGACAAGAGGAGGTCATTCTGGTTGTGCAATGACTTCTGTTGCAACCTGAAGGCAGTGCACAAGGTGTTCACTCCAGCTCAATGTAGAGACTTTAGATAAGAGCCTGAACAGGAACCGTCTCTCTGCGTGACCTACGCCACACTCAGAGAGGCCACGTGACCCACGGCTCAGATGATGCAGCGCTGGGAAGAGGGCGTGGCCTCTCAACAGACTGGACTTTCCCCATCGGCTGGTGTTCCGGCGGAGCCTACGGACTGAGTGGCACCGGGAGGTTCTGAGGGGTTCTGCGTGAGCAGAGAACCAGGAGCTCCCCCAGCGTTCCCCGTCCTCGCAGCTCGCCGTGGTCACACGGGCTGCGAGCCTCACGGGGTGCAGTTGCATGTCGACTACAGGACACGTACACATTGTTCTGTTATTCATCAATTCACAGGGCTTTTATTGTGAAAGGTACAAATCAAATATTCACACTTTGTGTGTAATATTTCTGAAAGAAAAATAAAATCCACTGGCAAATTAAAAAAAATAGGAAACCCCGGTGTGTTAAGGCCTTTAATGGCACCCTGCGTGTGGTATTTATGAATTATAATATTAAGCCTCTTGGCATCAACATCTGTAGAAATGGCTTTCGGGGGGGCACTTCAATCTGGTGATACACACCCAAACATCCGGCCCACTGGCATCCGGCCAATAGCTGCTGAGAGGAGGAGGAGGAGGAGGAAGGTCTTTAGGGTTCATCCACAAGAACCACGATGGTCAGCTGTAGTGATTGGGAGCATGTTCTCGCTGACCTGCTGGTGGCGCTACAGGAGAGGTCAGAGCTCTGTGGGGTTCATCATTCAGACGGCTGCTGCAGAGCGCCGGACTGACCCACTGACCAGCAAACACCGCTAAGAAAAGACTGCAGGCTATTTTAAAGTGGCTCCAATAGGATCTCCTTTATGGGAACCCAACACCGGCGGGACATGAGAGCGCTGCAGCACTTCCCAGAGTGCAATGGGGCGTCTTGCTTCAGGAGCAGTGTTACAAAAGCAACGCTTAAATACTACCCACCAGAAAAAGAGCCGGCTGACTTAATCCCAGCCATAAATCTCTTCCAGCGGGGACGCCCACTATGAGAGCTGCACCCCCTGCAGAATGAAGCTCACAATGCATCCATCACGGAGGAGGCGCTTAGCGCCGCTTACAAACCGCTGGTTAATCCATCGCTTGAGGAGGAAGGAGATAACAATACGCCGTGGCTTACAGGCAGCGCGGAGAGGACCGAGCGTGTCCTTGGAGGGACATTATTTATTGAAATAAATCCACTCGGGCTGAAATATGTACAGCGAGTGCATGACGAGCTGCAGCAGGAGCAGCGAGGACTCCCCGCGCTCCTGCTGCCTCGCGCGGCGCTCCCTCGTGGTGAGTGGAAGGGTGTCGCCGTCGAGCCAGAGAGTCATCTTAATGACCTGGCCTACCCACGCTGCTCCTCACAAGCTGCTCCTCCTCTCTCCCAGGCCTCAGAGCAACAGTCCTGCTCTTGTGACACCGAATAGCTGAAGGTGCTTTTCTCTCATTTTCCTCAAATGTCAGCAAACCTCCACGATCTCTGCTCGCTGCTCGCTGCTCGCTGCTCGCTGCTCGCTGCTCGCTGCTCGCTGCTCGCTGCTCTCTGCTCTCTGCTCTCTGCTCTCTGCTCTCTGCTCTCTGCTCTCTGCTCTCTGCTCTCTGCTCGCTGCTCGCTGCTCGCTGCTCGCTGCTCGCTGCTCGCTGCTCGCTGCTCGCTGATCTCTGATCTCTGATCTCTGATCTCTGATCTCTGATCTCTGATCTCTGCTCGCTGCTCGCTGCTCGCTGCTCCGGCGTTGCTCTGCTCTAAAGCCACCGAGTGAAGCATGAGGAGTTGTTCAAAGGGCCGGTGCAGAGCGGCGGGCTCTGGATGAACGCTGGACGAACAATGGCTCTCTTCATTGTTCTTGGCTCAGCGAGGCCTCGTGGGAAGCGGCGCCATCGGGCGGGGCGAGCCCGTTGCTCGCCAACACCTCGGGCGCGTTGGTGTTCTGGCGTGGCTTGAGAGAACGCGGCTCACAGAAAGGTAAAGTCCAGCCCAGGCAGCTGCTTGCCATTACGACACCTCACCCCTCCTACGCTGGCAGGAAAGAAGCAATCGTTTATCACGACAGGTACATGCGGAACAGAGCTATCTCCCTCAAACCACCCAGCTAATGGATTACAGCAGTTCAACCCTGAGCAGCTCTGCCAAGGCCTGTGAGCGCGTACCTTGAGAGAGTGGGCGTGGACTTGGATCCAGCATGAAGTGAACTCTGGAGAGCTTCTACTCCCCAGGAGCAAAGACAAGATGTGCAAACCGTTTGAAAACACTGAGAAGGAAAAAGAAAGAGAAAACCCCGAAACCTGTGAGGTCCTTTCCTGCTGGTGGAAAGCAGTAATGGACGGGCCTCTGGTGGGCCGTACAGGGCTGAGCGGGTCCAGCTGGACCTGGAGTGTGGCTGCAGCCGCCATGCAGGTCAGCTCCGCTGTGTGAGGACAGCAGAGCACGGCTCTCTTGAAATAGAGACAGTTACTGACTCCCGCCCTCAGTGCTTCAACAGCAGAGGGAAGTCATGTGAGAGGAGCGCTATAGAGCAGATGATGTGGAGACAGCCGAGAGAACACGCACAGGAAGAAGAAGAAGAGTTCTCACGGCTGCTCACAACACGGTCTGGATGTTCATTGTTTTGAGTCACACTGGAGCCAACATGCAGAACATACATGTTGTCATCAGGAGGCCGTGAGCACGGAGCGGGTGACCTCCGCCCCCTGACGCTGCTGCACCAGGCTGGTGTTCAACCCTCTGGATGGGAAACAGAACTCTGGAATCACTTCACTCCACATTTCATAGCCGCTCTACGATGGCCTCGTATCAGCTCTCCCTCCCTCCACCTTTAAATGGAGACCAGTCCGTCAAGCTCCTCAAGTTCGCGGACGACACCGCCCTCATTGGGCTCATCTCTGGGGGGGATGAGTCCGCTTACAGGTGGGAGATTGACCATCTGGTGACCTGGTGCAGGCAGAACAACCTGCAGCTCAACGCTCTGAAGCCAGTGGAGATGGTCGTAGACTTCAGAAGGAACCCAGCCCCACCGCCCCCATCACCCTGAGTGACGCCCCAGTCGATGAGGCAGAGTCCTTCCACTTCCTGGGAACCATCATCTCCCAGGACCTCCAGTGGGAGCTGAACATCAGCTCCTCATCAAAAGAGCCCAACAGAGGATGTTCTTTCTGCGGCAGCTGAAGAAGTTCCACCTGCCTCAGACGGTGATGGTGCAATTCTACAGCTGCATCATTGAGTCCATCCTCTCCTCCTGCATCACTATCTGGTACCCTGCTGCCACTGCCAGGGACCAAGGCAGACTGCAGCGTGTCACCCGCTCTGCCGAGAGGGTGACTGGCTGCGGTCTGCCATCCCTACAGGACCTGTTGGCCTCTAGGACCCTGAGGCGGGCGGGTGAGATTGTGGCCGACCCCTCCCACCCGGGTCACGACCTCTTCCAGGTCCTTCCCTCCGGCAGGAGGTTGCGGTCCATCAGGACCAAAACCTCAAGCCACGGCTCCAGCTTCTTCCCTGCTGCCGTTGGCCTGTTCAACAAGGCCCCCCCCCCACACACACACACACACCTCACGCCTGTGTTACGTTAACACGCACCACACGGCACACCGATTATATTATAGCACATGCACTTTTGCACACTCACTTTTTCACACTCATTTTTGCACTCCTGCCCTATTTTTTGTTTGTACATACTGTGATTGTATTTTATATTCTACTTATCTTTTGTGTTTTTATGTCATGTTCTGTATGCACCATACACACCAAAGAAAATTCCAGGTAGGTGTAAACCTACTTGGCAATAAACTACATTCTGATTCTGAAATACACTCGGCCTGAAAGTTACTATTCGTTCCAGTGAAAGGAATCTCAGAACCACCCCCGTACAGACGGGCCCTCGGGCTCAGCCTCCCCCCCCATCCTGTCTCCTTGCTGTAAAACAAGCTGCTTCTCTTTCAATTAGAGGGGAATAGCCAGCGATGCGTTAGAGGAAGAGGAGGAGGAAGAGGAAGAGCAGACGTTACACAGGACGCGTCGGCCCCGACATAAATGACGCTATAAGAGACGACACCGACCACAGAGACGCCGCTTTACACCGGCTCGCTGAATCCCAGCCAGCGGGGCCTTTCTGCAGCGGCATGCCACCTGCACCGGGCCCCACCTGCACCGGGCCCCAGCTGCACCGGGCCCCAGCTGCACCGGGCCCCACCTGCACCGGGCCCCAGCTGCACCGGGCCCCACCTGCACCGGGCCCCACCTGCACCGGGCCCCAGCTGCACCGGGCCCCACCTGCACCGGGCCCCACCTGCACCGGGCCCCACAGGGAGCCGGGCCTCAGCCCCTCGTCTCTGGGACCGGGGCGTGGGGGGTAACAAGAGCTTGTTGGTACAGACTGTTGGGTTGTGGGTGTAACCCATCAGTCCAGCAGGAGGAGTTTCCTTCTCCTACGAGAAATTGAAAATCCAGCTTTAAGACTGGAGCTAACCGTCTGTGGTGGAGCTGGAGCCACTGACCAGGCGTCTGTGGTGGAGCTCCAGAGAGCCTGGTACCGTCGCCGGGGCAACGGATGAGTAATGGTAGAGTAACATGATCCGGGCCGCAGGGAGGGAGGGAAGGAGGGAGGGAGGGAGGGAGGGAGGGAGGGATGCAACCCTGATGCTGAGATCTGTGTGAGATGGAAAGACAGACAGACAGCTTACTGGTCGGTGACCCCGGTGACCCCGGTGACCTCCCAGCTGTTGTGAAGACAGAGAGGAGGAAGAGGCTCACGGAGCATTGGGGAAGCTGACAGTTGACGGGTGGGCGGATGAAAGTGAACGCCTCTCTGCTGCACGCCGTGGGAGGGGCCACGCCGTGGGAGGGGCCACGACAGGATAAACCTGAGTGGGCCGAAAACGACTTGGGACCCTCCCTCCGGACCCCTCCATCCAACAAGATGATTATAATGGCCTTAAACCACCGACATGGCCCCGTAAGTCCTCCCAGCCTTCAGTATCTTGTAGAGACACCATGGGGGGCACCCTAACCCACCTAACCCTATGAGGGCACTAACCTCTAACCCTATGAGGGCACTAACCTCTAACCCTATGAGGGCACTAACCTCTAACCCAGGGGTCGGCAACCTGCGGCTCTAGAGCCACATGCGGCTCTTTAGCGCTGCCTAGTGGCTCCCTGGAGCTTTTTGTGAAATAGTGAAATATCTTTCACTATTTGTGAAATATTTTTTGTCTGTTTTAATATGGTTTCTGTAGGAGGACAAACATGACAAACATTCTTAATGTTTTCCAATGCTGTAAAAATGTGTAGAATAAATATTAAATTTCAACATTTCTGTCAACGAAGATTAGCGCCATCGCCTGCGACGCGTTTCTGTCAGCAGGGCGGGACGCCGGCAGGGGGCGGTCTATATACCGGCGGCTGTGTGACGGCCATGGACCCAAAGGGCAAGAGAAACAGAACTGAGGAGACACCGGAGTCAACGTCTCTTGGGCCGAATCATTTGCATTCATTGCCAATGAGGAAGGATTGCGAGTTAGATTAGGAACCGGACTTTACGTCTTTGCCCATGAGCACCAAGCGCCACGAGCATCGCCACGAGCATCGCCACGAGTCTCATGGTGCGTTCACACCGGACGCGACAAAATAATTTTTGTCGCGCTTGTCGCAGGATTCTGTCGCGCAACAAAAAAAGGGTGTTCACACCGGACGCGTCGGACGCGACACAGCGGGGGCGTGGCTTATCGCGCCCGCTTCTTCAGCCATATGAATCTTTTCCTAAACCAGACTGAGATGTTGTGTCTTCACTTGTCGCCCTGAGTCGCCCTGCTGCTGCCCCTCTCTCTCCTTCTCTCTGGACTCTGAGGTCCTGACTTCCACGCCCCTCCCCCCATGTCCCCGCTAGTCTCCTCTAGTCTCCTCTGCCCCTCCCCCCATGTCCCCGCTAGTCTCCTCCGCCCCTCCCCCCATGTCCCCTCTAGTCTCCTCCGCCCTCCCCCATGTCCCCTCTAGTCTCCTCTGCCCTCCCCCATGCCCCCCCTAGTCTCCTCTGCCCCTCCCCCATGTCCCTCTAGTCTCCTCTGCCCCTCCCCCATGTCCCTCTAGTCTCCTCTGCCCCTCCCCCATGTCCCCGCTCGTCTCCTCCGCCTCCCCCCATGTCCCTCTAGTCTCCTCCGCCCTCCCCCATGTCCCCTCTAGTCTCCTCTGCCCCTCCCCCATGTCCCTCTAGTCTCCTCTGCCCCTCCCCCATGTCCCCGTCTCCTCCGCCCCTCCCCCATGTCCCCTAGTCTCCTCCCCCCTCCCCCATGTCCCTCTAGTCTCCTCTGCCCCTCCCCCCATGTCCCCTCTAGTCTCCTCTGCCCCTCCCCCATGTCCCCTCTAGTCTCCTCCGCCCCTCCCCCATGTCCCTCTCTAGTCTCCTCTGCCCCTCCCCATGTCCCCTCTAGTCTCCTCTGCCCCTCCCCCATGTCCCCTCTAGTCTCCTCTGCCTCCTCCCCCATGTCCCTCTAGTCTCTCTCTCTCTCTTCTCTCTCTTCTCTCTCTCTTCTCTCTCTTCTCTCTCTCTCTCTCTCTCTCTCTTCTCTCTCTTCTCTCTCTCTCTCTTCTCTCTCTCTCTCTCTCTCTCTCTCTCTCTCTCTCTTCTCTCTATGGTTCGTGTCTCTAGACTTTTCCTCCTCTGGCGGCAGATCTCCTCTACATGAAACACGTATGCCGGCGCTTGGTTCATAGTGAAGTAACACACAGCGAGAATAAAAGCAAACGCACACACTCTAAACGTATCGGGTCGTCCCACGGCTTCTCCCACCTCCTTCCACGCTTCATCTTTATCGCTACGGTTTCGGTAAGTAAAGAGTCGTGTCATAAAGTTTGTTTTGCCCACGAACGGCGACAAGAATCTTTTCCTCCACTTTCTAAACCGGCCGGCAGAACGATGACGAGCGGAGCTTCTCAACGCTGATTGGCTGACGCAACTATGACTCACGCGTTTCTGCTGCTCCAGTTCAGAAATTTCAACTCGAGCGACAAGGAGCTGCGACATCCGCTCTGTTCGCCCGCCGACATCCGCTCTGTTCGTGCTGCTCTGTGGCGCCTGACGCGCTGCTCACAGGAAAAAACCAGCGTCACAGCTTTGTCGCAGCTTTGCATTGACTCAACATGTAAACTTGTCGCGCGACAGAATTTTGTCGCGTCCGGTGTGAACGTACCTTCAGGCTCTCAAGGGTCACGAATGTCGGTCTTAACTCACGCAACACATCGTATTTCTCACGCTGAAAACAACTCTCGGCTAGTTCATGTTTTAATGTGCCGCAGCGACAACATGAGCCGCCTCACGGTGGAGAAATCAAGCGCTCCCTGGAGGTCCGCTGTGACGTGACGGTTATCAGCCAATCAAAAAAAAGAAATGGGCTACACAACAGCCAATGAGAACACAAACTATCTGTTGTATCTTGTATCTGGGTAACATTTAATCCAGCAACCAATGAACCAATGTCTTCAAAACTTGATCCCTGGAGTTGTAATGAAAACAGCGCCCCCTGTGGTACCGGAGGTGACGTGGTTAAACTGGAGGAGGCATCGCACAACAGAGTAGTCACGTGGTGCGTTATTCTACAGGATGCACCAAAAATACACATTTAATCATGAAGGCTCATTATGTTTTTGTAGCCAACTTAGTCATGTTGATAGTAGGCTAATATAGATACATACAGCATGTGTTGTCTTCATTATAAGGCTTATATAAGGCTTTTATTTTGTTGCGGCTCCAGACGTTTATTTTTTATTTTTTTAGGTCCAATATGGCTCTTTCAACAATTTGGGTTGCCGACCCCTGGTCTAACCCAATGAGCCTCTTCTGCACTGAATATAGAACATTAAATATAGAACATTAAATATAGAGCATTACATATAGAACATTAAATATAGAACATTACATATAGAACATTAAATATAGAGCATTAAATATAGAACATTACATATAGAACATTAAATATAGAGCATTAGATCAACAGGTGAACGAGCCTCG
This sequence comes from Liparis tanakae, assembly GCA_036178185.1. NCBI lineage: Eukaryota > Metazoa > Chordata > Actinopteri > Perciformes > Liparidae > Liparis > Liparis tanakae. Next base: position 135,130 of record CM070096.1, on the reverse strand, counting down.
GTTGTTGTATCAGGACGTCCTGCTCGCGGGGCAACAGGTGTGTGTGTGTGTGTGTGTGTGTGTGTGTGTGTGTTTCTGTGTTTGTGTGTTTGTGTGTTTGTGTGCGTGTTGTGATATCCACACACACACACACATGTGGATTGAGGAGCTCTCCACGTGCACGCAGCGCGCACACGTGAGGGCACGTCCGCTTTAAGGCGCACAGGTGTCATGCGGGGGGGGGGCTGTCATCAGCGCCTCCTCCTCGTCACCGCGGGGCTCTAATGACGTCATAACGCGATGGGAGGCGCAGGCCTGCGCTGCGTTAGCGACACCTACACACGCGCACACACGCACGCACACACAAATTCGTGTCTGCGCTGTTTGTGCACGTGCACGCAAAAGCCCGCCACTCTGCTCTCTGATGTTGAAGCCGCTGTTCTGCCAAGCTAACGCAGCTAGCATGTCAATGCTAACGTGACAACATTGCGAGCCCGCGCCGCGGGGCTCCGGCTGGCCGCTCGGCGGCAGCGGGCCGCGGCTTGATTCACCTGAGACGCGGCTCACCTGGATCCCCAGCTACGTGGAGGAAGCGCCTTCAAGCTACGACGCGCTCATCGGGTCGCAAACACCGGGGAACCGTCGGGCCTCATCATGTTTCTCTTCAGACATTTCCCGAGCCAAACCGTCAACTTGATCCGGCGGGTGGAGCCAACTGGACCGGGTGATTCAGCTACGGCCGTTCCTCACGTGCACACGTCCTACGAGGGTTACATGGAGTTCAGTCCGAGTCACAGCCCGGGCCAGTCGGCACCGAGGGGCTCCGGCGGGAGGCGAAGCTTCATTGTGCGGACTCTATGTCCCGGGAACCCCCGTGTTGGCAGGAGTGGTACGACCCTTAATATCCGGGGGACCGACTCCGCTCTGCTGGGTCAGCGCAGCCACTCAGCGCATGCGTAGTAACCTCCAGCCGGACGGACAGCTGAGAGCGCGTCACACACGTCACAGGCGGGTTTGAAGACGTTATCACAATATTATGACGTTGCCGTAATACTGTTGGCACACACATGTACACACACATACACACATATACATACACACGTACACACACACATATACACACATATATACACACACATGTACACACATACACACACATATACACGTGCACACACACATATACACACACACATATACATACACACGTACACACACACATATACACACATATATATACACACACACATGTACTTGTATATACACATGTGACTTGTGCAATAAACCAACCGAATATTTTTTTGTATTATTGTGGCATCATGTGAGTAAATAGGCATGTACATGTACACTCTCTCACTCACTCACACTCACACACACACACACTCTCACTCACACTCACACACACTCACACACTCTCACTCACACTCACACACACTCACACACTCACTCACACTCACACTCACACTCAGACACACACTCACTCACACTCACACACACTCACACACTGCTGTGACAGCGTTAACAGACATGTGTCCCCAGGTGACTCTAACCATCACCACATGCTTCATTGCATCACGGACCGTGTGAAATACCAGTGAAAAGGGCGTGTTGTGTGTGTGTGTGTGTGTGTGTGTGTGTTAGGAGTGTGTGTGAGTGTGTGTTAGGAGTGTGTGTGTGTTCAGGTGTGAGTGTGGTGTAATATCAACGTTCCCCAACAGGAAGTGGAGGCGTTCCTCGTCTCTGATCTCTAGCGCTGAGCATCTGGAGAACATTCTAAACGTTTCTGTGTATTGAGCTGTGAGAGCTTCCCCTCCTTTCCTTTCCTTTCCTTTCCTTTCTCTTTTCCTTTCCTTTTCCTTTCCTTTCTCTCTTCCTTTCCTTTCTCTTTTCATTTCCTTTCCTTTCTTTTTCCTTTTTTTCCATCCCCCTAAAGGTCAAGTGGTGGCCCTAGTGCCCCCCCCAGCACCTCTCTGGCTCCCCATTATCCACAATGATGTCACGATGAGTCCACGATGATGTCATAATGAGTCCACGATGATGTCACCTACACTTCCCACGATGCAATGTGATTGCATCTTTAACTGTTTCCAGTCTTCAGATCCTTGACTCAAGCACAGCACCAACTTTGTAAAACAATTACAAAATAGTGTTTTGAATAGAGTTTTAAGTTCATTATATAAACGTCATGTGTGATGATACTCTGAACCACATGCAGGGGTAAAGCACCTGGGGGGGGGGGGGGGTCCAGCCTGATAACACCACGCTTCACTCCGACTCTGGAGCTCCTCTACAGGTGAACACGGTCTGGGAGGAGCTCCACCCACTCAGGTGTTCAGAGAGCTGCTTCCTGAAGGATCGGCTCCTCGTCCTGCAGACAGCAGAGAGAAGGCAGCTCCTCAGGCTGCAGAGGGATTACACATACATACATATAAATATATATATATATATATATTTATACCAATATACCAGATTATAAGCAGTGGAATTTATAAACCAAATAAGAAATACACATTTCGTTCATTCTCTCTTTTTTTGTTACTCCGAGGCAGAAATTGATCTTTCACACTATCAGTTGCACTGTAGGCTCTTTAAAAGTGTGTGTCTGTGTGTGTCTGTGTGTGTGTGTGTCTGTGTGTGCGTGTGTGTCTGTGTGTGTGTCTGTGCCTGTGTGTGTCTATGTGTGTGTGTGTGTCTGTGTGTGTGTGTGTGTCTGTGTCTTGTGTGTGTGTGTCTATGTGTGTGTGTGTCATGTGTGTGTCTGTGTGTGTCTAAGTGTGTGTGTGTCTTGTGTGTGTCTGTGTGTGTCTATGTGTGTGTGTCTGTGTGTGTGTGTCTATGTGTGTGTGTGTCATGTGTGTGTGTGTGTGTGTTTATGTGTGTGTGTGTGTCTTGTGTGTGTCTGTGTGTGTCTATGTGTGTGTGTCTGTGTGTGTGTGTCTATGTGTGTGTGTGGGGGGGGGAGCACCTCACATTTAGCTGCCATCCCTTGGGAGAGATTAAGCAGTTTAGTCTTTGCTGCGTCTCTCTCTATCGGGGACCTCCTCACTGCTTCTCCCTGGGGGGGAGGGGACCTCCTCACTGCTTCTCCCTGGGGGGGGGGGGAGGGGGGTCCTCACTGCTTCTCCCTGGGGGAGGGGGTCCTCCCTCTACACTTTCTGTTCCTCTCCTCTGCTCTCGTTTCCTCCGCTGCAGCTTCCTTTCCCTTCGTCCCTTCCCCTCCAGACTGGTTCTACCCCCCCACCACCACCACCACCACCGCCCCCCCCCCACATTAATCTCCTAAACGATCTGAGAGGATCAATACTTACAGGGAGCAGCATGATCCTAATGGAGTGGAGGATCTCTCTCTCTCTCTCTCTCTCCCTCTCTCTCTCTCCCTCTCTCTCCCTCTCTCTCCATCTCTCTACCCCTCTCTCTGTCTCTCTTTCCCTCCCTCTCTCCCTCTCTCTGTCTCTCTTTCCCTCTCTCTCTCTCTCTGTCTCTCTTTCACCCTCTCTCTCTCTCTCTCTCCTCTCTCTGTGTTCTAGAGGAGGTGCTGTGTTCAGGAGAAATTCACCTCAAATATGTGATCTGGATCCTATTGACACAGAGCCTCCTGTGATAAGGGTGTGTGTGTGTCTCTCTCTTTGTGTGTGTGTGTGTGTGTCTCTCTCTTTGTGTGTGTGTGTGTCTCTCTCTCTTTGTATGTGTGTGTGTGTGTGTGTGTGTGTGTGTGTGAGTGCAGCTTGTGTCTGCTGCTGCAGGCTCGGTTCAGGAGAACAGCAGGGTTGTTCTTTAGGTGAAGGATGAACAGTCTCATGACATCCTCTCTCTGACACACACACACAGACACACACACACACACACACTCACACACACACACACGCACACACACACACACAGACACACACACACGCACACAAACACACAAACACACACACACACTCACACACACACAGACACACACACACGCACACACACACTCACACGCACACACACAGACACACACACACGCACACGCACACAAACACACAGACACACGCACACACACACACACACACACACACACACACAGACACACGCACACACACACACACACACACACACACAGACACACACACACGCACACGCACACAAACACACAGACACACGCACACACACACACACACACGCACACACACACTCACACGCACACACAGACACACACACACGCACACGCACACAAACACACAGGCACACACACACACACTCACACACACACACACGCACACACACACACACGCACACACACGCACACACACGCACACACACACACACCAGGTCGTAGGTCAAAGCCAGGCAGCAAAATGACAATACGAGAATGTGCAGAGATTATATCACCAATACTTCATCAAGTGTGTGTGTGTACGTGTGTATCTGTGTGTGTGTCTTTGTGTATGTGTGTTTGTGTGCGTGTGTGTGTAAGACAAATAAAGTGATACTTTACAATACTTCGTGTTTTTGTATTTGTGTTTACAAACAAACAATCTCACTAACAACAGCAATAGCCCGGTAGCCGCAGCAGGTGTTCCCGGTGTTCCCGGTGTTCCCGGTGTTCCCGGTGTTCTCCATGTTAACACACCGACCCCTCACACCGTCTCCAGCTCTGGCTGCGCGTGCCACGCAGTGGCGGCCAGGTAGGCTCGCGCGCCCTGCCTCCCGCTCCAGCGCGTGCAGCGGTCTGGAGCGGGACGGTGCGGGAGGTGATGTCGTAAAGCCGAGTGTCGTAAACCAGGTGCGGAGAAGGGGAGGTGAAGGGAGGTGAAGGGAGGCGGGGGCGCGCGCGGAGGAGGCGACTCTCCCGCAGCAGTTACACTCAGCGGAGGATCATGGCGGAGGGCCCCAGGTGGAAGCGCAGAAAGCAGGCGAACCCGCGGAGGAACCACGGTGAGTTCAGCGACTTCCGAGCGGAGCCTCCCCGCGGAGAGCCCCGCGCGAGGCGGCGCTGCTCCCGGTGATCCGGCCCCGAAGTTAGTCGGTGTGGTCGCGAAGTGGCGCCGAAGTGAGCGCTCCCTGCGCGGGGACCGTTACACCGGGGACCGTTATACCTGGGTCCGTTAGACCGGGGACCGTTAGACCGGGGACCGTTACACCGGGGACCGTTAGACCGGGGACCGTTAGACCGGGGACCGTTACACCGGGGACCGTTACACCGGGGACTCTTTCACACTTCTCCGCTCGCTTTAATTCACTTTTGCCGCCTCGCAGCGGCTGTTGCTTCCTCCTGTCGGGTCGGCAGTCAGCCGGACAGTCCGGCCAGCGGGCTGCCTGCGGGCTGCCTGCGGGCGACAGGCGGCTCTTCTCGGGGAACTCGACGTGTCGGTGTCTCTCTGGGACCGGAGCAGGTAACGGCTCGGCGGGGCGGCGGGGCGGCGGGGCGGCGGGGCGGCGGGGCGGCGGGCGGCGGGGCGGCGGGGCGGCGAGCAGCGGCTCCGGCTCCCGGGGACCAGCAGCGAGTTACGGCCAAGAGACGCGAGCCGCGGCACCTCGCAACTTATTGCGCTGCTCACGGCTCTAAACACCGCTCACTGGGGGAGGACCGGGGACCGGTCGCTGGACCCGGTTCCCGGTCGGGTGGACCCGGTCCCGGTCGGGTGGACCCGGTCCCGGTCGGGTGGACCCGGTCCCGGTCGGGTGGACCCGGTCCCGGTCCGGGGCAGCGAGAGGTTCCGGAGAGGCGCCGCTATCTCACGCGCTGTTGGTGAGCAGGGCGAGCGGCCCATATAAGGGCAGCGGATCCTCTCGCGCTCCGGCCGCGAGCTGGGAACCCTGGTTCCTGTAAGGGGGGGGGTACTTTGTGTACTACAGCATACAAATACACTTTGTGTACTACAGCATACAAATACACTTTGTGTACTAAACTATACAAATACACTTTGTGTACTACACTATACAAATACACTTTGTGTACTACATAATACAAATACACACACCTCTCCGGGCTCCGCCCCCCTCTCCGGGCTCCGCCCCCCTCTCCGGGCTCCGCCCACCTCATGTACCTGTTCAGGTGTGCTGTGAACAGGGCGCTGCGTGACCCCGGAGCAGACAAGCTCATTATTTTCTTGACGAATATTGTTGTTGTGGTTGATGATGTTGTTGTTGTTGTTGTTGATGATGTCTGACTGCTGTCCATCATTAGTGTAGTGTGTGAGGAACGAGGCTAACAATGCCCCGTAAACAAGCTGCTATAACATACCCAGCGAGTGACGTGAAGAGTGGCATGTTGTTGTTGTTGTTATTGTTGTTGTTGTTGTTGTTGTTGTCTCCCCCCGTCATGTGGGTCCTGGCCCTGGAGGAGGAGGACTCAGGGAGAGGTGTCTTGTTTACTCATTTGTTTGTGTTTACCTCATGTGTTGTTCAACGGAGTGCTGCTCGTGATTCTGTTCCTCACGACGCCTCGGAATCAACATTCATGCTTTGTTGTTGTTGTTGTTATTGTTGTTGTATTGTGTGCCTTGCACGTTGCTTTTGTCTCAATGTCAGAACCTCTTTGATCCTGTTGTCTCTAGCTGTGCTTCACTGCTCCCTGACCCCTTAACCCTGGGCGGGGGGGGGGGGGGGGGTCCATCGGGGGAGTCCTCTCAGTCCCCCCCCCCCCCGCCTCGTGGGGCTGGTGGGGGCGGAGCCTGGAGGTGTCCCCCCCCCCCCCCCCCCCCCCCACGGCGTGGGCTATGCTGTCTGAATGCTGAACTGAACCATTGTGTGAGGAGGAGAAAGAGCCGCTACCTTCAGCTCCGCCCGGAAGAAAAGGCCCATTCAGGCCGCATGGGAGACGCTTTCACAGGCTGGGAGCGCTGGGAACGCTGGGAACGCTGGGAACGCTCCTCACGCTGCATTAGCATACGAGCCGCGGGCCGAGGGAGGACTGAATTCAACGAGTCCATCAGATCCCTCTGCTGACGCTCTGCATGGGGGACTGCTTTCAGGAAGTGGCCACGAGGGGCCACTAGGGGACATGAGGAGCCACTAGGGGACATGAGGGGCCACTAGGGGACATGAGGAGCCACTAGGGGACATGAGGGGACATGAGGGGCCACTAGGGGACATGAGGAGCCACTAGGGGACATGAGGGGCCACTAGGGGACATGAGGAGCCACTAGGGGACATGAGGGGCCACTAGGGGACATGAGGAGCCACTAGGGGACATGAGGGGCCACTAGGGGACATGAGGAGCCACTAGGGGACATGAGGGGCCACTAGGGGACATGAGGGGCCACTAGGGGACATGAGGGGCCACTAGGGGACATGAGGAGCCACTAGGGGACATGAGGGGCCACTAGGGGACATGAGGGGCCACTAGGGGACATGAGGGCCACTAGGGGACATGAGGGGCCACTAGGGGACATGAGGGGCCACTAGGGGACATTAGGGGCCACTAGGGGACATTAGGGGCCATGAGGGGCCACTAGGGGACATGAGGGGCACTAGGGGACATGAGGGGCCACTAGGGACATGAGGGGCCACTAGGGGGACATGAGGGGCCACTAGGGGACATGAGGGGCCACTAGGGGGACATGAGGGGCCACTAGGGGGACATGAGGGGCCACTAGGGGACATGAGGAGCCATGAGGGGCCACTAGGGGACATGAGGGACATGAGGGGCCACTAGGGGGACATGAGGGGACATGGGGACATGAGGAGCCACTAGGGGACATGAGGAGCCATGAGGGGCCACTAGGGGACATGAGGGGCCACTAGGGGACATGAGGGGCCACTAGGGGACATGAGGAGCCACTAGGGGACATGAGGGGCCACTAGGGGACATGAGGAGCCATGAGGGGCCACTAGGGGACATGAGGGGCCACTAGGGGACATTAGGGGCCATGAGGGGCCACTAGGGGACATGAGGAGCCACTAGGGGACATGAGGGGCTACTAGGGGACATGAGGAGCCACTAGGGGACATGAGGCCACTAGGGGACATGAGGGGCCACTAGGGGACATGAGGGGCCACTAGGGGACATGAGGAGCCATGAGGGGCCACTAGGGGACATGAGGAGCCACTAGGGGACATGAGGGGCCACTAGGGGACATGAGGAGCCACTAGGGGACATGAGGGGCCACTAGGGGACATGAGGGGCCACTAGGGGACATGAGGAGCCACTAGGGGACATGAGGGGCCACTAGGGGACATGAGGAGCCACTAGGGGACATGAGGGGACATGAGGGGCCACTAGGGGACATGAGGAGCCACTAGGGGACATGAGGAGCCACTAGGGGACATGAGGAGCCACTAGGGGACATGAGGGGCCACTAGGGGACATGAGGTTCCGCCCCCAGGTTCCGCCCCCAGGTTCCGCCCCCAGGTTCCGCCCCCAGGTTCCGCCCCCAGGTTCCGCCCCCAGGCTCCGCCCCCAGGTTCCGCCCCCAGGCTCCGCCCCCAGCGGACGCTGCGCTCGGCCCACGCCGTCAGACCTGAATGAAGAGGGAGACAGGAGCACTTCCTGTTCTAGTGGGGGGGGCATGTCTCCTCTCTGTGTGTGTGTGTGTGTGTGTGTGTACACAACCACACATTCCCAGCATCCACCTTACTTCTGACCCCAGTGTGAACTGTCTCTCCTCTCTCCGCTTCCTCTCCTCTTCCTCTCTTCTCCTCTCCTCTCCACCTCTCTCTCTCCACCTCTCTCTCTCTCCACCTCTCTCTCTCTCCCTCCTCTCTCTCTCCCCTCTCTCTCCTCTCCTCTCCCCTATCTCCCCTCCTCTCTCCTCCCTCCCCTCTCCCTCTCCTCTCTCTCCTCCCCTCTCCTCTCCATCCTCTCTCTCCTCTCCTCTCCCCTCCTCTCTCTCTCTCCCTCTCTCTTCCTCTCTCTCCTCTCCTCTCTTCCTCTCCTCTCCTCCTCTCCTCCTCCTCTCTCCTCTCTCTCTCTCCTCTCCTCCTCTCCTCTTCCTCCTCTCCTCCTCTCCCTCCTCTCCTCCTCTCCTCTCCCTCTCCTCTCCTCCTCTCCTCTCCTCCCCTCCTCTCCTCTCTCCTCCTCTCTCCTCTCCTCTCTTTTCCTCCTCTCTCCTCCTCTACTCCCTCTCTCTCTCTCTTCCTCTCTCTCTCTCTCTCCCTCCATCTCTCTCCCTCTCTCTCTCCCTCTCTCTCTCCCTCCACATGTGTAGAAGCTGTTTGTTCACTGATGGACGCCTCGTGAACATTCCTCTGAGGTCGGGTCAAGAGAACAGAGTCAAATCAACTGTTGCTGAGGGGGGGGCGTGTCCCTCAGACTGTCATGGCCTCCTGGGCGTGTCCCTCAGACTGTCATGGCCTCCGGGGCGTGTCCCTCAGACTGTCATGGCCTCCGGGGGGGGGGGGGGGGGGGGCGTGTCCCTCAGACTGTCATGGCCTCCTGGCGAGCCAATGGGGTTCCTCCAAAGAGAAGCTGTGGGGTCCTCTCGGGTCCCCGCTGCGTCTCCTCTGGGAGCCGTGAGACCGCCAGGGACCCGGACCTCGCACTGTGTCCCCCCCACACACACACACATACACACACACACACACACACACACACACAGCCTTATCCCAAGGGCGCCAGCCAAAGGAGAGCGAGCCCCTTCATCACGGCCCTGTCCCTCGTCCTCGTTATCAGCCACGATTAATGAGCTCTCCATTAATGAAAAAAGAAAAAACAGGAGGTGCCAACCCCTCCTGGAGGAGAGGAAGAGGAGGTGTGTGTGTGTGTGTGTGTGCTCCCCACCCAGGTGCAATGACATCACCCTCCAAGGTAGATATGATAACTGTCACAGCTCGCTTTGTTCAGGGACAGGGAATGTGTGTGTGTTTAACTGAGTACATGTGAGTGTGTGTGTGTGTGTGTGTTAGTGTGAGTGTTAGTGTGTGTGTTAGTGTGAGTGTTAGTGTGTGTGTTAGTGTGAGTGTACATATGGCCTCACACAAAACTGTTTTTATTGTTCTAGCCTCACCTCTAGGGTCTAATCCGTCTGCCTCTTTTGTCTATGGAGGCTATACGGCATGAGGAAGAGGAGGAGGGGGGAGGGAGGGAGGAAGGAGGGAGGAGGGAGAGAAGGAGGGGAGGAGGGAAGGAGGGAGAGTAGTAGGGAGGAAGAAGGGAGGGGAAAGGAGTGGTTGATGAGACACTGGCAGGAAACAAGGAGGAGGAGGAGGAGGAGGAGGAGGGTGGCAGGTGCAACGGACACCCAGCGCAATCACCAGCGCTCGGCAAAAGCGGCGACAGGAAATCAAGGTTGTCTTGGCAACCGGCTCTCTCTCTCTATATATATATATATATATATATATTAGGGCTGGGCGATTAATCGCATGATGTCCCCGATTAATCACATTTGTATACGCAAAATCCAATAATGAATTCAAAAGTAGTGCCCTAATATATATATATATATATATATATATATATATATATATATATATATATATATACTTCCTGTCTCACGGCGAGCAGTCTCTGTGCACAGTCGTACTCACAGTCGTACTCACAGTCGTACACACAGTCGTACTCAGTCTTCTCACAGTCGTACACAGTCGTACTCACAGTCGTACATCAGCCACGAGGTTCACGAGGCGTCCATCAGTGAAGTTGTAATCAGTCATTCTCACAGTCGTACACACAGTCGTACTCACCGTCGTACTCAAAGTCGTACACACAGTCATACTAACAGCCGTACTGTCGTTCTCACAGTCGTACACACAGTCGTACTCACAGTCGTACTCAGTCGTTCTCACAGTCGTACACACAGTCGTACTCACCGTCATACTCACAGTCGTACTCACCGTCGTACACAGTCTTACACACAGTCTTACTAACAGCCGTACTGTCGTTCTCACAGTCGTACACACAGTCGTACTCACAGTCGTACTCAGTCGTTCTCACAGTCGTACTCACAGTCGTACTCACAGTCGTACTCAGTCGTTCTCACAGTCGTACTCACAGTCGTACTCACAGTCGTACTCACAGTCACTCACCGCATGTCAGTCGTACTCACCGTGTACACACAGTCGTACCACAGTCTCAGTCATTCTCACAGTCGTACTCACAGTCGTCTCACAGTCGTATCACAGTCATTCTCTCACAGTCATTCTCACAGTCGTACGCACAGTCGTACACACAGTTATACTCACAGTCGTACTCACAGTCGTACACACAGTTGTACACACAGTTATACTCACAGTCGTACTCACAGTCGTACACACAGTCATACTCACAGTCGTACTCAGTCGTACTCACCGTCGTACTCACAGTCGTACACACAGTCATACTCACCGTCGTACTCAGTCGTACTCACAGTCATTCTCACAGTCGTACTCACCGTCGTACACAGTCGTACACACAGTCGTACACACAGTCATACTCAGTCATTCTCACAGTCGTACTCACAGTCGTACTCACCATCGTACTCACAGTCATTCTCACAGTCGTACTCACCGTCGTACACACCGTCGTACTCACCGTCGTACACAGTCGTACTCACAGTCATTCTCACAGTCGTACTCACAGTCGTACTCACCATCGTACTCACAGTCATTCTCACAGTCATTCTCACAGTCATTCTCACAGTCGTACTCACCGTCGTTCTAAGCTGCAGTAATGGATTAGCATGTTGCTGTTCGGAGCAGATGTTTGGCTGCTACTCAGCCTCTGGATCTTGGACAGAACACGTCTCTTTGTTTCTTGTCCTCTCGTCTCCTGACAGAAGGTGACCCTCCCCCTCGCCCTCCCCCTCTCCCTGACTCTCTCCTCTTTTATTATTTTCATTGTTTTCATTCAAAACACTTGTTAGAATTAGGAGGCTGTGTTGAGGAGATCCACCGCTCCCTCCCTCCCTCCTCCCTGTCTCCTCCTCCCTCCCTCCTCCCTCCCTCCCTCCCTCCCTCCTCCCTCCTCCCTCCCTCCCTCTGTGTGTTTGCTCAGCCCCTGTAGCGTTGGGGGCGTGTCCTCCTGTGTTCTGGCCAGCGGGCTGACGCCCTTCTCGTCAGGCTTGATGCTGTGAGACGAGAGCTGGTCTCCACGGCAACGACACATGTAACCCAGAGCTCCGTGGACCTGCTGACTCTCTGTGATGTCACTGTGATGTCACTGTTAGCGCCGTGGCACCCTGAGCCAACAGCTAGTGGCCGTGACCATGTCTCCACTCCTTAGCTAAGCTAACTGCTAGTAGCTCCATAGTGTAAAGACATAGCAGGTATCACTCATTATGCTAAGCTAACTGCTAGTAGCTCCATAGTGTAAAGACGTAGCAGTTATCACTCCTTATGCTAAGCTAACTGCTAGTAGCTCCATGGTGTAAAGACATAGCAGGTATCACTCGTTATGCTAAGCTAACTGCTAGTAGCACCATACTGTACAGACATAGCAGGTATCACTCGTTATGCTAAGCTAACTGCTAGTAGCTCCATGGTGTAAAGACATGCTCCTGTAACAACGTTAGCTGCTCATTCCTCTGTTGCTATGTGAAGTCATGAAGCTTAACCCCTCCTGCTAACAGCTATGTTTCTTAGCACCACCGCCCCACTGCATCATGGGAGAATGACGTTCCCACTGAGGTCCCTGCTCCGCCCTGGTGGTCAGAATGGTTCCTTCATGACGACGTATGACAACAACGGTCTCATGTGTGTCGATGTGTCCACTCGGCCGAGGTTAGCATCGTTAGCCTCAGGCAGGAAGCCACGGGCCTGTAGTCGTGT
>CM070096.1:105000-115000 GCA_036178185.1 Liparis tanakae | reverse complement strand
CGAAGGAACTCGTCACACTAACCCTTCACCGTGATTGTTCAATCCTTTTTTCTTTCAACATTTTGCGAAAGAAACAACCAATGAGCACTCAGCAAACCACAAGGCCCGCCCACCTCCCAGGTGAGGCTCATTAGCAGCCTGTCAGCCAGAGAGACAGAGAACACGAGGAGGAGGAGGAGGAGGAGGAGGAGGAGCCTCATGTAGAGATGAGATTGTTCTGGAAGGTTTGATGTAGAACACGTGGGGTTGTGTGTCATATGCCAAAGACTTTAAAAGGTGAATTATATTATATTTTTGTAAAATGTATAAAATGCCCCCAGCCTCCAGAGTGACACATGTGAATGTGAGTCAGTTTACAAAGCCACTGGTCCTGGTTCTGGTCCTGGTTCTGGTTCTGGTTCTGGTTCTGGTGTTCAGTGGTAAAGATGACAGGACCAATGTGTCTCTAATGCACCTTGTTTTACTAATCTGATGTTTCACTGAAGAAACTATTCATCATCAGGATATTAAATCCCTGGCTGGCCCTTTAAGGGGAGGAGCCTCTCTGAGACACAGCTCTGTGTGAAGGTGTCTTTAAAGCGACACTATGTAACTTTTCCCCTGTAGCGCCCCCTTCAGGTATTTAACGTCTGGCTCTCGAGCCACAGCTGATCTCCCAGCTGGTGATGACTACCAGCGTCTCTCAGCTGCAGGAGCCGCTCAGCCTCTCATGTCTCCGTCTCTACGTCTCGTAGCGGAGACAATAAAAAGTCCCCTGAGAGGAGGACTGGACTATGAGACGTGTAAAGCTGCCAGACAGCAAGTTGAGCTACTTCCGCCGGAAGTACCGGGTCGGTCCCAACATCTCACATTCAGCAGTATTCAGCCCCCAGACCCCGATGGAGGAGGAGGAGGAGGAGGAGGAGGCGCAAATCAACATATTAAAAGCCATTGTAGCGGCACCATTTTTTTCAAGCTGTTATTTTAAGGTGGAAAAGTGACATAGTGGGGCTTTAACAACAAATACTATCAAACAAGAGTCTAAAACACACGCTGTCTGAAGGGATTACTGCTTCATCTACAAGATCTAGTCTTTAGAAGAAAAGAAAAAAACGATTAATCGCGATTAATGAATTTCAAAATATGCGATTAATTAGTTCATTTTTTTAATCGATTGACAGCCCTAATATATATACATATTTATATCCAATATAACCCTAACCCTATTGATTAATGACATGTGACGTGAATCAGCAGCAGGTCAAAGGTCGTGTTTTCACGGTGCCCCCCCCCCCCCCCCCCCCCCCCAGAGACACATCACCCAGTCCGGAGGAAACCGTAAATTCAAGTGCACCGAATGTGGAAAAGCATTTAAATACAAACACCACCTGAAGGAGCACCTCCGCATCCACAGTGGTGAGTGAGGTCTGTGTGTCTGTCTGTGTGTCTGTGTGTGTGTGTGTCTGTGTGTGTGTCTGTCTGTGTGTGTCTGTGTGTCTGTGTGTGTGTCTGTGTGTCTGTCTGTGTGTCTGTCTGTGTGTGTGTCTGTCTGTGTGTCTGTGTGTGTCTGTCTGTGTGTCTGTGTGTGTGTCTGTGTGTGTGTCTGTGTGTGTGTCTGTCTGTGTGTCTGTCTGTGTGTCTGTGTGTGTGTCTGTGTGTCTGTCTGTGTGTCTGTGTGTGTGTCTGTGTGTGTGTCTGTGTCTGTCTGTGTGTCTGTCTGTGTGTGTGTCTGTCTGTGTGTCTGTGTCTGTCTGTGTGTGTGTCTGTGTGTGTGTCTGTGTGTCTGTCTGTGTGTCTGTGTGTGTGTCTGTGTGTGTGTCTGTGTCTGTCTGTGTGTCTGTCTGTGTGTCTGTCTGTGTGTGTGTCTGTGTGTGTGTCTGTCTGTGTGTCTGTGTCTGTGTGTCTGTGTCTGTCTGTGTGTCTGTGTCTGTGTGTCTGTGTCTGTCTGTGTGTCTGTGTCTGTCTGTGTGTCTGTGTCTGTGTGTCTGTGTCTGTCTGTGTGTCTGTCTGTGTGTCTGTGTCTGTCTGTGTGTCTGTGTCTGTGTGTCTGTGTCTGTCTGTCTGTGTGTCTGTCTGTGTGTGTGTCTGTCTGTGTGTCTGTGTCTGTCTGTCTGTGTGTCTGTCTGTGTGTCTGTGTGTGTGTCTGTGTCTGTCTGTCTGTCTGTGTGTCTGTGTGTGTGTCTGTGTGTGTGTCTGTCTGTGTGTGTCTGTGTGTCTGTCTGTGTGTCTGTGTGTGTGTCTGTGTGTCTGTCTGTGTGTCTGTCTGTGTGTCTGTGTCTGTCTGTCTGTGTGTCTGTGTCTGTCTGTCTGTGTGTCTGTGTGTCTGTCTGTCTGTGTGTCTGTGTGTCTGTGTGTCTGTCTGTGTGTGTCTGTCTGTGTGTCTGTCTGTGTGTCTGTGTGTCTGTGTGTGTGTCTGTGTGTCTGTGTGTCTGTCTGTGTGTGTGTGTGTGTGTGTGTGTGTGTGTGTGTGTGTGTGTGCTACTGTACTCCTCCTCCTCCTCCTCCTCCTCCCTGTGTGATGTCTGTAGTGTCCCAGTGGTGCCGTTAGCTCATGTTTGAGCCTCATTGAAATGCATTAGTGCTGTTAGCAACCCCCCCCCCCCCCCCCCCCCCAGGAGAGAAACCCTACGAGTGCTCCAGCTGTAAGAAGCGCTTCTCCCACTCCGGCTCCTACAGCTCCCACATCAGCAGCAACAAGTGCAGCGCCGTGATCTCGGCGAGCGGCCGGCGCTCGGGGCCCAGAGCCCCGGGCCCGCCCATGGCCACGCCCAAGGCCACGGCCAAGGCCACGCCCACGGCCACGGCCACAGCCACGCCCACGGCCACGCCCACGGCCACGGCCACAGCCACGCCCACGCCGCTCCGCTCCCAGATCCGGGAGAAGCTGCTGCAGGAGCAGCCGCCCCTCACGCAGATCAAGACGGAGCCGCCGGACTGCGAGTACAAGCCGGCGCC
The DNA here is from genome assembly GCA_036178185.1 of Liparis tanakae. NCBI lineage: Eukaryota > Metazoa > Chordata > Actinopteri > Perciformes > Liparidae > Liparis > Liparis tanakae. The sequence goes on along the minus strand of CM070096.1, from coordinate 112,066 downwards.
TGCCGCGGCGCCCCCGCAGGGCGCGGTGCGGGCCGTGGTGCTGCCCGGCGTGGGCCTGGTGGCGCCCGTCAGCATCGACCTGGCCGACCTGCAGAACGCCCTCCGGGTGGCGGTGGACGGCGACGTCATCCGCCGGGTCCTGGAGAGCGGCGCCAAAGGCCCGCTGACCGCGGGGGGGCGGCTCCTCTCGGCCATCAGCCTGCCCCTAGTGGGCCAGGGCGGTACTGCCAACATCATCATCAACTACAGCCTGGACCCCAGCCGGCCCCCCAAGACGGAGCCCGCGCCCCCGGACCCCCTCAAGCCCCAGAGACTCCCCGAGGACCTGACCCTCGCCCGGCGCCCCCGAGAGGAGGAGACCTGCCTCCTGTGCGACGCCCCCGCCGCGGGGCCGGAGGCGCCGCACGCCCTCCGGCGCCGCAAGGAGGAGCCGGACTGGGCGGCGCCCGCGGGGGGGGGGCCCGGCGCCCGGCCCCAGAACCTGCTGTCGCTGCTCAAGGCCTACTTCGCCCTGAACGCCGAGCCCAGCGGGGACGAGCTGGACAAGATCTCCTCCTCGGTGCGCCTCCCCGCCCGCGTGGTGAGGAGGTGGTTCAGCAAGATGCAGGAGCGCCACGTCTCCCTGGGGGCCCCCACGCCGCCCTCGGAGGAGGAGGAGGAGGAGGAGGAGGAGGAGGCGAGTGGCGTGGGGGCCCCGGTCCCCTGGAAGGACCCGACCGCCCCCCGGGGCGCCGAGGGCCCCCTCGACCTGTCGCTGCCGAAGCTGGCCAGGGAGGAGGCGGAGCTTGTGGCGGCGGCGTACCCCTCCCCCTCCCCCGGCTGCACCGACGTGGAGGAACCCCTCAACTTAACTTGCACAAAGAAGGAGGCGTGGCCGCTGGCGGGCGCCGGCCCCGGGGCCCTGGACATCGTGGCCGCCATGCGCCGCCTCCGGGCGCTCGCCGCCGCCGGGCAGCGCGGCGCCCCGAGCCCCCGGCTGGCCGCCGCCCGCACCGCCCGGCAGCAGGAGGCGCTGCGCCTCAACGGACTGCAGGTCGGTCTCGCCGCTTCATGTGTACAGACAGGGTGGGATCGAGCTTCGGTTCCTTGTTGTTGTTGTTGTTGTGGTTGTTGTTGTTGTTGTTGTGGTTGTTGTTGTTGTTGTTGTGGTTGTGGTGGTTGTGGTTGTTGTTGTTGTTGTTGTTGTTGTTGTTGTTGTTGTGGTTGTGGTTGTTGTGGTTGATGATCATGATCCTGTTCTGACCCGCCCAGGAGGAGCAGCCCGACCCGGGCTCAGGGGGCGGTTCCGCCGTGGAGGAGCAGAACGACTCTGACTCTGGGCCGGCGAGGAGGAGGAGGAGGAGGAGGAGGAGGAGGAGCGAGGGGGGGGGCGTGTTCTCCTGTGACCTCTGTGACAAGACGTTCCACAAGAGCAGCTCGCTGCTGCGCCACAAATACGAGCACACGGGTAACTACTGGGACCAGGACCAGGACCAGAGCTAGAACCAGGACCAGGACCAGAACTGCTCCTCCCCGTGTCTCCTCCTCCTTCCCGTGTCTCCTGCTCCTCCCCGTGTCTCCTCCTCCTCCCCGTGTCTCCTCTTCCCTGTGTCTCCTCCTCCTCCTCCCCGTGTCTCCTCCTCCTCCTCCTCCCCGTGTCTCCTCCTCCTCCCCATGTCTCCTCCTCCTCCTCTCCATGTCTCCTCCTCCTCCTTCCCGTGTCTCCTCCTCCTCCTCCCCGTGTCTCCTCCTCCTCCCCGTGTCTCCTCCTCCTCCTCCTCCTCCCCGTGTCGCCTCCTCCTCCTCTTCCCCGTGTCTCCTCCTCACTGTGTCCTTGTCTCCTCCTCCTCAGGGAGGCGTCCTCACGAGTGCAGCATCTGCAGCAAGGCCTTCAAACACAAGCACCACCTGATGGAGCACCTGCGCCTCCATTCGGGGGAGAAACCCTTCCAGTGCCACAAGTGCGGGAAGCGCTTCTCCCACTCGGGCTCCTACTCGCAGCACATGAACCACCGCTACTCCTACTGCAAGAAGGAGGCGCAGGGCCGGGGAGGAGCGGGGGACGGCCCCGAGGACCGAGAGGCCGAGATGGAGGCGCTGAGCCGGCTGGAGCGCCTCCTGGCGCCCTCCACGGACCTGGAGGAGAGGGGGAGCAGCGAGGAGGAGGAGGAGGAGGCCGCGGTGGACATGGATGACATCCAGGTGGTGCAGATAGGAGACGAAGGAGGGGAGGAGGAGGAGGAGGAGGAGGAGGAGGAGGAGGAGGAGGAGGAGGAACAGGGGAATGAAGAGGAGACGGGAAAAGTATTGGAGGAGGGAGAAGAGGAAGATGAGGAGGAGCGGAATGACGAGGAGACGGAGAGAGGATTGGTGGAGGGAGGAGGAGAGGACAAGATGGAGCAAGCATCGGTGGAGGGAGGAAGGGAGGAGGAGGAGGAGGAGAAAACAGCAATGGTGCCGAAAGACGAGGAGGAAGACAAGGAGGCTAAATCAAGGCAAGAGGAGGTGCTCAGTAGCATTCAGGAAGAGGAGGAAGCCAAGGAGGAGAAAAAAGAGGCGATGGATGAAGAGGAAGGCGTGACAGAAGAGGAGGAAGGAGAGCAGGAGGTCCTCGATCAAGAGGTCCCAGAGGAGGTGGAGGTCCCAGAGGAGGAGGTGGTCACAAAAGAGGAGGTGGAGGAGGTCCCAGAGGAGGAGGAGCAGGACGAGGCCTTAGAGGAGGAGGTCCCAGAGGAGAGAGGAGGAGATACCGACTAAAGGAGGAATCCGACTCCTCCACGAGAGACAATCAGAGCCTCCCCGGAGGAGGAGCAGGAGGAGGTGCTGTGTCAGTTGACCACTGTGCCTGATGAAGAGAAGACGTTTCAACACGAGTTTGAATGTTTCTTCAGTATTATGTTATGCTTTGACCTTTGACCTTTGACCTGTACAGTCCACATATTTCTACCTTTTTATTGCCAATGAACAGAAGAAGTATTTTATTAAGTTGGAAGGAAAAGAAGACGAGTGCACTACAAGAGGACCCACGCTAACAGCTGTTAGCTTAGCATCAGTGTTACCATACCCACCACGCTAACAGCTGTAAGCTTAGCATCAGTGTTACCATATCCAACATGCTAACAGCTGTTAGCTTAGCATCAGTATTACCATATCCACCATGCTAACAGCTGTTAGCTTAGCATCAGTGTTACCAGGTCCACCACGCTAACAGCTGTTAGCTTAGCATCAGTGTTACCAGGTCCACCACGCCAACAGCTGTTAGCTTAGCACTGTGAGCCTTCAGAACAATGGAACGTCCTTCAGACTCATTGTTCAGTGTTCAGTGACTTTGCGGAATAAAACCGAGAGTTACGAAAACGTTTCCGTCTGTTAAATATACGGCTACAGCCAGCAGCTTAGCGTAGCTTAGCTTAGCTGATTCTGGCTAAGCTCAATTTAGCTTTTTTATGAGGACTAGAGGGAAACAAGCTAGCTTGAGCTAAATATAAAGCGAGCACTTTGCTGCACACTCCAGTCCTGCAATGCATGCTGGACTATTTCTGACGACTAGACCTAGCTAGCTAGCTAACGCGGCTCACCGCCCGCTGGCCCTAGCTGCATCTTTACAGACGGTCTCAGCCAATCAGAGCGCTTCCCTCAGAGTTCTGGAGCCACGGCGTCACCGCCCGACTCCGTATGCAACAACCAACCGGATCTACGAGTGACACTGAATACAGCTGTGGACCTGGACCCGGGCCTGGACCCGGGCCTGAACCTGGACCCGGGCCAGATCCACCAACAAGCCGGAGTACTGTGAAGCCCACAGAGACGGGGTCTGCTCGTGGGTCATCGGGTTCCTAGAGGTCCTGCCTTCAGAGCTCCTTCACATGGACTCGGAGAGGGGCTCCGGGTCCATGTGAAGGAGCTCTGAAGGCAGGACTCCGGAGACCCCTCTCCAGGTCATGCAATGACCTCTCGGAGGTCTCCGGGTCACGCAATGACCCCTCGTGACCTCTCGGAGGTCTCCGGGTCACACGGTGACCCCTCGTGACCTCTCGGAGTCACGATTTGTCGGCAGAATCCAGGGGTTTAATGTTTTTACCTGTCAGTATTATTTTGTTCTGGTTCCGTGTCCCGATGTGTTCAGCAGTATTACCCCCCCCCCCCCCGAGGAGATGGGCCGTCTAGTCATAGAGAACTTTTATATTTATGTCTTATATTTTACATTTCTTTAAGGTTATTTATTACTAGTTTGTATTGATACGATAATATATTTTAATAAATAACTACGAGCCTGAAACACGAGACTCCAGAAGACTGAAGTATGTTTTTCGAACAAATAAAAATGAAGTTTTTCCTCGGAAAAAGAAAAGCAGTGTCACCCTGAAGCCTGAACATGACCTTTGACCTCTGTGCATCCATCGTCATGTTTCCTGTCCCTGTAATATGAAGCTACTGAACTAACGTATGTCTACTAGCATGAGCTGTCTATGAACTTTAACCACAACATAATATTCACATTTGTTCTTGTTGGGATTTGTGCCAATTTGTTACTTTGTCAGCGTCAAGACCACGCCCACTTTGATATGCCCCTCCCCCTTTTAACACCCTCATCTTTTTATAGTGATTTCTTTTGTTGTTTTTTTGTTATTTTTTATGACTCCCCATCTCACAATAAAATACATCAAATACAAGCTGCTGGTCCTCATGTTGTTTTCACCCGTTACCAAGGCAACACATTCAATTCACGTTGTTTCATAGAGCATCACAAACACCAATTTTCCTCAGAGACACAGGGCACAGACTTTTGACCTCTGACCTCATCGGATCAGGAACAACTCCCAAGAAACAGAAACAACAGGAGAGTAACAGAGATGATCAATAGAGGTCATGTGACCAGATGAACAATAGATGTGACCAGATGAACAATAGATGTCATGTGACCAGATGATCAATAGATGACATGTGACCAGATGAACAATATATGTGACCAGATGAACAATATATGTGACCAGATGAACAATAGATGTCATGTGACCAGATGAACAATAGATGTCATGTGACCAGGTGAACAATAGATGTCATGTGACCAGATGAACAATAGATGTCATGTGACCAGATGAACAATAGATGTCGTGACCAGATGAACAATAGATGTGACCAGATGAACAATAGATGTCATGTGACCAGGTGAACAATAGATGGCATGTGACCAGATGAACAATAGATGACATGTGACCAGGTGAACAATAGATGTCATGTGACCAGATGATCAATAGATGACATGTGACCAGATGAACAATATATGTGACCAGATGAACAATAGATGTCATGTGACCAGGTGAACAATAGATGTCATGTGACCAGATGAACAATAGATGTCATGTGACCAGATGAACAATAGATGTCATGTGACCAGATGAACAATAGATGTCATGTGACCAGATGAACAATAGATGTCATGTGACCAGATGAACAATAGATGTCATGTGACCAGATGAACAATAGATGACATGTGACCAGATGAACAATAGATGTGACCAGATGAACAATAGATGTCATGTGACCAGGTGAACAATAGATGTCATGTGACCAGATGAACAATAGATGTCATGTGACCAGATGAACAATAGATGTCATGTGACCAGATGAACAATAGATGTCATGTGACCAGATGAACAATAGATGTGACCAGGTGAACAATAGATGTCATGTGACCAGATTATTCTTATTCCAAAATGGCGCCGTGCCAACGGCTGCCTGACGGAGTAGCTCCTCGTTTGTTTTTTAGTTTATCGTCTTTCTTACACTTTTCCTCTATCTTTCTTTTCATTTTATTATTTGCTGGTCTAGATTACGGTCGGACGATTGACCGTAATACTTTTTTCCGCAACTTTCCCCGGGACTTTTGTTTATTTTGTTGTTTGTGTCGGAGCGCTGGAACGAACAATGACTGGGTCCGTTGTTTACTCGCGCTCAGCTGATGGCGCTGCGCAGGCCGCGGCTTCTACCTGGAGACAGACGTGTGATCCCCGTGGAGCTACGGAGGAGGGCTCCCTGGAGAGGGCCAACCAGCTCAACTGTTTCTTCAACAGGTTCAGCTCACAGCCCTCCCCCGTCTCCTCCACACTTCACACCCCAAAACACCCAAATGAACAATAGATGTCATGTGACCAGATGAACAATAGAGGGCATGTGACCAGATGAACAATAGAGGGCATGTGACCAGATGAACAATAGATGTCATGTGACCAGGTGAACAATAGATGTCATGTGACCAGATGAACAATAAGGAGAGATGATACACTGAGCTCCTCTCTCCTCTCCTAAGTGTCCATAAGGAGAGAGGAGAGGAGCTCAGTGTATCCTAAACGTCCATAAGGAGAGAGGAGAGAAGAGGAGAGAGGAGAGAGGAGCTCAGTGTATCCTAAACGTCCATAAGGAGAGAGGAGAGGAGCTCAGTGTATCCTAAACGTCCATAAGGAGAGAGGAGAGAGGAGAGAGGAGCTCAGTGTATCCTAAACGTCCATAAGGAGAGAGGAGAGGAGCTCAGTGTATCCTAGCGTCCCCCCTCCTCTCAGCCTCTAGCAGCGTCTCTAGGTCTGGTTCAGGTGGACCTGGTTCAGGTGGACCTGGTTCAGGTGTAACTATCAGACCATCAGGAGGAATATCTTCAGTCTCCATGAGGGGGCGGAGCCTCCTCTGATAGTCTAAATGTTGTAGATGAATCAAAGCCGTCCTTGAGATGTTCTCCAGGTGGACTTAAAGGTCAAGTCCTGATCCAGGAGAACAGAGGTCCTCTACAGGGTGTTGGTGCCAGGGTGATGTGGTCTACAGAGACCACTGCACATGACCTCTGACCTCTGACCTCTGAGCTTCAGTTCATCAGTTTATCATCAGGAGGGTTTGGCTCGTCATGTTGTAGGTCTGGAGGGCCAGAGAGCTGCTGGTCTCCTCTGATTGGCCCAGAGAGCTGCTGGTCTCCTCTGATTGGTCCAGAGAGCTGCTGAAGCTAGCCCAAGGTCGGCCTATTGATCCGGATTAGGTCCCCCCCCCCCCCCCCAGCATTCATTAGTAATGGAGTGGCTGTAAATCCATACAGTCTGTT
>CM070096.1:65000-100000 GCA_036178185.1 Liparis tanakae | reverse complement strand
AGTAATGACGCGTCTAAAGAACCCTTAAAGTCATTGTGCAATAAATATACATCACACAACAACAACAACAACAAGGTGCTGTTAGAGCGCTCCGTCTCTTTGGGTTCTCTCTGGATGGAGAATCGGTCCTGCCTGTCGGTTAGGACTGGAACGAGGAACACGTCAACGGACCCGGAACAGGGTCTGGGGTCTGGGGGGGTCTGGGGGGACCAGGACCTCCTACCTGTGTTCTCCACGTGGTCGATGCACATCGTGACAAACTTGGGGACCGAAGTGGCCTCACGCTGGCAGAGACCGGCCAGACTACAGCCAAACACCTGGTCTGTGGACAGAGGTCACCAGAGGTCATCACAGGTCACCAGAGGTCACCAGAGGTCATCACAGGTCACCAGAGGTCATCACAGGTCACCAGAGGTCATCACAGAGGTCACGGGTCCAGAGCGGTCCACATACCTTTGATGTAGCCCTTGTCCCGCACCGCCTGGTAGGTGGGTCGGCGCGTCAGGAACTTCTTGAGCTTCAGCCGGGTCTTCTTCTGGTCCGATGAGTCCATGCTCACGGAGGTCTTCATCACTGAGGAAGACGAGCGGTGTGAGTTTCCTCGAGTCCCACCAGCGGCTCTCTGGCGCCCCCCGGTGGCCTCACCTCGGGTCTTCTTGGAGTCCCGCTGCTCTTTCTCCTTGTCCTGCTTCTCAGCTCCCGGAGACTCCGGCATGTCCTCCTCGATGGCCTCGTCCGACTCCCAGGCCTGACAAGGAGCAGCGTTAGGGCTCGGTCACGCCAGACGCGTCGCCCGCAAAGACATTGATTCCTATGGTACGGCGCGACTTTCAGACAAACCTTTTAAACGCCACGCCGCGCGAGGTGCGGATGTGCGCCGCTCATTAATGTCTCACTCGGACAAGGCCGCCAATCGGATCAAGCAGGAGGCTTTTCTTCCCATTTTCTTTGCGGTTTTGCCCGGCGTATTTATGCCTATAGGCGTTTTTGGTGCGGCTGCGTTCTTTAGAGGCGCGTCTGGTGTGATCGAGCCCTTAGGGAGGTACGCAGAACCCGCAGAACCCGCAGAACCCGCAGAACCAGCTCGGGAGCAAAGCGACGTACCGATGTATAATAATGTAAACTTACTTTCATACGGAGGACTACTTTCACACGAGAGGACTACTTTCACGAGAGGACTACTTTCACACGGAGGACTACTTTCACACGGAGGACTACTTTCACACGGAGGACTACTTTCACACGGAGGGGACTACTTTCACACGGAGGACTACTTTCACACGGAGGACTACTTTCACACGGAGGACTACTTTCACACGGAGGACTACTTTCACACGGAGGACTACTTTCACACGAGAGGACTACTTTCACACGGAGGACTACTTTCACACGGAGGACTACTTTCACACGGAGGACTACTTTCACACGGAGGGGACTACTTTCACACGAGAGGACTATTTTCTCTCGGCTACTGAAATGCGATGCATAACTTTGGTTGGCAACAACTATTTTGTGCTGAAAGGCAGCTTACTATTTACTCACTATTTATAATGTCGCTGGTGACCGTATTATAAAAGCAATAAGGGACGAGAGGCAGTACTGTAACGTCAATAAAGTACTATTCAAGGGTTGAACACCCTGAACACGTACTTTATTGACGTCAAAGTACTGCCTCAAGTCTCTTATTGCTTAAATAACACTGTTATAAACAATGTGTTATAACACTGTTATAAACTCAGTGCTCCCGTGGGCTCTGCTGGTGTTTCTCCACCCCGTGACCCCCTGTGACCCCGTGACCCCCTGTGACCCCTAACCCATCCTGAGTGACTTCCTGCCTCACATGAGCGCTGGCGGCCTCGGTGAGGGCCCGGTGCCAGTCGGTGATGACGCTGTCCACCTCGGACTGGACCAGCAGCTCCGTCCCCTGGCGCGTCTTCAGCTGAGGAGACCGTCTGTTACTCTGGTGGACTTCAGCGGGGTGAGTCGGGTGAGGCGGATGAGTCTAAGTGAGTCGGGTGAGGCGGGTGAGGCGGTGAGGCGTACCTCGATGACGTGCTTCTTGCTGGACTTGTCCTTGGAGGCCCAGTCCACCGCCCCCCCCCGCAGGTCCACGGTGAACTCCGGCTTCGACTGGCTGCCCCCGAACTTCTAGAACAACCGGACAGTGAGAGGCGGGTGTGTGTGTGTGTATATGTGTGTGTGTGTGTGTGTATATGTGTGTGTGTATATATGTGTGTGTGTGTATAAGTGTGTGTGTGTGTTTTAAGTCACTCTGAAACACATCTCTGTTAGTTGTCATTTCTTTCCCTTTGTGCTCCTAATGAAATACATCCTCCCGTCTCAGAGCCCCGCCCCCCCGCCCCCCGCCGTCTCATAGGAGAATGCGGGGGGCGGGGCTTAGCCAAGCGCTTCCAGCCGCTAAGGAGCAGCTCGGGGAAGGAGCCGCTGTGTAAGTACGACTTCAGGAGGAGAGAGGAGGAGAGAGGACACAGAGCGGTGGACAATGGGGAAGAGAGAGAATAACGGAGGCGAAGCTCACGTACCCAGCTGCTGCCCCCCCCCTGGCCCCGGGCGACCAGGAGGGAGGAGCCCTGCAGCACGGTCCAGGACGACGCCCACTTCTTCCTGAGGACCCAGACACGTCAACACCTGCGTTCACCTGGGGGACGCACACACAACCTCGCCCACCTCACGCGCCTCCCCTCCTCCGTCGTCCTCGTCACGTTCAGGACGCCACACTTCTCTGAGGGCTGAGGAGGAGGAGAGAGGGGGAGGAGGAGAGAGGAGGAGGGAGGGAGGGGAAGAGGAGGAGGGAGGGGGGGGAGGGAGAGAGAGGAGGAGAGCGATAGGAGGTAGAGCAGAGAGAGGAGAAGAGGGAGAGAGGAGAGAGAGGAGGAGAGAGGAGAGAGGGGAGAGAGGGGAGCATCATGATGTCATGATCAACTGTCACCAGCAGAGGGCGCCCTGACACCCTGCATGTGATGGAGTCAGACTACAGCTGTGTGTGAGAGACCATGACCCTGGTTCCCTCATGAAGACCATGATCCTGGTTCCCTCAGGAAGACCATGACCCTGGTTCCCTCATGAAGACCATGACCCTGGTTCCCTCATGAAGACCATGACCCTGGTTCCCTCATGAAGACCATGATCCTGGTTCCCTCAGGAAGACCATGACCCTGGTTCCCTCATGAAGACCATGACCCTGGTTCCCTCATGAAGACCATGACCCTGGTTCCCTCAGGAAGACCATGACCCTGGTTCCCTCATGAAGACCATGATCCTGGTTCCCTCAGGAAGACCATGACCCTGGTTCCCTCATGAAGACCATGACCCTGGTTCCCTCATGAAGACCATGACCCTGGTTCCCTCATGAAGACCATGACCCTGGTTCCCTCATGAAGACCATGATCCTGGTTCCCTCAGGAAGACCATGACCCTGGTTCCCTCATGAAGACCATGACCCTGGTTCCCTCATGAAGACCATGACCCTGGTTCCCTCAGGAAGACCATGACCCTGGTTCCCTCATGAAGACCATGACCCTGGTTCCCTCAGGAAGACCATGACCCTGGTTCCCTCAGGAAGACCATGACCCTGGTTCCCTCATGAAGATCATGACCCTGGTTCCCTCATGAAGACCATGACCCTGGTTCCCTCAGGAAGACCATGACCCTGGTTCCCTCAGGAAGACCATGACCCTGGTTCCCTCAGGAAGACCATGACCCTGGTTCCCTCAGGAAGACCATGACCCTGGTTCCCTCATGAAGACCATGACCCTGGTTCCCTCAGGAAGACCATGACCCTGGTTCCCTCATGAAGACCATGACCCTGGTTCCCTCAGGAAGACCATGACCCTGGTTCCCTCAGGAAGACCATGACCCTGGTTCCCTCAGGAATACCATGACCCTGGTTCCCTCATGAAGACCATGACCCTGGTTCCCTCATGAAGACCATGACCCTGGTTCCCTCAGGAAGACCATGACCCTGGTTCCCTCATGAAGACCATGACCCTGGTTCCCTCATGAAGACCATGACCCTGGTTCCCTCATGAAGACCATGACCCTGGTTCCCTCAGGAAGACCATGACCCTGGTTCCCTCAGGAAGACCATGACCCTGGTTCCCTCAGGAAGACCATGACCCTGGTTCCCTCATGAAGACCATGACCCTGGTTCCCTCAGGAAGACCATGACCCTGGTTCCCTCAGGAAGACCATGACCCTGGTTCCCTCAGGAAGACCATGACCCTGGTTCCCTCATGAAGACCATGACCCTGGTTCCCTCATGAAGACCATGACCCTGGTTCCCTCAGGAAGACCATGACCCTGGTTCCCTCAGGAAGACCATGACCTTGGTTCCCTCAGGAAGACCATGACCCTGGTTCCCTCATGAAGACCATGACCCTGGTTCCCTCATGAAGACCATGACCCTGGTTCCCTCCGGAAGACCATGACCCTGGTTCCCTCAGGAAGACCATGATCCTGGTTCCCTCAGGAAGACCATGACCCTGGTTCCCTCAGGAAGACCCGCCTCACCTTGTCGTTGAGGTCCAACACGTAGGTGCTGTGTCTCCACTTGGTGAGGACGATGGGGTTCTTCCTCTCCAGACCGCGACTCTGGGGCCCCTCGTCGGACTGAGGGGACGCGTCGTACTGGAGACAGAGACCAGCTGTGAGACACCAGAGCCCACCTCCTCTCAGGAGACAGACACCAGAGGACAGAGGACAGACACCAGAGGACAGAGACCAGAGGACAGAGACCAGAGGACAGAGGACAGAGACCAGAGGACAGAGACCAGAGGACAGACACCAGGGGACAGAGACCAGAGGACAAATACCAGAGGACAGACACCAGAGGACAGACACCAGGGGACAGAGACCAGAGGACAGACACCAGGGGACAGAGACCAGAGGACAAATACCAGAGGACAGACACCAGAGGACAGACACCAGGGGACAGAGACCAGAGGACAGACACCAGAGACCAGAGGACAAAGACCAGAGGACAGACACCAGGGGACAGAGACCAGAGGACAGACACCAGGGGACAGAGACCAGAGACCAGAGGACATACACCAGAGGACAGAGACCAGAGGACAGAGACCAGAGGACAGAGACCAGGGGACAGAGACCAGAGGACAGACACCAGGGGACAGAGACCAGAGGACAAATACCAGAGGACAGACACCAGAGGACAGACACCAGGGGACAGACACCAGGGGACAGAGACCAGGGGACAGAGACCAGGGGACAGAGACCAGAGACCAGAGGACATACACCAGAGGACAGAGACCAGAGGACAGAGACCAGAGGACAGACACCAGAGACCAGAGGACAGACACCAGGGGACAGAGACCAGAGGACAAAGACCAGAGGACAGAGACCAGAGGACAGAGACCAGAGGACAGACACCAGAGGACAGACACCAGGGGACAGAGACCAGACACCAGAGGACAGAGACCAGAGGACAGAGACCAGAGGACAGACACCAGAGGACAGACACCAGAGACCAGAGGACAAAGGCACTGCTGTCCAATCCCGGACCGCTCTATGCAGACCAGCAGGTTCACTGTAGACCTTCATCCTCTCAGCGCCAGTGGGAGGAGTCAGAGGGTCATGGGGGACGTCCCTCTTCAGAGGAAGATGTTCACACCACATCATGGGAACTGAAGGCTAGAGGGCCCCGCCTGTAATGCCTGGGCTCCCCACTAGAGGGATTAGAGGCTGTGATGGTGAACAGGACTTTGTGTTCTTACCTTCGGCAGCTCCCACTCGGACCTGGACCCGTCAGCGCTGTAGTAGTAGGGCCGGCCCTGCTCGTCCACGTGCTTGATCCACTGCCAACACACACAGGTCAGCATCAGGACCATCAGGACCATCAGGTCCGCTTCCGGGGGATGGGCGTACCTTCTCCTGCGTGTGCTCGGAGACGTAGAGCATGTGTCCGTGCGGGTCCAGTTCCTCGGCCCAGCCTCTAGGGGGCGACCCGTACTGGCTGTCCGACTGGCTGCTGCAGTTCTCCTGAGGAGAGCAGGTCATCAACAGGCTGGATCTCTCTCTCTCTCCCTCCCTCTCCCTCTCCCTCTCCCCTCCTCCCTCCCTCCCTCCCTCCCTCCCTCCCTCCCTCCCTCCCTCCCTCCCTCACCTCGCTCTCTGCCGTCTGGCTGCCTCCTCGGCTGCTGCCGCTGCCTCCGGCGTCCCGGCTGCGCGGCGGCTTCCAGGTGCGCTCCCCGCTGGCTCGGTTGTAGTAGAAGTGCCTCCCGCCGAGGTCCTTGTGGGTCTCCCAGTCGCCCAGGACGTGGAGCGGGGAGCGGGAGGGCACGGGCGGCAGGCCGGAGCCCCTCAGCTTCAGCTCCTGGAGGTTGGCGTAGACCGGAGAGTCGGACCGGCCCCGAGCCGGGGGGGATGTCGTCTGGCGGAGGAAGGGGGATGAGTCAGATCCTCAGGTTTTTAAGAAAGATCTAAACTGTACTCGTTCCCTCGAGCTTCTCCAGATTGTCTGCTCTTGATTCAAAGGCATTGAAGGAATTTAGAAACCAAAAACCAAACTCCTCTCTCAGAGTTCCGAGTCTCCACAGTGCAGCACCGGGAGCAGCCGCTCACGTCGCACGGCGCGCACAGATACAACCATCAGGTCCTCGATGGCAGTCACATAACCATTCATCCCTGATGGACACCTGGGACACAATGTGACATAAAAGGCTACCGCTATTAGCATGGGAGTGCTAACGTGCGTAACACTTCTCAAAACAGAAGTTACAAAGGAAAGAGAAAGAGGGAGATAGAGAAGCAGAATGGTGAAAGCAGCGTCCGCGAGCAGACGGCGCAACCAGGGAGCAGACGCTGTCCGCTCACTGGTGACGGAGCGTTTGGTGCTGCAGAGACTCGCAGCTCCTCCGATGGGAGCAGCTCCTCCACGGGGTGTTCACCGCGAGCTGCTGGGGAACCGTAAGCCGCTCAGAGTCTGAATCGGGTGGAGCGTAGACGTCGCCACACGGCCTGGAGATGTCAAGCCGACCTGCTGCTACAAACGACATCGTAGGCAACTGGGCACAATCAAGAAAGGAAGTTGGAGTTTCTACGAGATGCAAAGGACCGACGTCACCGTGTTGCTGTGAGGAGAATTTTACAGAAACGAGCATTAGAGAGCAGATTAACCACCTCAGACAGGTCTCTGACGCTACCAGATCCAAATACGGTGCCTCTACGTCACTCTTCCACACAGACCAAATATGGTCTCTTTGGTTGCAAAAAACACCAGAATAAGACCACCGGAATGCCCGAACGTGAGGCTCCACAGCCCAATGAGGTTTCTTTAATGGCCAAATCTCTCTCATTACTCTGAGGGGTCTCCGCCAATCAAAGACCATTAAGAGTCACACTTTGGGACGAGGACAACTTAATGAACGTCTCTGCAGACCGATGTCAGCACATCCATAGTCAGTACGACGGGTGGGATCTGTGGCGCTGGCTACAAACAGAACTATATGTGAAGAAGTGTTCCTGCTGATTATTCCTCTGGTTTCTTGGAGGCTGACCAGCATGCGGCCGACCGCTGACACTAAGCTCAGGTCCATGACTAATCCGGCCCTCCTGCCTGCAGCTGATTGGTTCAAGCCAATTACGCCGCCTCGCTGGGCCGGCTGCCGCCTGGCTGGCCGAGTGCCGAGGGCCAGGCGTTGGCTTCAAGGTGCATCAGGACAGGTGACCAGAGATCAGGAGAAAACTCTTTGGCAATCTTTTCAGAAAGCTTCATGGTCAGCGTTAAGGACCCGTCAAGACCAACGCAGAAGGCGAACTCGATACATGAAAGAGCGCGGTGTATGAAATATATATATTTATAATACGGGTAGATGACATCAAGCATTCTGATTGGTTGAGAGTGAGTCACGGGGTGTGGTTTAATGAGCCATAATGTACGGCCTGTTTACATTGACCTTAAAGGGGAGCGTTCCATATCAATGCGCACTAAAAACAAGGTTAGCTTTTGCGCGACCGTTAGCTGTCATTTCAAATCACTGCCTGCGCAAACTCGCTCTAATGCGGGTTTGGAAAGAAGATAATTCATGTCAGTGAGTGGACGTATATCCGAAAGCTCCCTTCAAAGCTACTGGGCACTAGCCTGGATACCAGACCGAACTTAGCCCCGCCCTAAGAAAATATGGTTGGGAAGTTGGGTCTGGCATCGCTCCATTGGGGAGAAATTATTCTCCAGTCAAAAATTGACCGGACCAATCAAATTGTGAAGGCGGGCTTTATACGATGACGGACAGATGATCCACAGTAACGTAACCAACACGTTATAAAGAGGCGCTTGCTTCTTCCAGCGTGCAGTTGAGTTCAACAACTATGCGTCGCTTAAAACACTTCACATACTACGTGGCTCTGATTGGTTGTAGCTCTATCCAATTGATGAAGAGGCGTTTTCTTTCCTGGTTGGGTTGAGACACGCCCCTTAATACATAGACACGCCCCTTAATCACAGCCCAACGGAGGATCAGACTCACATTCTGACTAGAATTATGAGGATGACATCGTCAGGCTAACTGGGCACCACATCTCATTATAGACGGCGTTGGAGTGATATCCATAATATCCTCCTGGAGACCGCTCTTCAACACGGAGCCACCGCAAAGAGAGAAGAGGAGGAGACGTCATCAGAGACGAAGAGGAGGAGACGTCAGAGACGAAGAGGACACGAGAAACGTTTTCCACGGATGATCAATGGAGATATCCAGATCAACATCAGTAACCTTAACAACAGCCGAGTTCGTCTGTCGAGTCCCAAGTCCTCGTCACTATAGTTTTGTAAACAGCATGTAGAGCTAACATAGACCCAGTGGCTACCAAACGTTTATGATCCATTTAGAATGTCTAGGCCTAATATATATTAAAATATTATTTTATTGAAAGTGTCCCGTTGTTATTTTAAAGGCAACTTTTATAAAATGAGCAATTTGAATTAATGAGATGTTGCAAGAACTAGCTAACTATCTCCCCTCCTTTAGCTAGGCTAACGTGATGTTTGCTGTTTGTCCGTTGCTTAGCAACACGTAGGGGACTATTTTCTCTCGGCTACTGAAATGCGATGCATAACTTTGGTTGGCAACAACTATTTTGTGCTGAAAGGCAGCTTACTATTTACTCACTATTTATAATGTCGCTGGTGACCGTATTATAAAAGCAATAAGGGACGAGAGGCAGTACTGTAACGTCAATAAAGTACTATTCAAGGGTTGAACACCCTGAACGCGTACTTTATTGACGATACAGTACTGCCTCTCGTCCCTTATTGCTTAAATATATATTTCATACACGGTGCTCTTTCATCACACTGAGCTGGGGGTCCAGAGCCATCGGCCCAGTCCGATCACCAGGTGTGCAGAACGACCCGTCAGAGAACCACACCAGACTCCTGAAGACCACATTGGTCCAACCCCTCAGAGAAATCCACCTGGTGATAACACCAGTCTGTGCAGCCGTTGGCTAGCGCAGCGAGGCTAGCGCAGCGAGGCTAGCGCAGCGAGGCTAGCGCAGCGAGGCTGCAGCCCTTCACGTGCCTGACACCTGGTGTAACGCCACAGAGCGCTCGGTACTTCCTGGTGGACGGGCTTCAGAAGGCCTCCACGCTCTGCAGCCACCGCAGACGGAACCGGACACTTTAAAGCGTGATTGAAGTCCATGTTGCTCGTCAAGCTGGCATCAGTTTTAATGCTGAACAATGGAACAGATCGACACGGCCCTAGACGACAGCCGAGACCACCGCGTCTCCTCAGCTCCGGGGCCAGCCGACAGATTACCGACGGCTCCGTGACGGAGACCACACGGGACGTCAGGCTGGAGGCCGTCAGCAGCTGGTTGATTCACGCCGGACCAACAGCTTGCTCCCCTCTGCGGTTAAAAGGGTCAAAGGTCACGCTCTGTTCAGGGTCACATGGTAAAGTCTACATTGACCACGTTCCACATGTCCGTCAGAAGCAGAGCAGCAAACTGCAGGAGAACATCCCGGTACGTTGTGATGTATGGGCACATCAGGACAAAGGAGAACCGAGGCTGGCCGTACTGCAAGCACAAAGAGGGGGGGGGGGTCACGGCGCCTCGGCCTGGAACACTGACACAAAGGTCCTAGAGAGAAGAGACCACAGCAGGTCTACTGGACAGCTGGTCCTCTGCCCTCACTGGAGCACGTGTGTGCGTGTGCGTGTGCGTGTGCGTGTGCGTGTGTGCGTGAGTGTGTGTGTGTTGCCTGTGTGCACCACAGCCTCCCAGAGACGCCAGAGACGTGAAAATGTCCCGAGAGAAGCTGCCATGACTCAAAGTCATGACTCCATGTTCTGAGCCAAACCAAGAAGACTCTGAATGAGAGTCCTCCAACACAGCCGGACACTCACCCTGTGGGGCGGGCTCTTCCCGTACGGAAACATGCTCCAGGAAGAAGAGCGCAATCCAGTAAGGCTTGACGGGGGCCTGACGGAGGCCTGACGGAGGTCTGACGGGGGCCTGACGTTGGCCTGACGGAGGCCTGA
This sequence comes from Liparis tanakae, assembly GCA_036178185.1. Lineage (NCBI taxonomy): Eukaryota > Metazoa > Chordata > Actinopteri > Perciformes > Liparidae > Liparis > Liparis tanakae. The sequence goes on along the minus strand of CM070096.1, from coordinate 89,480 downwards.
CGGAGGCCTGACGGAGGCCTGACGGAGGTCTGACGGAGGCCTGACGGAGGTCTGACGGGGGCCTGACGTTGGCCTGACGGAGGCCTGACGGAGGCCTGACAGAGGTCTGACGGGGGCCTGACGTTGGCCTGACGGAGGCCTGACGGAGGCCTGACAGAGGTCTGACGGGGGCCTGACGGAGGCCTGACGGGGGCCTGACGGAGGCTTGACGGAGGTCTGACGGGGGCCTGACGGAGGCCCGAGCCAGAGCTACGTGGATGAACAGCTTCAGCAGCCTCCCTGCATCCAGACTGGATCACAGAGCAGCAGAGGCCTGGGCAGATTAAAGGGTCTTAAGATCTATTTAGGGCCTCGCCGCTCACTTCTTAAAGGGGAACACTCATTAGCCGAGTGAGCTGAGCCACTGAGAGAGGAGAACCCCCCCCGTGTTTCTGTCCTTTGTCGAGCGTCGGAGGAAAATATGAGATTACATGTTGTGGCAAGTCAGCAGTGTACACTAAGACACGCCCCCTTCACCGCTTCCTCCAGGCCGCCACAAGAAGGTCAGCGGGGAAGATGAGCCGCACGTCTTCCACCTCAGACCGGTCGCATTCCAGGGTTTTTCCTGCATGGAGAACATGTGGGCGCGCGCCTAAGCCTTTTTGCCGAGCGCCTATGAAAAATCTTCCAGGAACATGGATGTTGGACGTTGTCTGATAATCTCTAGGTCCTCCATTCTAACACCAAGTCAGGGATCGGCCCTCTAGTGATAGTCATATTGTGTATAATATGGTCTTCATTTTTTGGCGTGAACAAGTCTTCAAGTCTTGTGCTCTGCTGAGCCACGAGTCTGTCCCCGAGTCTGTCCCCGAGTCTGTCCCCGAGTCTGTTCCTGAGTCTCCAGGGAGCGCTTGATTCCTCCACGGTGAGGCGGCTCATGTTGGCGCTGCACCACATTAAAACATTAAAGAGCCGAGAGTTGTTTTCAGCGTGAGAAATACGACGTGTGGCGGGAGTTAAGACCGACATGCGTGAGTCTCACGCTCAATGCGACACTTGAGAGCCCTGATTATATTATGAGGCCGTCAGTCTGTATCTGACCGGATGATACACAGTTCATCAGGATGAGCAGCTGAACTTCAACTTAAACATTTCACTTCCGGCATCTTTTTTTATTTTTATTTCTAAAGCCGAAAAAGTCCGCCACTTGCCGCCCCTCTGTGAGGCTGCGCTGACAGCTCGGCACGGAGCCGCGTGGCTCTGATCGCTCTTTTAATGAATGACTGATACTACACATATGCTAAATCACATCTCTCTTAATACGGGTCCTTAGTTAGCATCGCTACGCCGTGCAGCGTGACAGCAGCAGATGTAGCGGCTAACATTCAAGCTAACCCTAACCACCAAACGCTGAAGACGTCTAGACGCTGATTGGCCGAGACGCGACACGCCCATCAAAGATGTTTTATTGCGAAGAGCAACACTCCACATGTTCTCCGTGTCCCACTCCAATCTCATAAACGCCGGCCGGCCAATTGCCCCCCCCCCCCCCCCCCACCCCAAAACAAAAACTCTTCGGATCTACACGATTCACGTAAGTCACCTATTTTGGTTTCAAAACGGCGGATTTCGCCGAAAGGTGAGGGATTCTCATGCCTGATACTGGCCTGTGGTGAAGTGGGCGGGGCACCATGGTGAAGTGGGCGGGGCACCTTTAAAGGCCACATTTGAATGTCCAGCCCATCTCCCATTGCCTACGTAGCACCATGACTCAGGCAGTGTGAGCCTGTGTGGGGACAGAAAGGTGCTTTGTGTCCCGTCCTCTGGGTCACGGGTCGCTCGTCCCACTACCCCCCCAGAGAGGAGCTCCAGCGTCACTGTGAAGCCCTTGTTGTTGTCCCTGTCCGGGAGAGGCTGTGTGTGTCTGTGCCGTCACACCAGCGGGACACTGGGTCTGCATGTGGACCCGAGAACAGGCCCAGGTTCTGGTTCTGGACCATGGAGGTCCCGCTACATCTAACACGAACACAGCTGCGACGCCCGATGCTACGAGCACTTCCTCTCAGACTTCTGGTATCACCAGGCCTCCATTAACAAATACATTGGGCTGCTCCAAAGTACTTCACAGAACCCCTTCCCCAGGCTCTAAGGGGTCCCGTTGGGCCTCTGCGTAACCCATGAGGGTCTTGGTTGGGTAATGGGTAGTCACAGAGCCGGGCACGTCTCGCCACATTAGGAAGACCGGTGTCGTTGTTTTGCCGAGCCGGCATCGGCCCTAAAGGACTCCGTCTGCGGCCCGTTGGCGGGATGTGTGCCGGGCCGGGACCGGAGGACTCGTAACCTCGAGCCACCGGGCGGTCTTCTCCTGCCGAGTGGTGCCGATGGGGATCTGGAGCAAACCGGGTCAGTGGGTTTGCTCCAGAGACAGAGGGAGGTTGGATCAGGGCCCAAATGGGCTCAGAACTGGTGGCGGTCCAGACAGCTGCTGAATGAGCCCAGGGTGTAAAGCCTGAAACAGGAACTAATCGAGCCACGCAGAGAACTTAAGAGTTAAAGTTACCTTAATGTTCAGCTGCAAAGGAACATTTCACCCGTAAGACTCTTGTTGTTTTGTTTCTTGCTCCATGGAGAGTGACATGGAGGAGTCCTTCAGGAACTCAAATAGACATCCACTGACAGCCTGATGGAGTCGAGTCTCCAAGTCACCATTCAAAGGCCGAGCAGGGAGCCTGAAGGCCACGGGGGGGTGTTCTTCTGCTTTTCATGAGAACATTGGGTCCTATTGGGGGTACTTATATAATATACAGAACCTAAAACTCACAAGATGTGTCAGGCTTGGTGAAACGTACGATATAGACGCAACATTTGGGTTTAAAAGAAAGTGCTCTCTAGCGCCCCCTCAGTCAGAACCGTGACACACACAGCTGTGGTCATGAAGCCAAACTCTTCTTCTCCTGGTTTCGTGTCTATTTTGAATCAGTACTCCAGGAAGAAGGAGAGCCGAACAGCGATCTAGTCAGATAACGTGTAAACGAGCCGCGATGCCTCCGCCGAGCGGGGCGGCGGGTCAGAGGAGCTGGACTAGCGGGTGTCTGTTGGACCCCTAGCATAGCATCAGGGTGGAGTTGGTCTCCGTCAGCTCCACCCATGGCAAACAATCACCGCCGTTCCCAAGCAGAGGCGAGAGCCGGCAGGAGGAGCGCCGCCCGCTCGGCCGACTCGTCCTCATCTGTGATCCATCACGTCGTCTTCCTGCGAGCAGCTGATGGCAAAAGAGCGACCAGCCGGTCACGCTGACCAACAGCCTCACCTCGGGGACTCCCAGCCACCTTACGGAGAAGGTTCTGCTAACAAGACAACTGATGGATCTGAGGCGCGGACAACTCAAAGGACATGATCAAAGGTACAGGTTAAGACTCTGAATCCGTGAGCATGCTCGGCTTCCCTCACGCAGAACTACACAGGGCGGGCGACTGATCCCCAGATATGACCTACTTTCCATTGGAGCCCGTCTCTTTGTTCCCTCCGTGGTGGAGGAGGAGGAACAAAGAGCACAAGCAGCCTTGGAAACCAGCCGACCCCGACCTAGAGCCCCAAACACGGCCCCGGAAGGAAGATCTGGTCTTGGTTCTAATCCGATCCACCTCAGTGTAGACGAGGGAGAGGACCCTGCAGCCCTCCACCCACCATGCAGACTGACGTCACAGAGGGTGGGAGGAGCCAAGCAGGGAGAGGGGCGGGGCCTCTTCAGAGGGGCTTCAGGAAGCGGGGGTCCCGGCATCGGGCTCAGCCACTTCACAGACATGTGAGAATAAATTAGGGAGCGTGGAAGAAAGGAGGGGAAGCCACAAATAATGAAAGGAGAGGCTGTAATCCAGGTTTCCAATCTCAAGCCCAACAAACTTTAACACAGTGACCGGTTTCTACCAAAGAATGCATGAAACGCCCCGACCAGACGGCGCGGGTCCTGGTGGGACGCCATCTCCAAGAAGGCCCTCACCTGCATGTGTCATCTCTAGGAAGGGGAAGTAGCCTCACCTGCATGAGCTCCGTGGAGCTGCTGCTCAGCTCGTCCCCAGACTCAGAGTCGTGGTGGAGCTTGTCCCGGCGGTCGCCCGGCGGGTCGCCCGGCGGGTCGCCCGGCGGGGAGGCCTCACCGCTGTCCGGACTTCGGTCGTGGTCGCTCCCCACTTTGAGCGGGGGCGAGTCGGCCCGAGTCCGTGGCAACGTCGAACTATTGCCGTGGTGATGGTTGTTGTTGTTGTGAAGAAGGACCAGTTCCGCCACCACCTTGCAGTGGTGGGGACTGCCCACGTTGTGGTTGGCGTCCTTGGACAGGGCGGGCGGCATGGCGCGGTCAGAAGATGGCGCCGGGGTGGAGGAAGGCGACGGGCGCCCAAAGCTGGACATCTCGGGATGGGCTCTGTTGAGGTTCTCATCCGGCGCCCGGCAGATGTCCAAAGCGGTGGGTTTGGCCCTCGCCGTGGGCTTCTGGGGGGGCAGGAGCGCCCGCCGTACCTCCCGCACGTACTGCGCCGGCACGTAGAAGGCCTTGGCGCCCGCCTCCCTCCTCACCTGCCACCAGTCCTCGTTGGTCTTCTTCACCAGCAGGTAGCACTCTCCTTGGCGGATGGCCACCATCTTGTCTTTGGCCTTGTACTCGTAGTCGTACTCCACCTCGACGGAGCTCTGGCCCAGGGCGCCGGACGGCCCCTCCCGGTCCGCCATGCTGCCGGAACACTTGAACTCTGACCTCAGCGACCCCGGCCGGGGGGGCTCATGTCTGGCTGCAGGGGAAACACAGACTGTTAAATGTCACATGATATTTGTCTACATTTCTTTAAAAAAGGCACAAGACCCTCAGCAAAACAACAGGGCCACGCGTGTGCCAGACCCACATCAACACGCTCGGGTCTCATCCCACCGGCCTGGCAGTGGGTCACCCCCCCCAAGCTGCTGGAACACACGCTGACACCATGAGGATCGCCACGGGAACGAGTGGGACCCTCCACCACAAAGAGTTACCAGGGTTTTTTCCTGCATAGAGAACATGTGGGCGTGGCCTGAGCCTTTTTGCCGAGCGCCTATGACAAATCACGAGCGCCTAAGGCAAAAAAAAAAGAAGAAAAAAAGTCCGCTCTGAAAAAAAAAAAAAAGGGCGCGAATGGCCAGCTGTAGATACGGCGATGCGAGCGCTAACCCTGTGTGTCTCACCTGTGTGTCTCACCTGTGTGTGTTCGGGCCCCTTGAGGACCCCAGAGAGCCGAGGACCAAACCAGCAGACCAATCAACACGCGGCATTACAAGATGAGATCTACTCTGTCCGTGGTTTCCCCGACATAGAGAGACGTGTAATGGTAGAAACCCTCCAGCAGGGTGCACACATGCAGAGGGCCCTGAGGACACCTGGGGACACCTGGGGACACCTGAGGACACCTGAGGACACCTGGCTGAGGCCCCTGCTGCTCTGCTGGGGGACATAACCGCCACTCAGTGCATGACAGGCTGCTCTTTGAATGTCACAGAGAAGTCCATCAGGATGTGGAGCAGAGGTCTAGAACCATAAAGAAGGAGCCACAGAGGAGCCACATAGGAGCCATAGGAGGAGCCATAGAGGAGCCACAGAGGAGCCATAGAGGAGCCATAGGAGGAGCCACAGAGGAGCCACATAGGAGCCACAGAGGAGCCACATAGGAGCCACAGAGGAGCCACAGAGGAGCCACAGAGGAGCCACAGGAGGAGCCACAGCGCGGCAGCCTTTGCCCCTCCATTCAAAACAGATGTGGCCAGAACAGCACCGCTCACCATGCGCTGCTTCTGCTGCTAGTGATGCTGCTGCTGCTAGTGATGCTGCTGCTAGTGATGCTGCTGCTAGTGATGCTGCTGCTGCTAGTGATGCTGCTGCTAGTGATGCTGCTGCTAGTGATGCTGCTGCTAGTGATGCTGCTGCTAGTGATGCTGCTGCTAGTGATGCTGCTGCTAGTGATGCTGCTGCTAGTGATGCTGCTGCTGCTAGTGATGCTGCTGCTAGTGATGCTGCTGCTGCTAGTGATGCTGCTGCTAGTGATGCTGCTGCTAGTGATGCTGCTGCTAGTGATGCTGCTGCTAGTGATGCTGCTGCTAGTGATGCTGCTGCTGCTAGTGATGCTGCTGCTAGTGATGCTGCTGCTAGTGATGCTGCTGCTAGTGATGCTGCTGCTGCTAGTGATGCTGCTGCTAGTGATGCTGCTGCTAGTGATGCTGCTGCTGCTAGTGATGCTGCTGCTAGTGATGCTGCTAGTGATGCTGCTCCGTTCTCCATGTGCCGCAGTCTCATCTCTCTGGTTTATCTGCTGCAAGCGCGGATGTGCGTTGCATGAAACACTCCATTCTTTGACTGAAGACAGGTAGGAAACGCTGACGACAAGCAGGTTGGTCTACACGTGTGTGTGTGTGGGGGGGGGGGTCTGAGGGAGGGGGTCCCTTCCAGCCCGCAGTGATACACAAAGGAGTTTAATCCATGTGCAGTCATGACAAAGGGACGCCGAGGAGCCCGAAGAGGGGACCGAGCACCCCATGCCTGGAGAGCTACAGACCGGGGACCGACCACAGACCGGGACCGACCACATACCGACCACAGACCAACCACAGACCAACCACAGACCAACCACAGACCGACGCTATCACGTGGAAACCCACACACAGCGGTCTCCTCGCCGTAGCTCCCGTTGGGGGCTCCCGTTGGGGGCTCCCGTTGGGGGGCTCCCGTTGGGGGCTCCCGTTGGGGGCTCCCGCTGGGGGCTCCCGCTGGGGGCTCCCGCTGGGGGCTCCCGCTGGGGGCTCCCGCTGGGGGCTCCCGCTGGGGGGCTCCCGCTGGGGGCTCCCGCTGGGGTCCAGGGGGCTCGTGCACACAAAGCTCTGCAGGTCCACCGCGTCCAGCTTGCAGCGGCAAAGTCCCGCCGACAGAGACACCAGGGGGGGCACACAAAGAAACATACTAACCTTTACAACGTCCCCGGTCTCCGTCTCCGTCTCCGTCCCCGTCGCCCGGTGCCCGGTGCCCGGTGCCCGGTGCCCGGTGCCCGTGTGTCCCGTGGCGGTAGTTGGGAGCAACTTTCTCCCTCCTTCGCGTCGGCTGCTCGGCGCGCGCAGCTCCGTCTGCGGCTCTGTTCTGTCTCGCGCGGTCAAGCTGCGGCAATGCGCCGCATATCCGCCACGACCTTCACAATAAAAGCTTTAAATGGACAGTTTTCTGCCGTGTGGGGTGTTTCTTTGTCGTATTGTGGGTCTGTCCCTACCTGCTATGGCCTTTATGTTTAAGGGGAAACGGGAAGCTGGAGTTAATGTGGCCAGTGGATCCGTTGCTCGTACAGTGACAATATCTATTTGTAATTCAATGAAAGCATGGCAATGTCTTTACATATTAATCCAAACAATCTCTCCAAATAATACATTTGTGTGCATGACTGTCCGAAACGATGTACTTCCTTCTTGTTGACACACATGCCCATAAAGGCGTCAGAAGGTCAGGAGGTCTCCATGCCGTACAGATGATGCTCTAACTCATTGTAAAGTCATCCTCTCCACATGTGAGCACATGTTGTCCACATTAGAATCTACATTGAGTAGAGCACGTTACCTTGTTTCGGGAATAGTTTGTTTTATTTTGAAGGGAGATTGAAGTGAGTGGGTGCCCGTTTTTCCGCCCAGCTTGGCGCAGTGTGTTCTTTAACCCAGTGGGACGGAGTCGAAAGGGTCGCTATTAAATACGGCTAAATGTGAACTGCGCCACCTGCCGTGGGAAATGTGTACATGCACTTTCATGATCGCCGCAAGGGATTGTGGGGGATCCCCAGAGCGACCCGGTGTCCACGCGCCGGTGACTGAGCGGCTGCGGCGATAGCGTTCATTAGAAAGTATTACAGTGAGCTGGCTTTATTTGTTTGTTTAGTAATTGTCTTGGATTGTATCCGTCCTGTTTTCATTAGGTTAAGTATTGGTTGTATATGCGGTTCATCGCAAGTAATTTATGTTTAGTAGAAGCTAACCTAGCTAACACGAACGTGGCTCGTCTTTCTAGAAGTCCACAGGAGTTGATGACCTATTCTGCCCCTTGTGTATGAATGCAGGTATGTTACAGTGTGTTGTTATTATTACTCTGTTATTTAATTGTTATAAATATGAATAATTAATTAGTTAAAGCCCCATTATGTCGTTTTTCCCTTGGCGCGTCCCTTCGGTCTTTGGAGGTATGTAACGTCTTCAGAGCCGCTCCTCCTTTGCTTTGAAAGGGGCCAGCTGAGGTGCTTCGGGGTCCATTGTTGGGGAGAGGGATGTCTGGAATTCCATCCTAGGCCTGCTGCCCTTGCAGCCCACCCTGGATAAGTGGATAGTCCATGGATGTATAACTGGATGTATAAAAAACAATTAAACCTTAAGGATTGCTCTGAAAGCAGAATCCTCACAAGCAAAGCACAGAGAAGACGGCCCATCTCTCTACTGGGCACCACGACGTATCTTCTGATGTTCAGGGATCAAGGTACTTTGGGAATGATGTATTGATTGGACAAGGCACAGATGTGGTTTGGTTTATTGTCTTTAAAGGTTACACAGTACATGCCAGACTTATAGACAGTATATACACACTTTGATGTTGAAAGACTGGTGCAGTGTTTCCAGGGGGAAGTTCAATACTTAAGAATGACCCTTGTGGAGCTTTGGCTTGTTGCTTCATCAGGGAAACCAGAAAGAAAAGGAATGCAAAGCATTTACATGTTGTCTCTTTGTAAGTGGACCGAGTGGTTTAAGTCCGACACGAAGCAGTTTCGGATGGTTGACCAGTGTCTGGAGAGGAGACATCGGCCTCCTGGTTACTGCCGAGAGGCCCTTGAGCAAGGCAGGTAACCGTCAACGGTGCTGTGCTGCGGCGACCCGTCATTCTGACATCTCGTCACAATGATGCATGTTCCTGTGTTAACCACAAAAAATAACAAGGGACAATTAAAGTCTGTTATAGTTGAGCTGGATCAGGTGACAATAGAACGCAGTAGGGACTGAAGGTATCTCACCTACTATTGCCTCCTCCCTTGAGGCCGCCGGGCTGGTTGTTCTGGATGAGGTTGGACCGGTTGACATTGCTGTTAATGGGAGAGGCTCCCGGCAGCTGGCCTGGTCTGATGGGCTTAGCTGGTTGGACGCAGAGAGATAGTATGGGTCACGTACAGAGAGCAGGTTCCTCCTCATCTCTTTGTTTGAATTGAAAGAAAGAATGAAAAGCTACGTGTATTTTAGACGGAGCTCGGCGAGCTGCTCCCCCTTCTTCTATTCCTAATGTTAATATATTACCCAAAATGTCTTTTGACTCTTTGGAGCTTTTAGTTTTCAGGATATTGATATTCTATATTGAATATGTTCATTATGTATAGTCCTGTGCATGATATGTTCCATAACGTAGTGTGTGTGTCCACTGACCGATGGATGCTCTCCGGCCCATGTTCTTGGGCTTGACCACGTCCTTAATGCGCTCCATCTCCTGCTCGTAGCGCTTGCGGTCGGTGGCTGCGTTCTCTTTGGCCTCCCTCAGAGCCGCCTCCAGGGCTTTGACCCGCTCAGCCGTGGCCCGCAGGCGCTTCTCCAGTTTGGGAAGCTCACCTCGAAGGTCAGCGTTGTCGCGCAGCAACTACAAACGGAACAGAGAGTGATAGGGAAGAGAGCACGTAGCCTTCAGACACAGCATCTAGGGGTTCAGGCGGGAAGCTTTCTGCTCTTCACCTGCTTGTGAGCTTTGGTGAGCTGCTCCAAGCTGCTCTCCAGGAAGCAGATCTTCTGTTTCTGGGCGGCGCTGCTTCCTGCGTCATCCGAGTTCAGTTTAGCATTCTAGTGAAGCACAACACACTGATTTCAATCCATGTTTGATGTCTGCGTTCATTTATCTGCCACAGCTGACCTGTTCCATCCCAGCGTGTTCACAACCTGAACCAACACCCGCCAATCCAAAGCATCCCATTTGTGGCTAAATGAGATGATATTAGGACCAGAGCATATCCTCTACCCTCCAAGAAAAGCTTGATTGTCTTTGTTTCCCTCAGCCAGCCTCAGCCTGGAGGCTGGAGACGAGAACCTGGTCCCTAATTTCAGAAGAACCAGATGGCCTACCCTCTGTTCTGTTCCCTGGATCATTAACACATTGTCATGGTGCCAATGAGATGGAGCACATGGCGCTGTTTGTCTCATCCTATGTAGCTGTTGTGTGATATCACACCAGATCAATGGATACTAGATCACACACAGCCAGAGTCCAGCGACGATGGACCAGGTGCAGCTTCCTGAGAACAGGTGGACGACCTTCTGTCGGAGCGTTTACCTTTTTGACTCGAGTGGCCAAGTCCTGGACAAACAGCTGCCGGAGGTTGTGGAGTGTCTGCAGCTCTCGGGCCTGTGGGACGTCAAAGAAACCCGGTTCAGAAAAAACTAACTTAAAGGGGTTTGTTCATCCAAACTACACCAACTGACCACAGTGTCCTCCAGCCCCTTGAGGTCCTGCCGGGCCTGCTCCCGCCGGTCCTGCACCACCCTGCACAGGGCGAGATGGTGTTAGCCTGCTGCAGGGAGCATGATGGGAAACTGAGAGAGCACCGAGAGCGTTACGTGAGCTCCTGCAGTTGGCGGCTCTTCTCCTGGTCCGCCGCCTTCAGCTTCTCATGCTCCACCCTCAGCCGCTCCTGCTCCAGCACCACCTTCTGGTTCAGACTGCACACGGGGGGCACACAGGGGGGAACACGGGGGGAACACAGGGGGAACACAGTGAGCAGGTGGCTCCACGTTCACAGAGGAAGTGTTTGGCTGTGGTCGTCTTACTCCTGCAGCTCCGTCATGAGCTTCTCCTTGTGGTCCAGCTGGTCTCTCAGGCTGCTGATCTGCTTCTGGTGGATCTCTCTGTGAGACTGGATCTGTTTCTCCACCGTATCCTGGAGACACACAACTCTGGGGTCAGGGGTCAAGTATGGACCACTCTGGGGTCAGGGGGCAGGTATGGACCACTCTGGGGTCAGGAGGCCGGTATGGACCACTCTGGGGGAAGGTATGGACCACTTTGGGGTCAGTAGGCCGGTATGGACCACTCTGGGGTCAGGAGGCCGGTATGGACCACTCTGGGGTCAGGAGGCCGGTATGGCCCACTCTGGGGTCAGGAGGCCGGTATTGACCACTCTGGGGTAAGGGGGAAGATATGGACCACTCTGGGGTCAGGTATGGACCATTCTGGGGTCAGGGGTCAAGTATGGCCCACTCTGGGGTCAGGAGGCCGGTATTGACCACTCCGGGGTAAGGGGGAAGGTATGGACCACTCTGGGGTCGGGTATGGACCACTCTAGGGTCAGGAGGCCGGTATGGACCACTCTGGGGTCAGGTATGGACCACTCTGGGGTCAGGAGGACGGTATGGACCACTCTGGGGTCAGGTATGGACCACTCTGGGGTCAGGAGGACGGTATGGACCACTCTGGGGTCAGGAGGCCGGTATGGACCTATCTGAGGTCAGGTATGGACCACTCTGAGGTCAGGAGGCCGGTATGGACCTCTCTGGGGTCAGGTATGGACCACTCTGGGGTCAGGAGGCCGGTATGGACCTCTCTGGGGTCAGGTATGGACCACTCTAGGGTCAGGAGGCCGGTATGGACCACTCTGGGGTCAGGAGGCCGGTATTGACCACTCCGGGGTAAGGGGGAAGGTATGGACCACTCTGGGGTCAGGTATGGACCACTCTAGGGTCAGGAGGCCGGTATGGACCACTCTGGGGTCAGGAGGACAATATGGACCACTCTGGGGTCAGGTATGGACCACTCTGGGGTCAGGAGGCTGGTATGGACCTCTCTGGGGTCAGGTATGGACCACTCTGGGGTCAGGAGGCCGGTATGGACCACTCTGGGGTCAGGAGGCCGGTATGGACCACTCTGGGGTCAGGAGGGGTATGGACCTCTCTGGGGTCAGGTATGGACCACTCTGGGGTCAGGAGGCCGGTATGGACCTCTCTGGGGTCAGGTATGGACCACTCTGGGTCAGGAGGCGGTATGGACCACTCTGGGGTCAGGAGGCCGGACTTGGCCACTCGGGGGTAAGGCGGAAGGTATGCGCCACTCTGGGGTCAGGTAGGGACCACTCTAGGTCAGGAGGCCGGTATGGACCACTCTGGGGTCAGGAGGACAATATGGACCACTCTGGGGTCAGGTATGGACCACTCTGGGGTCAGGAGGCTGGTATGGACCTCTCTGGGGTCAGGTATGGACCACTCTGGGGTCAGGAGGCCGGTATGGACCACTCTGGGGTCAGGAGGCCGGTATGGACCACTCTGGGGTCAGGAGGCGGTATGGACCTCTCTGGGGTCAGGTATGGACCACTCTGGGGTCAGGAGGCCGGTATGGACCTCTCTGGGGTCAGGTATGGACCACTCTGGGGTCAGGAGGCGGTATGGACCTCTCTGGGGTCAGGTATGGACCACTCTAGGGTCAGGAGGCCGGTATGGACCACTCTGGGGTCAGGAGGCCGGTATTGACCACTCCGGGGTAAGGGGGAAGGTATGGACCACTCTGGGGTCAGGTATGGACCACTCTAGGGTCAGGAGGCCGGTATGGACCACTCTGGGGTCAGGAGGACAATATGGACCACTCTGGGGTCAGGTATGGACCACTCTGGGGTCAGGAGGCTGGTATGGACCTCTCTGGGGTCAGGTATGGACCACTCTGGGGTCAGGAGGCCGGTATGGACCACTCTGGGGTCAGGAGGCCGGTATGGACCACTCTGGGGTCAGGAGGCCGGTATGGACCACTCTGGGGTCGGGTATGGACCACTCTAGGGTCAGGAGGCCGGTATGGACCACTCTGGGGTCAGGTATGGACCACTCTGGGGTCAGGAGGACGGTATGGACCACTCTGGGGTCAGGTATGGACCACTCTGGGGTCAGGAGGACGGTATGGACCACTCTGGGGTCAGGAGGCCGGTATGGACCTATCTGAGGTCAGGTATGGACCACTCTGAGGTCAGGAGGCCGGTATGGACCACTCTGGGGTCAGGTATGGACCACTCTGGGGTCAGGAGGCTGGTATGGACCTCTCTGGGGTCAGGTATGGACCACTCTGGGGTCAGGAGGCCGGTATGGACCACTCTGGGGTCAGGAGGCCGGTATGGACCTCTCTGGGGTCAGGTATGGACCACTCTGGGGTCAGGAGGCCGGTATGGACCTCTCTGGGGTCAGGTATGGACCACTCTAGGGTCAGGAGGCCGGTATGGACCACTCTGGGGTCAGGAGGCCGGTATTGACCACTCCGGGGTAAGGGGGAAGGTATGGACCACTCTGGGGTCAGGTATGGACCACTCTAGGGTCAGGAGGCCGGTATGGACCACTCTGGGGTCAGGAGGACAATATGGACCACTCTGGGGTCAGGTATGGACCACTCTGGGGTCAGGAGGCTGGTATGGACCTCTCTGGGGTCAGGTATGGACCACTCTGGGGTCAGGAGGCCGGTATGGACCACTCTGGGGTCAGGAGGCCGGTATGGACCACTCTGGGGTCAGGAGGCCGGTATGGACCTCTCTGGGGTCAGGTATGGACCACTCTGGGGTCAGGAGGCCGGTATGGACCTCTCTGGGGTCAGGTATGGACCACTCTGGGGTCAGGAGGCCGGTATGGACCTCTCTGGGGTCAGGTATGGACCACTCTAGGGTCAGGAGGCCGGTATGGACCACTCTGGGGTCAGGAGGCCGGTATTGACCACTCCGGGGTAAGGGGGAAGGTATGGACCACTCTGGGGTCAGGTATGGACCACTCTAGGGTCAGGAGGCCGGTATGGACCACTCTGGGGTCAGGAGGACAATATGGACCACTCTGGGGTCAGGTATGGACCACTCTGGGGTCAGGAGGCTGGTATGGACCTCTCTGGGGTCAGGTATGGACCACTCTGGGGTCAGGAGGCCGGTATGGACCACTCTGGGGTCAGGAGGCCGGTATGGACCACTCTGGGGGAGACGGGTAAGTACCTTGACTTTGGCAGACTGGATCTCATTCTCCTTCTCCATGCAGTTGACTTTCTCTGGAAGGAAAAAAGCTGATAAGGTATCACTATCAACTATTCACCACCTCATGGACATATTTCATTAATTTTGAGCCTTTATCAGACAAAAGAGATGTTAATTTGCAGCGAACACATCTGCTTTGATTAAAACCATAGAGTCCGTGGTAGGACCTGGCCACCATGCAATAATTGTCAGACAACATGACACTGACATCATTTCCACAAATATGAAACGAAAGAACATTCCTTATAACTAATTATAAATACATACAATTAAACAATAGCTTAAAAAATATATGTATTTTTTAACAACCGTTTTTTAAAGGTTGGGGCAGCATGTGTTTAAAAAATTAAATATGTTACGAACAAAGCAAAAATATGAATCCTAAAAACTGCTTAATTAACAGGCCAAGAGTGAGGTCTGGTTATGTAAACTGCAATGCACCCTTTTCTTTGTGGGGGGGCTCATTGCCTTCAACATGCAGCGTCGGGGGTGAGGCTCACCTTGGGCTTTGAGCCGGACTATCTCCTCATTCAGGAAGTCCACCTGCTCCTCCAGCTGTCTTTTCTTCTGCTCCGCATTCTGGAGGCTGTCGCTCAGGGACTTGATTTTGGCTTCATGCTGGTCGCCGACAGGAAGTGAAAAAGACATGAGAAAAAGTCTGCTGTGATTAAAACTCAGAGTTTACACCCAGAACAAAGACTGCAGCAACCCGTCAAACTGCTGGAGGAGCTCATCTGAGCCTCGCGGTCACCTGGGAGACTCTGAGCTGGAAGGAGATCAGCTCCGTCTCCGTCTCCTCCATCTTCTGGGAGCTCTGGGCCCGGGAGCTCTCCAGCTGTTTGCTCCGTTTCACCATCGTCTTGACCTCCGACTTCATCTTACTGATGTAGAGGCGGACCGTGGTGAACTCCTCGTCAATAAGCCCGCTGCTCTCCTGCTGTTGCAGGTCGGAACACATGTGTTTGGGTCATTCTGTATGCATGCAAAGCATTTCTTCTTCTGAACGTCTTCATGGACATCAATCTGTCAACGATGGACCATGAATATACAACGAGCCCATCTAACTGCATCGACTGAACACACTGCCCCTCACACTGTGATGGGTATCTGTGTTGTACTCGTACTGGTTGGCTGAACCCATTGGCTGTCCTCTGTACAGTCAACTTTTAATCAGCTAGAACATGCTTGGTAGTTCAAGGTGTGCAGATACATTTGATTATAGCCATAACTTATAAAAAATACATTATCACTGGATAATTGACATTTCTAAGGTCTTTGGACAGAACTTGTGTGACTCCTTTAAGAACAACCTACACAACAACTACACTTTTTAGTCTTTGTCATGATTGTTTCCTAAGAGGTGCAGGACTTATATAATAATATATAATATATCTCTGTGACCAGCAAGGCCACAGTGAGTGACCGGCTGCACTGGAGCCTATGAAGCTGATAGGTGGTGGAACCAGGGCGCCGTCACACGGCTGGGAACCTTTACGTCGTTGCTCCCCACGGCGATGCCGATCTCAACCAGGTCTTTGAGTAATGATGACATCATCTCGGTCACTCTCTTCTTCTGGTGGTTGGTCATCTCCTTCAGCTTCTGGAGTTCAGAGTCAATGGAGGCCAAGGAGTTCTGGTGGTGGAGGAGAACATGAACCAGTGCACCACACGGTTATCAGCTGTGACCGCTGCTACAGACTCATGTAGAAGTACCGATTTCTCGTTTAGCTCCTCGCTGAGGGCCTCGAACTCTTGCGCCTTGTCCTCGACTTCCTGACTCTTCTCGTCGTAGTTGACAGCCAGCTCCTCCAGGGCCTGCAGCACCTCCTTCACCTCCTCCTTGGAGGCTTCGTTCTCCGACAGCAGCCGGTTCAGTTCTGTCTGCAGGGTGTCGTGGTCGCGGTGGGAGGAGCCTAGGAGCTACGGGTGAGGATAGAGAGTGAGGATAAGGATGCTCAGCCTAGGGATGAAAGGCTCCACTGTGGCTGTCTAGGTGTGAGTTCCATTGGGACCCCCTGGGGCTCCTCATGGTCTGAAGGCTATCAGCTGTCAGACTAACAGGAACAGCTGGAGGGAGGGAAGGGAGGGATGGGGGCAGTTGTCACCTCCTCCTGGTCCAACATCTGCTGCTGCAGCGACTCCAACAGCTGAGACTGCTGGTTGATTTCGTCATCCTGGAGGAGAGGGAGGAGGAGAGGAAGGAGGAGAAGAAAGATACAATTTACTCATCACTGTTTATTTCCACCAGAAATACTGAAGCGCAGACACTCAGGCCATCTGGAGGTGATCAGTTCTGTATAATATACCTCAAACTATTTATCTTAATATATGGGCATTATTTAGAGTATTAGTACAGATGTATTATAACTTTACTGTATGATACGTTATGTATTATACCTTTTAATGTGCTTCAGCCTCCCTACAATAGGCCTAATGATGCCCCTGCTTGTGCAGCTTAATAATAATACAAAATAAATGAACATCATATATTAATGTTCATTAGTTAGCCTTACTGATATTTAACTGACGATGGGACTGATTCAGTAATGCGAGTCGTCCGCAAATCTCCAGCTTAACGTGGTGTATCAGTTAGAGAGGCTCAGTGGTCCTGGAGCTATGTGGTCCAAGACATCAGCCCCTGGTCGGGTCTCCAGAGGCAAACAGATCTCGGGTGAGAGTCCAGATTCAGAACGGTTTTCAAAGACCCCTGATGGTTAGCAGCCCACGGACTTCCCCGGAGAACCAGAGGGTCTCCTCCCTGGGCCTTCGAGTTGAGGGGGTAAGGCTCTGACCTTACCTCTGCACCTGGGGCCGGAGATCAGTGATGAACTTTCTAATGCTATCATCTGATCTGTAGGTCTTGGAGGGGAAGAGAGAGCAGAGCTGTCAGCTGATCACCAGCTGGTGCTGAGTTGGATCAGAGGGGAGTCGGCTAGAAAGACCTGGCAAGCCCAAACATGTAGTGAACTGGGAATGTCTGGTGGAGGACCCGATCCGGGAGGTCTTCAACTCCTCTGGATGAACCACTTACGCATCCCGAGGGAGGTTGGGGACCTGGAGTCAGACTGGACCCTGCTCAAGTGCACCAATATCCCAGTCAGAGGTCGCTAAGGTTGTCAAACAGCTCCTTGGTGGCGCCGGGCAGACGAGATCCACCCTGAGATGCTGAGTAACGGCTCCCGGCGGCTTTGTTCAGTCTCATTTCAAGATGTTATAGAAAGGTATTAAATCACTGACGCTGATGGATGCTTCAATTCAGAAACACTGACTTAGCCGTGAGCCCGAGCTTACTAACGCTCTCACTCCATCAATGAGTGTCAGTGTGTGTATAAACACTGCCACATCCTCACCTTGTCATCCAACTCTTTGTAGAGCTTGGCCATTTCGCCGGCGTACTTTTCCGTCTCCGCCTGAGTGAGTTTGACCCCGGGGCGTGTGCTGAGGGTGCTGAGGGTGCTGAGGGTGCTGAGGGCCGGAGCGGGAGTCATCTTGTCGTGGTTGAGTACGCTGTCCAGGGCCTGGACCTCTGCTTTGGCCTTCTCTTTATCAAACTGATCCTCCATCGGCACACTCTCTCCTGTGGGGGGAGGAACATCAGCTCCAGTCTCTGTGAGTGTCTGTGACAGCCCCCCCCCACATACACACACACACCCTCCGGGAGACCTGTAACGACTCATAGAGTTTCTGTCATGCAGCGTGATCGCTGCTGGGACAAAGGACTCTTTCTTTGAGGACCAACGTGTGACTCGGCTCTTTGTTCTCCATCTTATCCAAACCATTTTCAACAAATTCAGAATTATTGTTCATTAACAGGAGAGATGACTACACCATATCTACCAAGTCCATTATTATTGAACTCCTGTTTCAAAGAGAGGTCCTCACCGTTCCTCCAGCGGCCGAGCTCGGCCTCCAGCCAGGTGACAGTGGACTTCAGCGTCTTGTTCTTTTCCCTTTCCTTCTCCCACTTCTTCTTCCACTGCTCCGCGGTCAGCTCCACGTTCAGGGACACGCTGTTTTTGATGGTCTTTGCCCTGGTGAGACGGTTATGAATGACCAGAACCAGCCCCTGGGTTCACGGCCTGCCCACGTTACCAAGCAGGAACATGTGTGTGTGTACCTCTGTCCAAACATCAGCGTGGACCTGGTCTCGGCGTCGTTGTAAGCGGAGGGCGAGCAGCAGATGACCATGGTGGTCCGACAGTTCCCTCCCAGGGAGTCCTGCAGGATCCTGGTCATCTTACTGTCTCTGTACGGCACGTAGTTCTGACAGAGGACACGCTTTACTGCTGCAGTACCAACATGATGTCGTCTTACAGGACACGGCATTATCACTCGTTTAAAATATATACAAGAACCTCAGCTCATGGCCAAATGGAACAATTATAAAATAATGTGAGATCATGTTTACATCATTCTCCTTTCTAAGAATCCTCAGCATACATATTCTCCCTCTTAGGGCCAATCACCGTTAGAAACAGCTTTTAAATGCGTTGTTGGCTTCCATGTCACTGGATGTCCAAACCGCTGTGTTCGGTCTCCGGTGCGGCGTACTCAGCAGACAGCTAATAAACCGGAGTACATGTGTTTTGGACTCTCGCCGTGAGGCTCTCCCATCTGTGCTTTTCTTTTCCCTCACGCGGGGTATATGAAAAATTGTAGTATCAAACTATTTAGAATGTCCACAAAGGATTTAGGATTTCCTGATCAGAACATGTCAAATGGAGTATGATGAACAGACCAGGGGGTTCTACTGGTATGTTTGCAGTATGCAAGCTTGCATGTTTTTCTAGTTATATGGGCCCACTATCCTTTGCTCAGCCGATGTATGATTCCCAATTACACCCACTACTTAAGGGCAGTCACGATGACTACACACACACACACACACACACCCAGGAACAGCTTTCTGTCTCACCGAGCCCTCCGCCAGAGCCGAGATGACGTTTCCCAGCGAGGACAGGGACTTGTTGATCATCTTGGCCTCGTCCAGCACCGTTCCCTCCGCTCCCGTCTTACCCACCTGTGAGACACAGACAAGGGTGTAGTGGTCAAAGAAAAGCAGCTGGGTGAATGATGCAGTAAATCCATCTGAGTGTATAAGTATTGGACATTATCAACAGATGTGTGCGGAGGTTAAAGGTGGAAGTTACAGAACGTCTATGTGTTGCAGGAGACGTCCACTGAAGCCAGCAGGGCTACCAGCTCGGTCCAGGTGCCTCCAGGTGCCTGTGCCTTTCCACAGGTGTGTTGATTAGATTGTTGAATGCAAAGTGGAACGAATGAGGAAACTGATTCTGGTTCTGTCCTCAACCTCCACAGGAGGCAACTTCACGGGGAGGAGGTTGGGCCTGGAGTTAGCGGTTAGCTGTAGCAGTTGGAAGTCTCTCCAACAGGAAGTTGTTCCACACAGCCCATAACTAAAGGTCCGTCTCCATAGCAACCAGCTCTCCTCCTAGTGAAGGAGCCTGCCGCTGGAGGCGAGGCCGGGATGGAAACACAAGTCAAGTCCTTGTTTCTGTGCTCAGACCTCAGAACTGCTCGTCGGCCGATGCCACAGAGGAGAGGACGGCAGGAGGCTGGTCTTGACCTCGTTGAATGTTGTGTATTCTCACCCTGGGGTCACTCGGTAGTTAGCTTTGTTGTTGTTTTTCATTTGTGATTGTGGTGGCAGGTGTGCGGTTAGGCTCAGTTGTGGGGGAGTGGTTCAGGCAAAATTGGCCTCAGCTGCAGGGAATCAGGGTTATTGTGCGTCTCCCCTATATCAGCTGCAATGGAGATGGAGGTATGGGAACGGCAGAGCGGACACTGAATAAAGTATCCAAGGCCAAGCTAAGGGTGCTCCTTCCTTCTATGGCTAAGCTAAGGGTGCTCCTTCCTTCTACGGCTAAGCTAAGGGTGCTCCTTCCTTCTAAGGCTAAGGTAAGGGTGCTCCTTCCTTCTAAGACTAAACTAAGTGCTCCTTCCTTCTAAGGCTAGGCTAACGGTGCTCCTTCCTTCTAAGGCTAGGCTAACGGTGCTCCTTCCTTCTACGGCTAGGCTAACGGTGCTCCTACCTTCTAAGGCTAAACTAACGGTGCTCCTTCCTTCTAAGGCTAAACTAACGGTGCTCCTTCCTTCTACGGCTAGGCTAACGGTGCTCCTTCCTTCTAAGGCTAGGCTAACGGTGCTGCTTCCTTCTAAGGCTAAACTAACGGTGCTCCTTCCTTCTACAGCTAGGCTAAATGTGCTCCTTCCTTCTACGGCTAAGGTAAGGGTGCTCCTTCCTTCTAAGGCTAAACTAAGTGCTCCTTCCTTCTAAGGCTAGGCTAACGGTGCTCCTTTCTTCTAAGGCTAGGCTAACGGTGCTCCTTTCTTCTAAGGCTAGGCTAACGGTGCTCCTTCCTTCTAAGGCTAAACTAACGGTGCTCCTTCCTTCTAAGGCTAAACTAACTGTGCTCCTTCCTTCTAAGGCTAGGCTAACGGTGCTCCTTCCTTCTAAGGCTAAACTAAGTGCTCCTTCCTTCTAAGGCTAAGCTAAGTTAGGGTGACCAGATTTGAGTTTGTGAAAAAGAGGACACCTCGGCATAACTCCTTCATGATGCCACCCCTTAGATAGGAAAGGGCTCCCATGGCGAGCGGCGTCAAGGGGGGGGGGGGGGGGGGTGATGATGTTGTGTCTCAACATCACAGTTGAGACACATCTCTCTTATTCTGCCTGTTTTGTGATATACAGCCTAAAAGGGGGATTTTGTTTATCTGGCAACACTGAGATCAGTCGACCAATCACTGTTCAGGTGGACCGTAAGGGAGATACCATTTACAAACCTTGTAAGGGGTAAAAACTTGTGAAAGACCCAGAGAAACGGAAATATACGACGAAGCAAAATCCCGGACGTTTTTGGAAACCCTGCCGGACGCTTTTTTTTTGTCTCAAAAAGAGGACATGTCCGGGGAAAGAGGACGTCACCCTATCTAAGTGCTCCTTCCTTCTTAGGCTAGGCTAATGGTGCTTCTTCCGTGGCGCTGGGAAGGACAACATTTTAAATTAAATAAAAACAGAAGATGGTCCAGACAATAACATGTTTTTAAAATGCAACAATGTCCCGGGGATGGTGGCGAGTTGTTCCAGTGATGCTTGTCGATGCTGAGAGGTCCTAGTAACGGGGAACTGGAGCAGGGAGATCGCCCACATTGAACCTTTACAATATATAATGACAATGTCTGAAAAACCTCCCAGGAGGGAGGTGGAGGTGGAGGAAGGCAACGCACCTTCTCACTCCCGGCCAGGTCCACCAGGTACAGCTTACCGGTCAGCTTCTGCCCGGTCTGAGAGTTCTCCTGCTTGATGTTGATGAGGAAGATGCTGTGACTCCTGGAGCTGTGCTCGTTCATGTCTGACACACACACACACACACACACACACACACACACACACACACACACACACACACACACACACACACACATTCACACACATACACAGACACACACACACACATTCACACACATACACAGACACACACACAAACACAGACACACACACATTCACACACATACACAGACACACGCACACACATTCACACACATACACAGACACACATTCACAGACACACAGACACAAACACAGACACATTCACACACACACACACACACATTCACACACACACAGACACACACACACATTCACACACACACAGACGCACACATTCACACACACACGCACACATTCACACACACACAGACACACACATTCACACACAAACACACATACACACACACATTCACACAGACACACGTGCAAACACACACACATTCACACACAAACACACAAACACACACACACATACACACACATACACACATAAACACACACACAAACACACTAATTACTAATGTTATTATTCTTGACACTTATAATGTGTATGTTATTAGTCCAAACACACCGTGACCTCCACACTTTACGGGCTGTAACGGATCATTAATCCACAGCAACATGGAGTCAGATTATCTTCAATGTGCCTTATCCTTCTAGGATATTTTTTTTAAGTGTGTATAAAGAGGAATCAGGTGGGTCATGGAGTGAAGAAGTGTTTTAAAATGTGATTCAGGGACTCGTCATGTGAAAAGAGACGAGTGGTGGAGTCACATGAGGCCCTGAAGGCCTCGTGGTGGAGCGTGAAGAACATGTTCTCCATGGGGCCTTCAGGGCCGTCTTGTTATGTTCCTCTCTCCTCCTCCTCCTCCTGTGGTCCCCACATCCAGGCCTCAGACCACAATGAGACTAAGATATATGTAGAGAGAGAGAGAGAGGGAGAGCGAGGGTGACGAGTGTCTAACTGAAGACCTCGAGGCCAGAGGACTCACTGGTGACCGCCACGTGGCGGCAGTTCTTCCCCTCGTCGATGGCGTCCATGACCTCGTCGGGACTGCTCACGAAGCGCTCGGTACAGCCCTGGAGACACGAGGAGACGTTGTATTCAGGGACCTCGCGTCTCTCCTCATCCGTCCCACGAGACGCATTCAAGTTACTCCGGGGACAATGTGGACGTCCCGTTGACGTGTCCCACCTTGACGTAGGGCACCCGGTTCTTGTCCTCGTGCACAGCCAGGTTGACCTTTGACACTGGGGGAAGAAGAGCAGAGGTCAGCTCTGCTGGGTCCCACCCGACCACGGGAAGGGCCTGGAGACCTACCGTCCAGCAGGTCCTTGATCTTGTCCAGATAGATCTCGAAATATGAAACCTGCAAAGAAAAGACATCATCCATGGACGTGTTCCTGAGGCGTGTTCCTGAGGCGTGTTCCTGGGGCGTGTTCCTGGGGCGTGTTCCTGGGTGTGTTCCTGGGGCGTGTTCCTGGGGCGTGTTCCTGGGGCCTGTTCCTAATGCGTGTTCCTAATGTGTGTTCCTGAGGCGTGTTCCTAATGCGTGTTCCTGAGGCGTGTTCCTGAGGCCTGTTCCTAATGCGTGTTCCTAATGTGTGTTCCTGAGGCGTGTTCCTAATGCGTGTTCCTGAGGCGTGTTCCTGAGGCCTGTTCCTAATGCGTGTTCCTAATGTGTGTTCCTGAGGCGTGTTCCTGAGGCGTATTCCTGAGGCATGTTTCTAATGCGTGTTCCTGAGGCGTATTCCTGAGGCATGTTCCTAAGCGTGTTCCTGAGGCGTGTTCCTGAGGCATGTTCCTGAGGCGTGTTCCTGAGGCATGTTCCTAATGCGTGTTCCTGAGGCGTGTTCCTAATGCGTGTTCCTGAGACATATTCCTGAGGCATGTTCCTAATGCGTGTTCCTGAGTCATGTTCCTAATGCGTGTTCCTAATGCGTGTTCCTAAGGTGTGTTCCTGAGGCGTGTTCCTAATGCGTGTTCCTGAGGCGTGTGGCGCTCCCCTACCTTGATGTGGAACTCCAGATTCTCGTCCATAGAGTAAATGTAGTTGAAGATGTCCTCCACTATTCTGGGAATGATTCCCATCATATCGCCGTCGTGGAGTTTCCCCTAGAAGACAAAGACATGAGCAGAGACACGTGTCTCCGGTCAGAGGGACAGGGACACGTGTCTCTGCAGCCCGGGGGGTCTTTAGACTTTGAATCCCTTCTCCAGCCGAGCAGCTTCAGAGGTCCTTGTCTTGAGAGACTCAAAGAGCCACAGGAATCACAGGATGGAACATCTGCACATGGTGTCATCAAGTGAACACCTGGACCCGTCTCTCCAGGACCACCTGTTGACTGAGACATGGAGGACACCAGCATACCTCCATGGTGTGGGTTTTACCAGAGGACGTCTGTCCGTAGGCAAATATGGTCCCGTTGTAGCCCCCCAGAACATCTGGACCAACACAGGGGAACAGAGAAGACATTAAGTCTTGGCCTTCAGGTGTGTCCTACTCCTGGACCCCTGGACCATCTGGACCCCTAGACCCCTGGACCCCTTACCGCTCACAATCTTCTGGGCCACGGCGTTGTAGAACTGCACCTGCGTGGTGTCGGACTGGAACACGCGGTCAAAGTGGTACGGCTTGCCCTGTGAAGAGAAGGAGCACCTTCATCAGGCCCTGGAAGGTTTTGGAGGGACTCTGAGAGCTGGGGTCTCTAACATCCCAGAGGCCTCTCAGGGGGTCTCTACATCCCACTGAGAGGCCCTGGTCCTCCTGGAGCACAGCACCAGCACGCTAATGCTAACACTAGCCCACACGAGCTATCGGTAAGGGTTGACGGTTAATATTGTTTATTTCTTTCTTCACTTGAACCTGTAAAGAGTTTTATTTACTAAAGTTGTAAACAACTAGCCTGGATCCAGACCGAGCTTAGCCCCGCCCTCAACATGTCTTGCGTTGCTCCATTGGGGAGAAATTGACCGGACCAATCAGATTGTCAGGGCGGGCTTTATATGATGACGGACATGTGATCCACAGTTACCATGGTAACCAACATGTCATAACAAGGCGCTTGGGTTGACTTCGTTCACAACAAACATGGCTGCCG